>CM075985.1:37086784-37132212 GCA_038087875.1 Malacoraja senta | reverse complement strand
GCAGTCTCCTAGCATCCTCCTCACAGCTAACACTGCCCCCCAGCTTAGTTTCATCCGCAAACTTGGAGATGTTGCTTTCAATTCCCTCATCCAGCTCATTAATATAAATTGTAAATAGCTGGGGTCAGAGCACTGAGCCTTGCGGTACCCCACTAGTCACTGCCTGCCATTGTGAAAAGGTCCCGTTTACTCCTACTCTTTGCTTCCTGTTTGCCAGCCAGTTCTCTATCCACATCAATACTGAACCCCCAATACCGTGTGCTTTAAGTTTGTATACTAATCACTTATGTGGTACCTTGTCGAACGCCTTCTGAAAGTCCAGATACAACACATCCACTGGTTCTCCCCTATCCACTCTACTCGTTACAACCTCAAAATATTCTATAAGATTCGTCAGACACGATTTACCTTTCGTAAATCCATGCTGACTTTGTCCAATGATTTCACCACTTTCCAAATGTGCTGCTATCCCATCTTTAATAACTGACTCTCGCAGTTTCCCCACTACCGATGTTAGACTAACTGGTCTGTAATTCCCCGTTTTCTCTCTCCCTCCCTTTTTAAAAAGTGGGGTTACATTAGCTACCCTCCAATCCTCAGGAACTATTCCAGAATCTAAGGAGTTTTGAAAAATTATCACTAATGCATCCACTATTTCTGGGGCTACTTCCTTAGGTACTCTGGGATGCAGGCTATCTGGCCCTGGGGATTTATCGGCCTTTAATCCATTCAATTTACCTAACACCACTTCCCGGCTAACCTGGATTTCACTCAGTTCCTCCATCTTATTTGACGCGCAGTCCCCTGCTATTTCCGGCAGATTATTTATGTCTTCCTTAGTGAAGACAGAACCAAAGTAGTTATTCAATTGGTCTGCCATGTCCTTGTTCCCCATGATCAATTCACCTGTTTCTGACTGCAAGGGACCTACATTTGTTTTAACTCTTTCTCTTCACATATCTACAAAAACTTTTGCAGTCAGTTTTTATGTTCCCTGCCAGTTTTCTTTCATAATCTATTTTCCCTTTCCTAATTAGGCCCTTTGCCCTCCTCTGTTGGTCTCTGAATTTCTCCCAGTCCTCTGGTATGCTGCTTTTTCTGGCTAATTTGTATGCATCATCTTTTGCTTTGATACTATCCCTGATTTCCCTTGTTATCCACGGATGCCCTACCTTCCCTGATTTATTCTTTTGCCAAACTGGGATGAACAATTTTTGTAGTTCATCCATGCAGTCTTTAAATGCCTTCCATTGCATATCCACCGTCAACCCTTTTAGAACTAATTGCCAGGGATGGGGGTGGGAGGAGGAGGGGGAGGAGAGGGAGAGGGGGAGTAGAGAGGGATTGGGAGGGGGAGAGAGGGATGGGGGAGGGGGAGAGAGGTGGGGGGAGGGATGGGGAGGGAGGGGAGGAGGGAGATGGGGTAGAGGAGGGAGGGGGAAGAGTGTGGAGGGAGGGGGAGAGGGGTGGAGGGAGAGGGGAAATAGTGGGGAGGGAGAGTGGAAGGGGGAGGGGTATGGACAGTCCATCTGTTCCCCATTCCCTATCACCCCCAATCTTTCTCTATTCCCACACACGTGATGACGCGCTTCGACACAGGCTGCGGGGGTGGGGGGGAGGGGCTGGGGCTGCTGCAAAGGCATATGTAAATTGATCCATTCCGATTGGACTGTGAGCATTGGGCATTGTGGCATCACACGACGGAACCTTCACTAACATTCTATGGCTGAGAGCTGTTTCTTTTTAACATTTTGAAATTTTGGGGGTGGGGGGTGGGAGAAGGCTTTTATTAAAAATGTGTACATAAACACGACAACATTTAATCAGGAGTGGCTACTCGTAAAGAAAAGTGAAATCTCTACAGAAATGGAAAAAATCTCGGCGTTTCTGCGTGCGGTGTTGGCGTAGGCTGGCTGGCACAAGTCAAGCAGACAGACAGACAGACAGACAGACAGACACACACACACACACACACACACACACACAGAGTTTTAAATATAGATAGATTAGTGAGGCCACATTTAGAGTATTGTGTTCAGTACTGGACACCATGTTGCAGGAAAGTTGTTGTCAAGCTGGAATGGGTACAGAGAAGATTAATGAGGATGTTGCCAGTACAAGAGGGTCTGACCTATAGTGAGAGGTTCGAGCAGGCTAGGACTATTCCTTGGAGCGCAAGAGGATGAGGGGTGATCTTATAGAGGTGTATAAATTCATAAGAGGAATAGGTAGATGCACAGAG
Organism: Malacoraja senta; assembly: GCA_038087875.1. Lineage (NCBI taxonomy): Eukaryota > Metazoa > Chordata > Chondrichthyes > Rajiformes > Rajidae > Malacoraja > Malacoraja senta. The sequence goes on along the minus strand of CM075985.1, from coordinate 37,129,970 downwards.
TCTCTTGTCCAGAGTAGGTGAATCAAGGACCAGAGGACATAGGTTTAAGATGAAGGAAAAAAGATTTAATAGGAATCTGAGTGGTAACATTTTCACACAAAGGGTGGTGGGGGTATGTAACAAACTGCAAGAGAAGGTAGTTGAGGCAGGGACTATCCCAACATTTAAGTTAGACAGGTACATGGATAGGACAGGCAAACGCGGGAAGGTAGGACTGGGACATTCTTCAAATTCTGAAGAAGGGTTTCGGCCCGAAACGTTACCTATTTCCTTCGCTCCATAGATGCTGCTGCACCCGCTGAGTTTCTCCAGCATTTTTGTGTACCTAGGACTGGGACATGTTGGCCGTTGTCGGTAAGTTTGGCCGAAGGGCATGTTTCCACTCTGCATCACTCTATGACTCTATGCGAGTAAGAGGCAGGAGGTGGGGAAGGGGACATGGAAGGGAGGGGTCAGAGAGGAAGGGAGAGAGGGAGGGGACGGATAGAGGGAGCAGGAAGTGAATGGGGAGAGGGGAGGGGTAGAGTGTAGGGTGGGGGGGAGACGGGTGAAAGAAGGCAGGAGGGGTGAGGGAGGAGGAGGAGGGGGAAGGAGGGGGGTGAAGGGAGGAGTGTGGGGGGATAGGGGCGGAGAGGGGGGAGTGTGCAGAAGAGAGGAAGTGGGTGAGGGTTTATGTGTGGGGGGGAGGGTGAGTGGGGAAGGGTGGGAAGGCAAAGGTAGGGGGTGCGTGGATGGGGGTGTTGATGGGGAAGGAGGAGGGGATGGTGGTGAGGGGGAAGGAAGATGGGAGGATGGAAGAGGGGAGGGAGGAAGAGAAGGGGAAGGAGGAAAGGGGAAGGGTAAAGTGATGGAGGGAGGCCGGGAGAGATGGGTGAAGGGAGGGAGTGGTTTAGATGTGACGGGATGAATGAGGCCACATGCAAAGTGGAGGAACAACACATATTCCTACCTCCCACTCCCCCCACCCACCGGGTCCTCTTCCACGGAGAAGATCACTAGATCACCCCAACCAGCAATTCAAGACTTATACACATCTCGCTGTCGCAAGAGAGCAACTAATATCATCAAAGACACCACCCACCCAGCACACAAACTGTTCACCCTCCTACCATCCGGCAAGCGCTACCGCAGCATGCGGAGCAAAACCACAAGATTCAAAAACAGCTTTTTCCCTCAGGCCATCAGACTACTCAACACACTCAAGAAAATTCCATGAACATTACACAAAGACCAACTGACTGCCAAATTAACTTTAACCCAATGTCTGCAGTATGCTACTTGCACATTATGCTATATTGCACCTTTTATTAATGAATATTTTATATAATGTATATGTCCATTGTCTATTTTTATTGGTACACTGTCTGTGTTATAAATATTACTTGCACATTGGAGTATGGAGAAACGCAATTTCAATCCTCTGTGTAACTACTTGTTACATTATTTGAATTGACAATAAAATTACTATTACCTATTACCTATTACCTGTACCTCTTCCTCAGGTGTCATATTTCATTTCACTCCTTACCTCAGTCTTTTGTGTTTTTATTTCTGCCTCAACTACCTCCTCCCACAGCTTGTCCATATACCTACCACCCTTTGTGTAAAATAGTTGCCCCTCGGGTTCCTATTAAATTGTTTCCCCCTCACCTTAAACCTATGTCCTCTGGTTCTTGATTCCCCTACTCGAGGGAAAAGACGTGCATTTACCCTGTCCCCCTCATTATATTATCCACCTCCATAAGATCACCCCTCTTCCTCTGCCCTTCAAGGAATAAAGTCCGAGCCTGCTCAACCTCTCCCTATAGCTCAGGCCCTCAAATCCTGGCAACATCCTCGTAAATCTTCTCTGTACCCTTTCCAGCTAAACAATATCTTTCCTATAACATGGTGACCAAAACGGAACACACTATGTGGCCGCACCAATGTCTTGTACAACTGTAACATGTCCTCCCACGTTGTATTCTTCTAACTGATGAACCCCAATGTAATAAAAGCCTTCTTCACTACACTATCTACTTGTGATGCCACTTTCAAGCAACTATGAACCTGTACTTCTAGTTCCCTCTGCTGTACAACACCCTGCCATTCACTGTGTAGGTCCTACCCTGGTACGACTTCCCAAAATACACCTCGCACATCTCTGTATTGAATTCCATCAACCATTCATCAGTCCACTTGTCCAACCGATCAAGATCCTGCCGTGGTTTACGGCTGGCCGGGATACACCTGGCGCGTGGTTCTTTGCATCTTTTCCAACTTGACAACATCTTTCCTATAACATGATGACTGAAACTGAACACAATACTCTAAATGTGGCCTCACCAATGTTTTATATAACTGTAACATGACCTCTTACATCTCAACTTCTATGTTCAGTACTCTGATTGATGAAGGCCAATGTGCTGAAAGCCTTCTTAACCACCCCATCTACCTGTGACGCCCCTTCAATGAACTATGTACCTGCACTCCAAGAGCCCTCTGCTGCACAACACATCCCAGAGCCCTACCATTCACTGAGTAGGCCCTGCCCATATTAGACTTACCAAAATGCAACTCCTCACATTTCTCTGTATTAAATTCCATTAACCATTCCTCAGCCCAAATACCCAACCGAGCAAGATCCTGCTGCAAGTTTTGACAACAATCCTCACTATCTGCAATATCTTTGCATCCAAATTATGGATATAGATCAGAGGTCGGCAACCTTGTTCTGCATAGGGGCTGGGACACATGTCTGTGATCGGATGGCGGGCCACATCTATCACGTGTACACATGGATCCCGCCCCCATCCCGCCCCGGATGGCAGGCATCAAATCGCGTGTTCACAGAAGGTTGACAAAAATGCTGGAGAAACTCAGCGGGTCATGCAATCCTTGCACGTCTCATCCGTTGAGTTTCTCCAGCATTTTTTGTCTACCTTCGATTTTTCCAGCATCTGCAGTTCTTTCTTAAACGTGTTCACAGAAGGTACGTGGCCATGTCGGTGGCTTTGCGCAGGATGCGGTACAGCCTGAGCTTGGCCGCGCTCGGGGCACCCGGCCGCTACTCGGGGCGCTCAGCCGCTGCTCAGGGCGCTCGGCCGCTGCTCGAGGCACCTGGCCGTTGCTTGGGGCACCTGGCCGTTGCTTGGGGCACTGCTGTTAGTGGTGCCCGGCCACTGCTCAGGGCGTTACTGCTCTGGGCGCCCGCCTGCTGCTTGGACGCTCGGCGGGCTGGATGATTACGCGTAAGAAAATCCACCTGCGGGCCAGATGATTTCGGGTTACGAGCCGCATTCGGCCCGGGGGCCGTAGGTTGCTGACCCCTGATATAGATGATAGAACAGCACAGGAACAATGTTTCAGCCCACAATGTTTGTGCCGAACATAATGGTAAGTTGAACTGGTCTCACCTGTCTGTACATAATCCATATCCCTTTATTCAAGTCAAGTCGTCACATTTATTTATATAGCACATTTAAAAAACAACTCTCGTTGGCCAAAGTGCTTTACATTTGTTATAAGAATAGTATAAACAAACAAACTACATACATATAAATACATATAGCCCTCTCTCAGAGGACGTCAAGAAAGGCTTGGGAGTATAGATGTTTTTAGTCTTGACTTAAAGGAGTCGATGGAGGGGGCAGTTCTGATGGGAAGGGGGATGCTGTTCCACAGTCTAGGAGCTGCAACCGCAAAGGCGCGGTCGCCCCAGAGCTTATGCCTAGACCGCGGGAAATTTAGCAACCCCAAGTCGGCCGATCTGAGGGACCTGGAGGTGGAGTGATGGATGAGAAGACTTTTAATGTAGGTGGGGGCAAGCCCATTGAGGGCTTTGTAGACATAGAGGAGGATCTTGAAATGTATACGGAACCGCACAGGGTGCCAGTGGAGAGAGGCCAGGATCGAGGTGATGTGGTCCCTTTTTCGGGTGCCCGTCAGGAGTCTCGCTGTGGCTTTTGGATCAGTTGCAGGCAGGACAGGGAAGATTGGCTGATGCCAGTGTAAAGGGAGTTGCAGTAATCTAGGTGGGAGGAGATAAGTGTGTGGATGATCTTTTCGAGGTCATCAAAGTGGAGGAATTGTTTTATTTTAGCTATCGTCCGAAGCTGAAAGAAGCTAGCTTTTACCACGGCATTGACTTGTTTGTCAAATATTAATTGCACTTCCATTTGTGCATCTAATAGCCTCTTAAACATCACTATTGTATCTGTGTCAACCACTACCCCTGGCAGTGTTCCAGGCCTCAACATACTCTGTGTAAAAAAACTTGCCATGCAATGCCCTCTAGTGTTGGATCATGATCACAACTCCATAAGTTTTAACATTGTTTTGAACAGGGACATGCCTGCGGGAAGAGTCAAGTGTTTTAATTGTAATTGTAATTAATTTATTAGCCAAGTATGTAAACATACAAGGAATTTGATTTGCCAACAGTCATACAAAAAAGCAACAAGATACATAACCACGTAAAAATTAAAGAAGACTTAAACTGCCACCACAAAGGCGTGTGAGAATCCCCAGGGCACAAAGCATAAGCGGAGACCCACAGCCATCAGTTCAATGTCCAGTCCACACACACGCTCCTTCACTGTGATGTGACCAGAGATGTACCGGCCGCTGTCACTGTCTCTGCAGTCCCTGTCCGACCGAACAGTCAGAAAGCCGCCCACACTCGCACTAGACTCCGGAATGTCCTCATGGAGCCATGTCCCCGCAAACACCGAGATCACAGCACTCACGGCACTCCCACTGAGTCACCACTGCAGGCAGCACTGGTTTTTTTTGTTTTGTTTTTTCGGCAACCTCACATTCCTCACTGTGATGGAAGGCAAAAAACATACCTTCTTTCCTCCTTTTCTCCTGCAGTCAGGGTGATCGATGCTCCCGCGATCGGGGCGCTCCAAGCTCCTGTGGTTGGAGCTGCCGCAGTCGATCCCTAACAAAGAGACCACCAGCTCCACGATGTTAAAGCCGCAGTGCAGACGGAGATACGATGAAAAAGTTGCATCTCCGTTGAGGAAAGAGATAAATAAGGTTTCCCCCAACCCCCACCCCCACCCCTACATGATACAAAAACTAAAAGTACACTAAAAACATACAAATAAACAGACCAAAACAGCAAAAGAAGAAAAAGATGAGACAGGCTGTTGGCGCGGCTGCCATGCATGGCACACCTGGTGTATATTGTCACATGTCCCAGATAGAACAATGAAATTCTTACTTGCAACAGCACACACTGAATGTGTAAACATAGTACACTGTAAACGATATAATACATGAGAAATAAAAGTTCAGTGTGTGTATATATCACATACATATACACTTGCGTGTGTATACATATATATATATTAATACTATATATATAGCATTAATATCTTTTATTATACTAAAAGTCTCATCTTGACCACTTCCTGTCTACACTGTTAATTGATTTAAAAAAAATGCTACCCTATATCACTATGATTTTTGGCCATCTTACTCACAGTCCTCCTCCGCTGAGGCAGCCCTGAGGATTTTCCAATCGATGAAAAATAAAAAATAAAAAAGTTATGAGTGTTTAAAAAATCTTGAGATCAGCTGATTGGTCCTCTCGCCTGTCAATCACTACTATTGTAGGTAACGCCCCTTCCGGGGAGGGGCAGGACAATAAAACCCCGGATGCCTGGACGTGAGTCAATCACTCTGGAAGATCGGGAGGGAAAGTCCACAACTGTGATTCTAAGCTGTGAATCAACTGAACTGTGAGTCTGCAATGCACTTGCAATAAATGAGTTGTTAGCCCTTAAGTTAGCCGAATAAGTTGTTTGGCGATTTGGTGGCCTGCACTCTGCTTGAAATGCTATGAAATTGAATTTGGTGGCCTGCACGCTGCTTGAAATGCTGTGAAATGAATTTGGTGGCTTGTACTCTGCTTGATAATAATAATAATAATAATAATAATAATAATAATAATAATAATAATAATAATAATAATAATAATAATAATATATTTTATTTTCATTGCACATAGGTGCAACGAGATTTGGTATGCAGCTTCCATCCAATGTCATAACTTAATCAGCTAAAAATTTAGGTACCCAGAGAAACACGATTTATTAAAAAAAACAGTAAAACAGTATAAAGTGCAAATAGGTCTGTGCCGGGTCGATGTGCGACGTGACCATCCGAGGGAGACAGTTCGTGGAGGGGGGGGGGGCACTCAGCAGGGCCGGTTCAGAGCATCTATAGCTCTGGGGATGAAGCTGTTCCTAAGTCTGGAGGTGCGGGCGTAGAAGGCCTTGTAACATCTGCCGGAAGGTAGAATTCGAATAGACTATTGCAAGGGTGTGAGGAGTCTTTGTGAATGCTGACGGCCTTCCTGAGGCACCGTGTATAGTAGATGCCCTCCAAGGCTGGTAGCTGTGTCCCAGTTATCTTCTGCGCTCTGTGGACAACGCACTGAAGTGCTCTCCTCTCCGCTTCCTTGCAGCTGAGATACCACACAGAGATGCCATATGTTAGTATGCTCTCTGTGGTGCAGCGGCAGAAGGTTGTCAGCAGCTGTTGGGGCAGACCAGTCTTTTTCAGTGTTCTCAGGAAGAACAGTCGTTGCTGTGTCTTCTTGACCAGCGCAGCAGTGTTGGTGGACCATGTGAAATGTGTGTGCCCAGAAACCTAAAGCTGGACATTCTCTCCACACTGTCCCCGTTGATAGAGATTGGAGCGTATTCCCCATTATGTGTCCTTCTGAAATGCTATGAAATTGAATTGGTGGCCTGCACTCTGCTGGAAATGCTGTGAAATTGAATTTGGTGGCCTGCACTCTGCTTGAAATGCTGTGAAATTGAATTTGGTGGCCTGCACTCTGCTTGAAATGCTGTGGAATTGAATTTGGTGGCCTGCACTCTGCTTGAAATGTTGTGAAATTGAATTTGGTGACCTGCACTCTGCTTGAAATGCCATGAAAGTGAATTTGGTGGCCTGCACTCTGCTTGAAATGCCGTGAAAATGAAATTGGTGGCCTGCACTCTGCTTGAAATGCCGTGAAATTGTATTTGGTGGCCTGCACTCTGCTACAAATGCCGTGAAATCGAATTTGGTGGCCTGCACTCTGCTTGTAATGCCGTAAAATTGTGTTTGGTGGCCTGCACTGCTTGAAATGCTGTGAAATTGAATTTGCTGGTCTGCACTCTGCTTGAAATGCTGTTAAATTGAATTTGGTGACCTGCACTCTGCTTGAAATGGAATTTCAAGGAATAGCCGTGAATGAACTGCCAGCCCACCAGTCCTGAGTGACTGATCTGCCAGCCCACCAGCCCTGAGTGACTGAGCTGCCAGCCCACCAGCCCTGAGTGACTGAGCTGCCAGCCCACCAGCCCTGAGTGACTGAGCTGCCAGCCCACGAGCCCTGAGTGACTGAGCTGCCAGCTCACCAGCCCTGAGTGACTGAGCTGACAGCCCACCAGGCCTGAGTGACTGAGCTGCCAGCCCACCAGGCCTGAGTGACTAAGCTGCCAGCCCAAGAATCCATTCAGCTCACAATATCCATACTAGCCCTCTGGAAACCAGTCCCTTCGGCCCACAACACACATACCAGCGCTCCAGAAAGCCCCCCCCTCCCCCACTGGCCACCAATATTGGAATTGGTGGAGAGGTGGAATATTGCGTTGGGGGATCAGCCCTCCCGTGTGAACATGGGACACAACGGGTTCCACTTAGTCTAGTATAAAGTATATATATTAATACCATATATATAATATATATATTCTAAGTAATTTAATGTGAAATGTGAGATGTATTTTTTACACACATACAAACACATGAAAAACAAACAAGAAAGTGCAATAATAACAATAATAGTCTATGTAGTTCAGAGCTTATTTGAGGTTATAGTGTTTAATAGCCTGAAGGCAGTAGGGAAGGGTCTCGACCCGAAACATCACCCATTCTTTCTCTCCAGAGATGCTACCTATCCCGCTGAGTTACTCCAGCTTTTTGTGTCTAAGCTGTTACTAAGCCTGAAAGTTATAGTTTTCAGGCTCCTGTACCTTCTTCCCAATGGCAGGGGTGAAATGAGTGCGTGGTGTGGGTCTCTGATGATGCCGGCTCCTGTAAACCCCTTCGATGGTGGGGAGGTCAGAACCCATGATGGACTAGGTTCACCACTTTTTTTACAGTTCTTTCTTTACAGTGAGGACAGAGGAGAAATACTCATTGAGGACCTTGCCCACCTCCTGCGGCTCCGCACAGTGTAGCCACCTTGATTCCTGAGGGCTGCCGCTCTGTCTCTCTGGTTATCCCTTTTCCCTGGCGTGCGCAATCAAATAGGATCAAATAGAACAAGTTGTCCTGCAACTCTAGGCTGTGCACGCCATACGCAAGAAGAAGAAGAGCTATCTCCTGTCCCCTTTTTGCACTTCTGATTTTATTTTTTAGCTTAATTCTTAGTCCCTGAAACTCCTTCAGAGATACACTTGATCCCAGCAGCCTATACCTCTCACATGCCTCCTCCTCACTCTTGACCAAAGTATCAATTTCCCTCGCCATCCAGGCTTCCTTATGTTTGTTCTTGCCCTTCACTCTAACAGGGACGTGTATGTCATGAATTCTTATCTTGTCTGCACACTTTTAAAAACATCCCACTTAACAATTTAGCATTTTTACTCATGGGCCTGCTCTTTCCCTATCTATAACTATCTGAAACCTAATACTACAGTGGTCCCTGTTCCCAAAAGGCTCATCCATGAACACTTCAAATTTCCTAAGGCTAAATCAGGCGTTGCCCTCTCCTGTGTAGGACCCTCAACATATTGCCGGAGGAAACTTTCCTGAACACATTTGACAAATTCCACCCTGTTCACACTATGACATTCCCAATCAAACTTGTGAAAATTAACATCCCCTACTACGACACCCTTATTAGCCCTGCAGCTGCCTGAATCTCCTGGCACAATTGCTCTTCTAATTCCCGTGGACTATTTGGGGGTCAGTAGTACACCCCCAGCAAGGTGATCATCCCTTTCTTGCTCCTCAGCTCCATCCATATAGCCTCACTAGATCAACCGTCCGTAATGTCACCACTGACTACTGCCGTGACATCCTCTTTAACCAAAAACGCACCCCTTCCTCTTTTACCCATACCCCTGTCTCTCTTGAAGCTCCTATACCCCGGAACTTTGAGCTGCCCAGTCCTGCCCCTTTCTTAACCAGGTTTCAGTCATGGCTACAATGTCCCAGTCACTCGTACCTATCCATGGGGTGGAAGATTGCAACCTTCACGTGGTCTGCCCAGTTTTGACTAATGCAATCAACTCGACGTGCATAAATGGAAGATCAAATAGAACAAGTTGTCCAACAACGTTAGGCTGTGCACGCCACACGAAAGAAGAAGAAGTACCTATCCATGCCCTAAGCTCATCTGCTTTACCCGTCAGGCCCCTTGCATTAAAATACGTGCAGTTTAAACTAACATTCCTTCCACTCTCCCTGCCTTTCTTCTGTCTATTCGGTCCTCCATACTTTCTCTCATCATCCTCCACACCAACTTCTAACCTCTCACCTGCCTTAATCCTGTGCAGGATCCTCCCCCCACCCTCCCTGCCAATCTAGTTTAAACCCACCCATGTAGTACTAGCCAGGATGTTGGCCCCCTCCCATTCCTCTTATAGAGGTCACCCCTGCCCCAGAAGAGATCCCAATGATCCAGAAATCTAAATCCCTGCCTCCTACACCAAATCCTCAGCCACACATTCATCTCCCCTATCTTTCTGCTCCTACCCTCTCTAACACGTGGCACTGAAGCAATCCAGAGATAACTATCCTGTTTTTCAGCCTTTAACCTAATTCCCTTTACTCATGTTGCAGAACCTCCTTCCTCTTCCAACCTATATCGTTTGTGCCAACATGCACAACTTCTTCCGGCTACCATCCTGGAGTCTCGCCTGCTGCCGCAGAATCTCCTGTCTGCACCACTAGCTATAGAGTCGCCCACCGTTATGGCTCTGCCAGACGTCACCGTTTCCTGCTGAGCCTCAGCGCTAGGGTTGGTGTCTGCCACCGCTGCTCAGCCTTGAAACTATTATCTGAATGGTGGCCAATTAGAAAAAGGGGAGATGCAACGAGACCTGGGTGTCATGGTACACCAGTCATTGAAAGTAGGCATGCAAGTGCAGCAGGCAGTGAAGAAAGCGAATGGTATGTTAGCATTCATAGCATTCATAGCAAAAGGATTTGAGTATAGGAGCAGGGAGGTTCTACTGCAGTTGTACAGGGTCTTGGTGAGACCACACCTGGAGTATTGCGTACAGTTTTGGTCTCCAAATCTGAGGAAAGACATTCTTGCCATAGAGGGAGTACAGAGAAGGTTCACCAGACTGATTCCTGGGATGTCAGGACTTTCATATTTACCATAGGTTACTAGGGAAATTGATGAGGGTAAAGCAGTGGATGTTGTCTATATGGACTTCAGTAAGGCCTTTGACAAGGTTCCTCATGGAAGGTTGGTTAAGAAGATTCAATTGGAGGTACACAAAAATGCTGGAGAAACTCAGCGGGTGCAGCAGCATCTATGGAGCGAAGGAAATAGGTAACGTTTCGGGCCGAAACCCTTCTTCAGACTGATAGGGGGTGGGGAGAAGAAAGGAAAAAAGGAAAAGGCGGAGGAGGAGCCCGAGGGCTGGGGGAGGGGAGGAGACAACCAGATGGCTGATGAAGGGGAGGGGACAGCCAGGGCTTCCCATCTCGCCCTATGTCTGCCTTCCGCAAAGACCGCTCCCTCCGTAACTCCCTTGTCAATTCTTCCCTTCCCTCCCATACCACCCCCTCCCCTGGTACTTTCCCTTGCAACCGCAAGAGATGCAACACTTGTCCCTTCACTTCCCCCCTCCACTCCATTCCAGGACCCAAGCAGTCGTTCCAGGTGCGACAGAGGTTCACCTGCATCTCCTCCAACCTCATCTATTGCATTCGCTGCTCTAGATGCCAGCTGATCTACATCGGTGAGACCAAGCGGAGGCTTGGCGATCGTTTCGCCGAACACCTCCGGTCGGTCCGCAATAACCAACCTGAACTCCCGGTGGCTCAGCACTTCAACTCCCCCTCCCATTCCGTATCTGACCTCTCTGTCCTGGGTCTCCTCCATGGCCACAGCGAGCAACACCGTAAATTGGAGGAAATGCACCTCATATTCCGCTTGGGCAGTCTACATCCTGGTGGCCTGAACGTTGAATTCTCCCAATTCTGCTAGCCCTGGCTGTCCCCTCCCCTTCATCAGCCATCTGGTTGTCTCCTCCCCTCCCCCAGCCCTCGGGCTCCTCCTCCGCCTTTTCCTTTTTTCCTTTCTTCTCCCCACCCCTTATCAGTCTGAAGAAGGGTTTCGACCCGAAACGTTACCTATTTCCTTCGCTCCATAGATGCTGCTGCACCCGCTGAGTTTCTCCAGCATTTTTGTGTACCTTCGATTTTCCAGCATCTGCAGTTCCTTCTTTAACAAGAAGATTCAATTGTTGGGTATTAATGGTGGAGTAGCAAGATGGATTCAACAGTGGCTGAATGGGAGATGCCAGAGAGTAATGGTGGATGGCTGTTTGTCAGGTTGGAGGCCGGTGACTAGTGGGGTGCCTCAGGGGTCTGTGTTGGGTCCACTGTTCTTTGTCATGTACATCAATGATCTGGATGATGGTGTGGAAAATTGGATTAGTAAGTATGCAGATGATACTAAGATAGGTGGTGTTGTGGATAATGAAGTAGATTTTCAAAGTCTACAGAGAGATTTAGGCCATTTGGAAGAGTGGGCTGAAAGATGGCAGATGGAGTTTAATGCTGACAAATGTGAGGTGCTACATCTCGGCAGGACAAATCAAAATAGGACGTACACGGTAAATGGTAGCGAATTGAGGAATGCAGTTGAACAGAGGGATCTAGGAATAACTGTGCATAGTTCCCTGAAGGTGGAATCTCATGTAGATAGGGTGGTAAAGAAAGCTTTTGGTGTGCTGGCCTTTATAAATCAGAGCATTGAATATAGAAGTTGGGATGTAATGTTAAAATTGTACAAGGCATTGGTGAGGCCAATTCTGGAGTATGGAGTACAATTTTGGTCGCCTAATTATAGGAAGGATGTCAACAAAATAGAGAGAGTACAGAGGAGATTTACTAGAATGTTGCCTGGGTTTCAGCAACTAAGTTACAGAGAAAGGTTGAACAAGTTAGGTCTTTATTCTTTGGAGCGCAGAAGGTTAAGAGGGGACTTGATAGAGGTCTTTAAAATTATGAGCGGGTTAGACAGAGTGGACGTGGATAAGCTTTTCCCATTGAGAGTAGGGAAGATTCAAACAAGGGGACATGACTTGAGAATTAAGGGACAGAAGTTTAGGGGGAACATTAGGGGGAACTTCTTTACTCAGAGAGTAGTAGCTGTGTGGAATGAGCTTCCAGTGGAAGTGGTGGAGGCAGGTTCGATGTTATCCTTTAAAAATAGATTGGATGGGTATATGGACGGGAAAGGAATGGAGGGTTATGGTCTGAGTGCAGGTAGATGGGACTAGGGGGAAGTATTTATTTTTAATTAAAAAAAAAAAATTTAATAAAAATGTTCAGCACGGACTTGAAGGGCCGAGATGGCCTGTTTCCGGCTGTTATGGTTATATGGTTATATGGTTATAAGAAAGACTGGATAGACTCGGCTTGTACTCGCTAGAATTTAGAAGATTGAGGGGGGATCTTATAGAAACTTACAAAATTCTTAAGGGGTTGGACAGGCTAGATGCAGGAAGATTGTTCCCGATGTTGGGGAAGTCCAGGACAAGGGGTCACAGTTTAAGGATAAAGGGGAAATCTTTTACACACAGAGAGTGGTGAATCTCTGGAATTCTCTGCCACAGAAGGTAGTTGAGGCCAGTTCATTGGCTATATTTAAGAGGGAGTTAGATGTGGCTAAAGGGATCAGGGGGTATGGAGAGAAGGCAGGTACAGGATACTGAGTTGGATGATCAGCCATGATCATATTGAATGGCGGTGCAGGCTCGAAGGGCCGAATGGCCTACTCCTGCACCTAAATGTTTCTAAATGCCGTCTGCCCCGACAGCACCCATGAGGGGTTCCTGTTTTGAATACGTACGGCCACAGGGGTCACCTCCACTCCACGTCAAATTCCCTTCCTCGTGGACACCCACTTTCTTCTTGGTGGCACGGTGGCGCAGCGGTGAAGCTATTGCGTTACAGCGCCAGAGACCCGGGTTCGATTCTGACTATGGGTGCTTGTCTGTACAGTTTGTACATTCTCCCCATGACCTGCATGGGTTTTCTCAAAGATCTTTGGTTTCCTCCCACACTCCAAAGACGTACAGGTTTGAAGGTTAATTGGCTTAGTATAAACATAAATTTGTCCCTCGTGTGTGTAGGGTAGTATTAATGTGTGCAGGGAGCACTGGTTGGTGTGGACTTGGTGGGCCAAAGGGTCTGTTTCCGTGCTGTATCTCTAAACTAAACTAAACTATACTACACTGAACCTTTGGTGTGACAAACTTGCCCTAAGGTCCTGTCCAGGATGCTCTTGTTTTCCCAAATGGTCCTTAGGTCATGCAGCTGCTGCTCCAGTTCCCTAACATGGACCGTCACAAGCTGCACCTGGACACAATTTCTACAGGTGTAATGGTTGAAGGCACCAGCAGTTTCTCTGACCTCCCACATCCTGCAAGAGACGCACTGCAACAACTTGCCTGCCATTACCACTGCAGCCAAATGAATAATTCAATCGGGCAAGAACAGCATCAGCCCCAGGGCCCAATGGCATTCAATACAGGCTCTATAAGAACACCCCTGGTGCCCTGAAATACCTTTGGAAGTTAATGAAAGTGGCATGGGGGAAAGGAATCATACCTAAGGCATGGCGAAGGGCAGGAGGGATCTTAATTCCCAAAGAAAAGAACTCCTCAACAATTAGCCAATTCCGCCAGATCAGCCTTCTGAACGTGGAAGGAAAGATCTTCTTTGGTGTTGTGGTCCAATGACTCTCAGCATTTTTGCAGAGCAACAACTTCATTGACACGTCAGTGCAGAAAGCAGGGGTACGTGGTTTCTCAGGATGTCTGGAACATGCAAACATCATCTGGCTCCAGATACAAACTGCCAAGAAGGAAAAGAGAGATCTGCATGTGGTTTTCTTAGATCTTGCCAATGCCTTTGGTTCGGTGCCTCATGAGACTCTTTGGGCAGCTTTTCATTTCTTCCAGGTCCCAGAGAACATCACAAAGCTGGTAAAAGCTTACTTCCAGGACCTCCAGTTCTGCGTCACAACACAGGACGACACCACAGCCTGGCAGTACCTTGAGGTAGGCATAATGGCAGGCTGTACCATTTCTCCTCTGGTTTTCACCATGGTAATGGAGCTTATCATTCGAGCATCACGATGGGTGGTCGGAGGGGAACGCTTGAAGAGTGGGCTGCGTCTTCCTCCAATCAGGGCGTACATGGATGACATGACCACAATAACAACAACAAAAGCATGCACCAAACGCCTGCTGGATAAACTCCAGGAAAACATCAAATGGGCATGAATGGAGATTTAACCCAGCAAATCCTGCAGTATTTCCATCGTCAAAGGCCGGCTCACTGACGAAAGATTCCGCATCAATAACGAGACAATACCAACTGTCCTGGAGAAGCCTGTCAAAAGCCTCGGGCGATGATACACCGCATACCTCAAGGATGCAGAGCAGGTGGAACAACTCAGGCAAGATACAATCAGTTGCCTCAAGCAAATCAACAACACTGCACTCCCAGGGAAGCTGAAGCTTTGGTGCCTTCAATTCGGTCTACTGCCCCGACTCATGTGGCCAATTACCATCTACGAGGTCACTTTATCCCATGTCAACCAGCTGGAGAGACTGGTGAACTCACAAGTGGCTTGGGCTACCGAGATGCCTCAGCAGCAAAGGGCTTTATGGGAATGGAGCCCTCTCACTGCCAGTCTCAAGCCTGGTGGAGGAATACAAATGTGCCAAAGTGAGGCTGGACATGACACTAACAGAATCCCGGGACCCAATAATAAGAGGTGTCGCTCCAACCCTAGCAACAGGGAAGAAATGGACTCCAGCAGCAGTGGTACTGGACGCAAAATCCGCCCTCCAACACCGGGACATAGTGGGCCATGTCCAACAAGGCCGAGGGGGCTTTGGCCTGGGTCAATGAAACCGACATGGCAAAAGGCTACTCCAGCTGAACATCGGCACCTGGTGGTGGAAGAGGTGCGCCACCAGGAAGAAGCAGCCAGGTGTGCCAAAGCCATATCCCAAGCCAAACAAGGCCGCTGGATGACGTGGGATGGCATTGTGGGTCTAGATAATTGTGAAGTGAAGGGGTCTAGATAATTTCTGAATGCACTGTATTCTGGCGGGAGGTGTGTGACCAGGGGAGTTCCGCAGGGATCTGTGCTGGGACCTCTGCTGTTTGTGATATATTTATAAATGACTTGGATGTAAATGTAGATGTTTGGTGAGTAAGTAAAAACTAGATGACAGACAGGAGGAGTTGAAGGCAGTCAGGGAGGCTGTCAGAATATACAGTGGAATATAGATCAGCTCCAGAAATGGGGAGAGAAATGGTAGATGGAATTTAATCCGACAGTTTGAGGTGTTGTACTTTGGGAATGTCAGGAAGTCATGATGAACTCTAAGACTTTGATTAGGCTTAACAAATTCTTTCTCACCCCACTGTCATTTCTGAGGAGAGACTATCGACGATGGAGATGGAGTGTGAACGTGGGAGAGTATCAGTGAAAGAAAGAGGTATCAGAAAGAGGGAGTGTGCTAGTGAGAAAGAGAGAACAAGATGGGGTGTCAGTGAGAGAGATGGAGTGTGTCAGTGAGAGTGATATAACAGTGGGGTCAGTGAAAGAAAGAGGAATGTGTCAGAATGAATGGGGAATTAGGAGAAGGCACAAATATATGGGGAATTAAAGAGATGGATGGTGTGGTTTATGAGGGATGGACTGTCAGTGAATGTGTGAGTGAATTAGGAGTGAACCAGTAAATGGGGAATTAGGGGAGGGCACCAGTAAATGGGGAATTAGGGGAGGGCACCAGTAAATGGGGAATTAGGGGAGGACACCAGTAAATTCAGTACCACCCAACTTAAACAGAGCCAGAGCAAATGTAATGTGTCAGTGAGAGGGATATGGAGTAAATGGAAAGTGTATCAGTGTGTTAGTGAAAGAAAGAGGAATGTCAGTGTTAGGCGCTTCCCCCCCTGGTAAATGCTATGTACTTACCTTTCTCTGTTTCTTTCCCGAGTGCAGGCCTTGTGGATGTGAGTCTGGAATCAAAAGGTTAAAAGGCTCCTGTACCCGATTGGCTGAGCTGTGTCAGGTGACGGATGACTCATCTGCAGCTTAAATACAAGAGCTCCCAGAATTCCTTCTCTTCTTCGTCAACCCTGACTTGTGAGCTGACTGCTGGTGGGAGCTGTGGAAGGCCTGACCACATGGCATAGAACTTTGTGTACTTTCACCATTACTGAGTAACAAATATTGAATTGGGATGGATAGGGGCTGACCTAATGTTTTGTTACAGGGTTATATCTCTTTAGGCAGGTTTAGAGTCTCCGGTTCGACGGTCCATCACGTGGCTGGCTGGAGCACTGTTAAATTATTTTGTTAGTCCATCCATATCCCTGACTGGGTTGTTTGAATCAGGTTTGGGTTTGTGTGTTCCATTGAATAATTAAACTATTT
Organism: Malacoraja senta; assembly: GCA_038087875.1. Taxonomy (NCBI): domain Eukaryota; kingdom Metazoa; phylum Chordata; class Chondrichthyes; order Rajiformes; family Rajidae; genus Malacoraja; species Malacoraja senta. The sequence goes on along the minus strand of CM075985.1, from coordinate 37,113,274 downwards.
TTGAACTTGAACCTGGTTTTTGACTTATGTTACGCGACTCTGAAGTACCTGCATTCGGGAGTCGTAACAGTCAGTGAGAATAAATGGGGAATTAGGAGAGGGCACCAGTAAATGGGGAATTAGGGGAAAGCACCAGTAAATGGGGAATTAGGGGAACTAGAGAGAGATGGGGTGTATCTGTGAGAGAGATGGAGTGTGGCTGAGAGAGAGAGAGGGAGAGACAGATGGAGTTTCATTGATAGAGGGAGTGGCATAGAGAGAGAGAGAGATGGAGTGTGTCAATGAGATGGATGGAGTGTCAGAGAGAGAGAGAGAGTGTAGGGTATTTTGTGCTACATCTGACTTTACTAAGATAGGCACAGACAAAAAAATGAAAGCTCATAGATCAGTCGTGAGTCTATAGAACAAGTTGGTTTATTAAGCCAAGGATTACTTGTTTTAATGACTATAGGCATGTTGCACTGACCTCTGTAGTCATGAAGACACTCGAAAGGCTTGTGCTGGCCAAGCTGAAAAATATCACAAACTCCCTGCTGGACCCTCTGCAGTTTGCATATCGGGCCAATAGATCTGTGGATGATGCAGTCAACCTGGGCCTGCACTTCATCCTACAGCACCTAGACCACCAGGGGAACTATGCGAGGATCCTGTTTGTTGATTTTAGCTCTGCATTCAACACCATTGTGCCAGAGCTACTACACTCCAAACTTTCCGAGCTGACTGTGCCTGAACCCCTCTGTCGGTGGATCACCAGCTTCCTGACAGATAGGAAGCAGCATGTGAGGCTGGGAAAGCACATCTCGGACCCGCAAACGCTCAGCATAGGAGCACCGCAAGGCTGCGACTCTCTCCTCTCCTCTACCCTCTCTACACCAACGACTGCACCTCCACAGACACCTCTGTCAAGCTTCTCAAGTTTGCGGATGACACAACCCTGATTGGACTGATCCAGGATGGGGAGAAATCTGCCTATGGACAGGAAGTGTCACAGCTGGGATCCTGGTGCCGTTGCAACAACCTAGAGCTCAATGCTCTTAAGAGTGGAATTGATTGTAGACTTTAGGAGAGCTCCCCCTCCCCTCACCCCACTCACCATCAACAACACCACAGTCACATCTGTGGAGTCTTTTAAGTTCCTAGGAACCATCATCTCCAAGGACCTTAAGTGGGGGGCTACCATCGACTCCACAGTCAAAAAAGCACAACAGAGGATGTACTTCCTACGGCAGCTGAGGAAGCACAATCTGCCACAGGCAATGATGGTCCAATTCTACACGGCCATCATAGAGTCTGTTCTCACCTTCTCCATCATGGTCTGGTTTGGCTCAGCCACCAAGCACGACACCTGGAAGCTGCAGCAAATCGTCCGATCAGCAGAGAAGTTTATTGGCTGCAACCTTCCCTCCATTGATGAACTGTACACTGCAAGGGCCATGAAGCGAGCGGGCAAGATCATCTCTGACCCCTCTCACCCTGGCCACAAACTCTTTGAATCACTTCCCTCTGGAAGGTGACTCCAGACCGTCAAAGCTGCCACAGCCAGACATAAAAGTAGTTTTTATCCATGAGTAGTTGCTCTACTCAACAGGCAAAAATCTTTAGCCTCCCTTTGATCTGGTATTTTGTTGGTTCACATGCTTGATCAATGGTGTTTTATCATTAATGTTTTATTATTATTAATGTTTAGTGTTTTCTGAGTCATTCGTAACTGTCACTGTATGTCATGTTGTTACTTGTGGGCAGAGCACCAGGGCAAATTCCTTGTATGTGAATATGAAAAAGTTCACTTAAAAAGATAGACAAAGTACAAATTCTTAAGACCATACAAAGCTTTAATTTAACATCTGACGGGTGTGGACCTAGAGACCCAAAGGCAACAGTTTCACGTCTGAATCTCCTGCAGCACACACAAAGAAATACCAGAAAACGCGAGTTTATATACGTACAAATACAAAACCAATTGCATGATGTAATGTACAAAAACCATCATCCACCTCCAAATTGTTTTTCACTCTTTGCCAAAAGCCAGTCATCCCAATGGCATCCTCTGGTCCCCTTCTTATCTGATTAACCTCTTCAACTTACATTAAAAACTTGTAAGGGAGCTGTGAACTTTTCAACTTAAAAGAAAAAAACCTGGCATGATAGGTTGTCCAAATCCCATCATGCATTACAATTGACTTTTTACAACAGGAAAGCTTAAATATGACAACAATCAATTAATAACTAACTCTTTCATTCCTTCCTTTTTTTATCAGAAACTGATAACAATTATAGTCCTTGGTTAGTACATAATAGAGGCTTCAGACATTTCAGTACATAGTTTAATATGATGATCAGTACACTAGATCCATAATGTTTTATCATTCCCCATATTCCTCCAAACATACTAAATGGCCACCATTCTACACCTTTATTAAAGTTATGCATTTCCTCCCTGTAGATGGTTTATGCATGCAACCAATCATATAGCTACCTCACCACTACTAGCCCCGCCTTAAGTATCATTTATAATAACGCCTGCTTCTCCTTCTGCGCAGTACAGTAGCAGACTGGAGTCCGTGACTACTCGTGTGTTGTTTAACTCTGTATACTTATTAAAGACTATTATAATGCTACACGTGTGTAATGACTATTTACATGGTGTCAGACAGTGACTACTCGCGTCTCCTGTTTATCGGTTTTTATTTCTTTTGCTAAGTTTTTATTTTCATTTTGACAATGGCTTCCTCTTGCCGAAAGCCAGCTTAGCTTGTCTTCGATTCGGACATCGCGGAGCGCTGGGCTACTTTCAAACTGGACTACCGCCACTACATGACTATTGCTCATCGGAACGAGCCCGATGATGTCAAAGCCTCGCTTCTTCTCAACCTTGCCGGCCCCGACGCCATGAGAAGAGCCAGGACCTTCAATTATGCCCCAGCGGTCCTGGGTGCCAACAATCAGGTACTGGTACCCATGGAAACTGCGGAAGACCCGCATGTACTGGTACGCAAGTTCGGGGAGATTTGTGACCTGCCCTCTAATCGTATTTTAGAGAGGGCATGATTCTTTACTCGCAAGCAGTTGCCCAGTGAGCCTGTTGAGCGCTTCATCGCTGATTTACGCTACCTAGCCCAGAGGTGCAGGTTCGAAGCTATGACAGACCAGCTAACTGGAGACATTTTGGTGACAGGGATGCTCGATCAGAAACTGAGATCAGAGTTCCTCCGCCGACCCGATCTGACCTTAAACGAAGCAATGCGTGCCTGCAGAATGGCTGAGGCCATTGACCCGCCAGACAGTCAGCGTGATTCGGACACAAAATCTATCAACCTGACTGGGTTCAATAGACCGTGACCTCGATCTGATAACGCTCAATTTGTGCCTCGGCCCGGCCCCGCATCTGGCGGTGAAACCCCCAAATGCCCGAACTGTAACTACATGCATCAGAGGCAGTCGCCATGCCCTGCCTTTTGAAAAGCCTGCAACTATTGCAAGAAATTGAACCATTTCTCTGCTGCCTGTCGTTCTCGTGGGAATGTGCCACGAGCTTCCAAACCTAACCTAAACATGCTGATGCAAGCTGATAACATGTATGGTTCTCTGTCCTTGCTCGACGCTGCCCACACTGACGATCCAATTATTTCGCAAGGGGAGGCGAGTGTGCATTCACTCCTTCACGCACCTGGCCGGCTACCCGATCCAACTGTCCTGATAATTGTCAACAATTCCAGCTTTCACGCTAAGCTCGACACTGGGGCAAAAGTGAATGTAATGTCAATAAGCCTTTTTAAGAAGATAAGGAATAATGAGCTAATGATTGCAGACCGGTCTACCCTGCACGCCTATGGAGGCGAGGTGCTGAGACAGCTGGGAAAAGCTACTTTCACGTGTGCTGAAAAAGACAACGCGTGCCTTGACCTTTTATGTTTTGAACTCTGACTGTGTGACTCTGTGACTCTGTTGGGCAACCAGGCATGCCAGGATCTGGGCCTGGTGTCGTTTGAAAGAACGGTCCACAAGGTGATGATATCGGTAGACCCGGTAAAGGAATACCCAGACCTGTTTAATGATGAACTGGGCAAGCTGCCTATTACCTACAAAATTGCTACTGATCCAAAGGTGCCACCTGTAATTCGTAACTCTGTGGAGTCTCTCACGCCATGAAGGACAAAGTCGAGTCCATGTTGAATGACATGGTCACCATGGGGGTGCTAGAGGTGGTCAGTGAGCCCACCGAGTGGGTGTCCACCATGGTTGCCACGTTAAAAAAGGACAAGAATGAAATTTGTGTGTGTATCAACCCTAAAGACTTGAACCTTGCCATCAGGCGCCCCCACTACCCCATGAGGACAGTTGAGGATGTTGCAGCCCAGGTCGGACAGGCCACCGTCTTCTCGGTCCTCGACGCAAAAAGCTCGTTTTGGCAGATACCACTGGACAAGGGGTCTTCGGATCTGACCACGTTTTCTACACCGTTCGGCAGATTCAAGTTCCTGCGAATGCCATTCGGCATCAACTCTGCCAGCGAGGTGTTCCAGAGGACCATTGAACAGCTGTTCGCTGGCCTGCCGTGCGCCATCATTGTTGATGACATCCTGGTCTACGGGAAAGACGTGGTGGAGCACGACCAGAACCTATGACGTGTCCTGTGGCGGGCACGACAGATAAACCTCAAACTCAACCCCAAGAAGTGCAGATTCCGGGTATCCGAGGTCACTTACGTTGGCCATGTTTTCACTCCTGCCGGACTCAAGCCCGATTCTTTGAAAGCTGCCGCTATCACTGAGATGCCTGCCCCCACCAACGTGCTCAGTCTACAGCGCTTCCTGGGCATGGTGAACTATCTTGGGAAATGTATTCCCAACCTCAGCGAACTGAGCTCGTCCCTGCGACAACTGACTAGAAAAGACACCGCCTGGGCCTGGTTCCCGCAGCACCAGCAGGCCTTTGATGCTTTAAAGTCTAAGCTGGTCAGCACTCCTACTCTGACGTTTTTCGACCTGAAGCGCCCCATCACCGTCACCTGTGATGCCTCGCGATTCGGGCTCGGTGCAGCCTGCCTACAGTCCTCTGCAGGTGGCTCCCTGCTCCCTGTCTCCTATGCCTTCCGTACCATGACCGACACCGAACAACGCTATGCACAGATCGAAAAGGAGCTGCTCGCCGTCGTTTTCGCCTGCTCTAAGTTCAAGGACTTTCTTTTCAGGAATTCTTTCACGGTTGAGACTGACCACCAGCCATTGGTGACCATCCTGAATAAGCCGATCCATGCCACACCTGCCAGGCTGCAACGTATGATGATGCAGCTCCAGCGTTTCGACTTCACCATTGTCTACAAAAAGGGTACTGATATGCACGTTGCAGACACCCTCTCTCGCGCCCCTCGCGCTACCTGTGACTGACACCCCTACGAACGGGAAGACCTTCTGGTGCTAGGCGTTGACTTTGTCCCCACTAAGCAGCTTCAGTGCCTAGCCGAGCATACTGCCGCCGACCCCGCTCTGTAGCTACTTTCTTCAGTGATAAAAAGGGGTTGGCCGAGCAAGCGCGCCAGTGCGCCCACAGAGACACAGCCTTTTTTCCTGGTTCGCGACGAGCTGGTCATCCAAGACGGCGTTATTGTTAAGGGCCACAAGGTCGTCGTCCCCTCCTCCCTGTATGACAAGTACTATAGCGTGGCCCACAGCGGGCACCCGGGCGTTGATGCCATGATCGCCCATGCACAGTGCCAATTCTACTGGCCTGGAATGGCTAAGTACATTCGGGACCGTGTCTTGTCTTGCTCTACCTGCAACAGCCTGGCGCCCCACCAGCAAAGGCAGCCCCTTTTGCAACAACCCGCGCCTGCCCTGGCCTGGACCTCGGTGGCCGCCGACATCTTCGAGTGGCGTGGTAAACATTTTTCCACTTTCGGCTCGCCTGTCCGTCTGCAGACCGACAACGGCAGGCAGTTTACCAGCCAGGAGTTCAAGAACTTTGCCAACAAGTGGAACTTCCTCCACTTCACGAGCAGCCCTAAGTACCCGCAGAGTAACGGCCTTGCTGAGCGGGCTGTCCGGAGTGCCAAACTACTAATGGAGCTAGCGCGCCTGCCGAATTCCGACTTTTACCTCGACCTCCTGAACCTAAGGAACATTTCCAGGGACGCAACCCTAGGTTCACCTGCTCAGCGGCTGATGTCCAGAACAACAAGACCACCGATTCCGATTGCTCAACACAAGCTGCTGCCTCGAGTGCTACAGCCTGCCTCCGTCCAGAAGCGCATTCAGGCTAAGCATGACATCCAAAGACAGTCACATGATAGATCGTGCAAGCCTCTCAACCCTCTGCTGCCTGGACAGGCCGTTCGTCTACATACTGCTAGCGGATATTCCCGTCTTGCCACCGTGGTTGGCATTGCCGATGCGCCTCGTTCGTACCTTGTGGACTTTGAAGGTACTGTCTACCGCAGGAGTCGTCAGCACCTGCTTGCTGTACAGGAGCCGCTCCCGCAGGCAGCCGGACCTTACGCTCCGCCGCTGCAGTTCCAGCCATCCGCTGCTGATCCCGTTGCCGGCCCCTGCATGCCTCAGTCCCCTCACGTGTTTTGTTCACCTTCGCATGGGTCACCCATTGCTAACCGTTTTTCTAGCCCTCCTGCACGTTTGTCCCCCATGCCGCTTTCTGTTTCCCCTCCGGCTTCGTCGCCTCCAGGTTTAGGTCTTTCCGGTGAGGGGGGGGGGGAAGGGTTCATCCGTACGCGCTCGGGCCGTGTCAGCAAGCCGCCTGTTTGGTATGGTGATTTTGTTTAAGTCGTTGCCATAGTTATCCATCATGTTTAATCATGTGTTCATGTTTAATCTTCTAAGGGGTAGGATGTAGATGGTTTATGCATGCAACCAATCATATAGCTACCTCACCACTACTAACCCCGCCTTAAGTATCATTTATAATAACGCCTGCTTCTCCTTCTGCGCAGTACAGTAGCAGACTGGAGTCCGTGACTACTCATGTGTTGTTTAACTCTGTATACTTATTAAAGATTATTATAATGCTACACGTGTGTAATGACTATTTACACTCCCCTACCTCTGTAATCTTCTTTTTGTTTCTGCAGTAATATGTGCTGCTAAATCTGTAATGTTAGAAGATTCATCAGGGATGTAAGTGCAGCATTCACACCCTATAATAGCACAAGTACCCCCTATTATCCTAGAGGGATATACGACAAAGTGCATCCATTTCGGCCATAATGGATGAAAGGGCCTTTTACTTGTAGATAAAGATGTCCACCATTTAACTAAACAATTTCTCCAATCTAGGGGACATATTAATCAATTCCCGTGATAGACAGGCTGTCCCATACAGTGGGAAAGCAATCATCCAGAAATGCTCTGATATACTTCACTTAGCCCTCATCGGGAATATACAATTCAGTTAGATGTTACACAGTTCTCACGTGAGGGACAACAAAGGCCAAATAACAACATCCCCTTCAGTTGTAGGTTGACCTAATCAACCTTTCCCAGTTCTTCTCATCCCCAGGTACATACCAGGTAACCATGGATATGCCCAGAATCCACATACAAAATACGTCCCATTTATTGGACTCAGCGGCCATTAGCACTAACCTTGGTGCAGCTGCTTTTCCTCAAGTATACTCCGTTGGTTCTTCTGTCACAATAACAGGTAGTATTAACTGGGATCTGGGGCAATTCACTAATTTAAGCCATGGTATTTCCCAAACCCTGGTCTCATTTACCTTCCATCCTGTCTTAAAAGAGGCCACATACCATTCTTTAAATATGCGTCCTTGACTTTGCCATTCTGAAGGCACCCATTAGTTGTTTTTTTATTGCGAAAACAGTACAAGGCCAGAATCTCAGTAAGGTTAAGGGGTATTGTTACGAGGGGTATTCCTTCTCCACCATTATATGGGATGTGCGTACACAACCAGCATACATTTATTATTACGAAGGGCAAATTCAAAACACATAAACAAAAACAGATTATTTCCCCAAGTCCAGTCCATATGGGCCAACCCCAGAATATAAAAGAGGGTCAATAGCCCCATTGTCCTTTCTTGGTTCTCCGAACTGTTTAAAGACAATCAGATGAATCCAACGCGGTGATCTTCAATCTTCTTGGCGGTTGATGTTGTTGATACCACTTGGTACAGTTCTGTTCAACAGTTTTAATTCGTTCCGTCCCAATGCCTTATCAGTATGTAGTCTGACAGTATGAGCTCGTCCCTGTGTTCAACTGGTAGTGGTCTCTGCGCTTCTTGTACCTTAGAATGCAGACCTGGCAAGGCATGGGTTAATTGCTGTGTATAATAATTAGTTAATCACTGAGGGCCTGAAGGTGAAACTTCCACACTTGAGTCGCACCACCAGTGGGTACGTAGCCTGTGGTCACCCTCAGTTCATAGCATCCTTCCCACAACTCGCAGTCACCCAGCCCTGCGTCACCTGCAAATCTGCCAATGCCACCATCGCCATCACATTGCATTACATCGGCATACTTAGTTTCTCGCAGATCTGATGGCTATCAATGTCCCAATATATGCGAAAAATAGCGACATGTCCATCGCAATCTATCCTAGAGAGGGATTTCTTAAAAGAAAGAAGTTAACGTTTTATCTTTTTGGCACCATACTGACAATCTTACAGTGGTGAAAGTGAACCACACATGTCTCCCCTCCACCTTTTCTGCGGTAGGGGTTGTTAGAAGGACCTGGTAATGCCTTTCCCACCAAATGTCCAGTCTCTTCCTCATCCAATTCCTGATTATTACACAAGTACCAGGTTCAATTTTAGACATAGTGGTTCTATTGTACATCCTTCAATGTCCTGGTTAACGATAAAATATAATTAGTCATTCCCATTGTCATGTGATGAAAGTGAACAGCCTTCGGAGTATTCTGGTTCCATGTTGCCCCCAATAAAATCTCTGCTTAATTCCTTTTATTGTCATTCAAACAATTCAAACAAACAAAAGTTTGAACAATTTTTCATTCCCTGCAGTCATAACAGAAAAAATAAAACACACAGTTCCACACAACATCCAGCACAGTGAATCTCCAAACACCTCCTTACTGTGATGGAAGGCAAAAGTCCTATCTCTCTCTCCCTTCTTATCTGTTTCACTGGAGAAAGCCTGTCCCAAGAGAAATACAAGCAACATGATCTTGTGAAGTATCTCAGCAAGCAATGTAATAGCAATTAGCTCTTTCATGCCTTGTGATTCATTTTGGCCAAAAATTTCATACAAAACAATTACATTCTCACAACACAAAATTTGCATATCAAAACAAATTCCACAATAGACCTACACAAAACTCAGTATTTAGAACCACAGAAGTTAACAATGCAAAAAAAGTATTTGATTTAAATACTCCAAATCTGAAGAATCTGAGTGTGCCCCTTTAATTGAAAGCATTGAACCGCATCGGAATTCTCAGTGGAATCCTTATCAGTGGAGAAAAAACCGCTGTAAAAACAGTCAAACTGCTGCTTCGAGGTGATCAATGTTTACAAGAAAGATTTTACAAGCCACTATTTTTTATTAGCTCAGGTATTGCTCTGGGAGGACTGAGGTCTCAATTGTGGTTATAAAGTCTTTAAATTGTGAAAGCCTTCTTGTTGAAACAAGAAAATTAAGTTGGAAATAAAACCCGTTACAGCATTTTTCCTTCTACCATAAATCTTCACAATGATAAGTAGCAGGGTAGGATGGTCCAATTCCGTGTCAGTCAGGATTCTGGACGCTGTGATTGGACATGATCCAGATTGTGATTAGTCAGATTTCCCGTCACTCAAAGTCTGGCCACACCCACTGAAGTGGCAACCAATCAGACTCCCTTTTTTCAAAGTCTGGCCACACCCAATAAGGTCTCAAATTCCACAGACAAAGACGCACATTCTCATTCGAGGCTTAGCAATGCAAGGTTGCCTGCCGTTCTATTGCTCTGTGCCAAAAGCTATTCAAATCTTGAAGGCAGGTTTGTTTTAACTCTCAATGTTGAATTTAATACTGTTTCTCTTCTTCTTCTGCCTCAGTCCTTACTCCCTTCCTCTTCTTCGTCTGCCTTAGTCAGGAAATGCTTAATTCTGTCCGAATTTCCCCGCCAATTTCTCCTATTTTGCTTTGTCAGGAAAAGGGATCCCTCCATCTTTTCTCATTTCCTAACCATGTGGTCAGCTTGTAACTTAATATTCTAAATTTCTTATTATACTTAAAATTCAAATAACACATATGTTGAATGGGGGTTCCTCCTTCAATGTTATCCAGAGTATACCCCATAGATAGATAGAGAATAAGAGAGAGAGAGAAAGAAAGAGAAAGCAGACTTCTCAATTCTTTAAAATAAAGCAACGCCCCAAGTATTTCAACCAGGCAGACCCGCTAATCGAGACCCCAGTTTCTCAACTTGGCAGACTCCTTATCCCTTAACAAAATGTCCCAAGTGTCTCAACTAGGCCGACCCGCTAATTGAGACCCCAGTTTCTCAACTTGGCAGACTTAACCCTTAAAAAAATGCTCCGTATTTCAACCAGGCAGACCCGCTAATCGAGACCCCAGTTTCTCAACTTGGCAGACTTCTTAACTCTTTAAAAAACAACACGCCAGGCGCACACCTCGTCCCCTGTATCTCAACCCGACAAACTACGGATGTCTCAACAAGGCCGACGAGCCCTTTGTAGAGAGAGAGAAAGAAAAAAAATAGAGAGAGAGACAGAGAAAGAGATAGCTCAATTCCTTCTTAAAATACATACACAATTCCTTCTTAAAAATACATACACAAAATACATACGTAAAAATACATACACAATTCACAATTGGTCTTACCTTTGTCTATCTCTAAGAACCTCAGCTGGGAACAGACCAACTTCTGATAAAGAAACAGAGGTGTTTCCAGGAGTGTCTAGGAGTCGGTTACAATAGACCGATAGAGCTCATATTACTCCCTTTCCAGTCCTGGTAACCTCTGCTCAGTCATCCAGTGGTAGTTCCAGTGAGACCTGCGCGACTACGCCAATGAAAAAGTTCACTTAAAAAGATAGACAAAGTACAAATTCTTAAGACCATACAAAGCTTTAATTTAACGTCTGACGGGTGTGGACCTAGAGACCCAGAGGCAACAGTTTCACGTCTGAATCTCCAGCAGCACACACAAAGAAATACCAGAAAACGCGAGTTTATATACGTACAAATACAAAACCAATTGCATGATGTAATGTACAAAAACCATCATCCACCTCCAAATATGGAGTTTTTCACTCTTTGCCAAAAGCCAGTCATCCCAATGGCATCCTCTGGGCCCCTTCTTATCTGATTAACCTCTTCAACTTACATAAAAAACTTGTAAGAGAGCTGTCAACTTTTCAACTTAGAAGAAAAAAACCTGGCATGATAGGAGTTGTCCAAATCCCATCATGCATTACAATTGGCTTTTTACAACAGGAAAGCTTAAATATGACAACAATCAATTAATAACTAACTCTTTCAAATACTTGGCCAATAAATGTACTTACTTACTTACTAAAGGCCTTATCTATATCGGGAAAGTGTGAGGAGACTCAAACTGCTTCAATAAGCAATAGTAACTATAGGATTTTTATATCCTTACGACAAAATGGTGACATGAAGTTGAAATAAACCATCATTAATCAATGTTTCTGTAACATTACAACTTTGTCTTTCCCCAGAGTTAACTTTAACCTTACATTTCTTGTTGTTTTGAAAATCTCTCCCCCATATATCTAACAAATAGATACCATAAATGTCAATGTCTCTGTGGGGAGAATTGATTCTACTCGCTAAATGGGGCCCCCTCATTAAAGAGGTTGTTCGTTAACCTTTTGGAGACTTGCCTGTTCAACACAGTGTCAAAGATGTTGATGTTGATCTCCAGTAACGGTTTCTCCAGACCCACTTTGAGGCAAAATAAACCGCATTTATATCTTCCCTTTGATTGGCAGGGGGTGGAATCTCGTGCAGGACAGACGCACGTGAGAGGCTAGAAGTTTTTATGGAGGGTGGTGTGGGAAAGGTTAGTGGACAGAATATGCAGGTGAAAGGCAGAGAGCGAGGAAGGAGGGTTGGTTTAAACTGCACATATTTTAATACAAGGGGACTGACGGGTATGGCAGATGAGCTTAGGGCATGGATAGGTACGAGCGACTGGGACATTGTAGCCATGACTGTGACCTGGTTAAGGGAGGGTAGGACAGGCAGCCCAATGGTCCGGTGTACAGGAGCTTCAGGAGAGACGGGGGTGAGGGAAAAAGAGGAGGGGGAGTTGCATTGGTGGTTAAGGAGGATGTCATGGCTGCATTCAGAGGTGACATTACAGACGGTTCATCTAGTGAGGCTGTATGGGTGGAGCTGAGGATCAAGAAAGGGATGATCACCTTGTTGGGGGTATACTACAGACCCCCGAATAGTCAACGGGAATTAGAAGAACAAATGTGCCGGGAGATTGCAGACAGCTGCAGGTCAAATAAGGTTGTAGTAGGGGATTTTAACTTTCCCAATATAGACTGGGAAAATCATAGCGTGAAGGGTTTAGATGGGGTGCAATTCATCAAATGTGTTCAGGAGAGTTTTGTTAAGCAGTATGTGGAGGCCCCCACACGTGAGGGCAACGCTGGATCTAGTATTGGGAAATTGGGAAGGGCAAGTTAATGAAGTGTGTGTGGAGGAGCCTTTTGGCACCAGTGACCACAGTTCCATTAGGTTTAAGATAAATATGGATCGGGACGGAGAGGGTCCACGTGTTAAAATGCTCAACTGGGGTAAGGCCAACTTTGAGGGTGTGAGAGAAGGTCTCGCTGAAGTTGACTGGAGCGGGTTATTAGAGGGGAAAGGAACATCAGCCAAGTGGGATGTTTTTAAAAGTGTACTGAAGAAAGCTCAGGATATGTACATCCCCGTTAGAGTGAAGGGCAAAGCAGGCAAACGTAAGGAAGCTCGGCTGACGAGGGAAATTGAGACTTTAGTGAAAAACAGAAGGATGCATGAGACAGGTATAGGCAGCTGGGATCAAGTGCATCCCTGGAGGAGTTTCAGGAACTCAGTAAACTTAAAAAGGAAAAGGGCAAAAAGGGGCCAGGAGATAGCTCTGGTGGGTAGCATTAAGGACAATCCCAAAAGATTTTATAAATACATAAGGGAGAAAAGGGTAACTAGAGAGCGAGTGGGACCTCTCAGTGGTCACCTCTGAGTGGAGACACAGGAGATCGGCAACGTCCTCAATGAGTATTTCTCCTCTATTTACCAAGAGAACAACAATAGGACGGAGGAAATTGGAGCAGTCACTAGAAGTGTCTTGAGAGCAGTTAGGGTTGCTATCGCGTTTGAAGGTAGAAAAATCTCCAGGGCCTGATCTGATATATCCGAAGACATTATGGAAACTGGAGAGAAAATTTATGAGTCGTCCTTAATTGCAGGAGAGGTGCCGGAAGACAGGAGGGTGGCAAATGTTGTACCTCTTTTCAAGATGGGCTGCAGGGAAAATGCTGGGAACTATAGGCCGGTGAGCTTAACATCTGTAGTTGGTAAGTTACTGGAGCATATTCTGAGGGATAGGATAGACAGGCATTTGGATGGGCAAGGGCTGATTAGGGATAGTCAGCATGGTTTTGTATGTGGGAGGTCATGTCTCACAAATCTGATTGATTTATTTGAAGGTGTGAATAAAAAGGTTGAAAAGGGCAGAGCTGTAAATGTTGTGTACATGGACCAGTAAGGCATTCGACAAGGTTCCGCATGGTAGTCTGCTCTGGAAGGTTAGATCGCATGGGATCCAAGGAGAGATAGCTGAATGGAAAGCAAATTGGCTCCATGGAAGGAAGCAGAGGGTAATGATGGAAGGTTGCTTCTCAGACTGGATGCCTGTGACTAGTGGTGTGCCACAGGGTTCGGTGCTGGGCCCGTTACTGTTTGTTATCTACATCAATGATTTGGATGAGAATATACAGGGCAAGATTAGCAAGTTTGCTGATAATACAATAGTTAGTGGTTTTGCAGATGGTTGTGAACGATCGCAGCAGGATCTGGATCGATTGGCCAGGTGGGCGGAGGAATGGTTGATGGAATTTAATACAGAGAAGTGTGAGGTGTTACATTTTGGGACGTCGAACAAGGGCAGGACCTACACAGTAAATGGTCGCCTATGTGTAGTGTTGTAGAGCAGAGGGATCTAAGAGAGCAGGTGTATGGTTTCTTCAATGTCATGTCGCAGGTAGATAAGGTGGTCAAAAAGGCTTTTGGCACTTTGGCCTTGATCATTCAGAGTATTGAGTATAGAAGTTGTGAGTTTATGTTGCAGTTGTATAAGACGTTGGTGAGACTGCATTTAGAGTACTGTGCTCAGTTCTGGGGAACATGTTAAAGGAAAGATATTGTCAAGCTAGAAAGGGTTCAGAAAAGATTTATGAGGATGTTGCCAGGACTAGAGGGTGTGAGCTATAGGGAGAGGTTGAGTAGGCTGGGTCTCTATTCCATGGAGCGCAGGAGGATGAGGGGAGATATTATAGAGGTATACAAAATCATGAGACAAATAGATGCACAGAGTCTTTTGTCCAGTGTAGGGGAATCGAGGACCAGAGGTTCAAGATGAAGAGGAAAAGATTTAATAGGAATCTGAGGGGTAACTTTTTCACACAAAGGGTGGTGGGTGTATGGAACAAGCTTCCAGAGGAGGTAGTTGAGGCTGGGCCTATCCTGTAATTTAAGAAATAGTTAGACAGGTGCATGGACAGGACAGGTTTGGAGGGATATGGACGAAGCGCAAGCAAGTGGAACCTGTGTAGCTGGGGAAATGTTGGGCGGTCTGGGCAAGTTGGGCCGAAGGGCCTGTTTCCACACTATATCACTATGACTCTATCTCAAACCCCAAACACTACAATTCCAAAATATCCAAGTAACATTTTCCCCTTCATAATACACCATTTGCCCTATCATTAATATAGCTCCAATTGTGCAGGTGACTGTATTTACATCATTAGCAAATGTATCCAGTCCAACAATTTTCATCTTATTCTAGTTAAAGCTTCTGATGATTAAACATTGTCTTGTTGGAGCGCTCATGATTCTACCCTGATGCATGCATATCAGAAACCTGTAAAAACAGAAATAAATTTAGCCCATTGCCAGTTGAGTTAGTTAAATGTTTTCTTTATAGTTTTCTCTTTCAACTGAGTCCAATGCTTTTCACAGGATTCTCTGGATATAAGCTGGATTTATGATTTTACCATCCTTCAGCCATATTCCATTATAATCCTGAACTTCCCCCTGTTTTTCCCACTCTGCTCTTTCTTCCTCTGGAGCAGATTCCTGGATGTATTTTATGTTCTCTGACACATTGGTTATTTTACTTATCGTTGTCGTGAATTCTGAGTATTATAAGGAAGATGATAGTTATAGATTGGTTAACCCTGGAGCTCACAGAACTACAAATGACTATCCTCCCCTCTACTGATAAGGAAGCATTCTGCTGTGAAGCAAGCTTCCTTATCAGTAGAGGGGAGGATAGTCATTTGTAGTTCTGTCTAGGTTCTTATCTGTTGTAATCTTGCATTACAAGCTGCTCTTGGTCACTGTGTTTGGCAGGCAAGTCTCCCAAAGGTTAACACAAGGTGATTCCATTTGGCGAGGGAAATGTGGACATTTGTGATATCTACATGTTAGATATGTAGGTGGGTGATTTATAAACACCAGGAAACGCAAGATTAAAGTTAACTTTAATTGATTAATGATTGTTTATTTCAACTCCACAAGTAACCATTGTGTCATGAGGGTATAAGAATCCCACAATTACTGTCGGATTTTGAAGCTGCTTGAGTTTGCTCACACTGCTTCCCGATGTACATTGCTAAGGCCTTTATTAAAACGACTTGTTCGATGGACTCACCACTGATCAATGAGTTGTTTTACTTTTTGTCTGTGCCTATCCGAGTAAAGTCACATATAGAGTACGAGTAAAGTACAAAATTCCCTCTAACAATTGGTGTAGTCGGCAGAATCCTACACAGGTCGACCATCAACAATGTAGCTCCTAATCAGGTGAGTATGTTTAATTTTACTACCCGCAGTTAGAGGAGTAGATTCCAAATTGTTGTCCGGCGACCGTAAGTTGTAGTATCAAAAGAACAAAATGAAGGAAAACAAAAAGAAAAAGTGTGGTGACTTTACTGTACAAGATCGGTGAAGGTGTCTGACTTTAGGTACTAATATGTGGATATAACACATTAGATACTGTCACAAAGGTAGCATAAAACGGCAGGTACTCCCACAGCGAGTTGCATTAGATAGCGTCATCTTGCCTGAGACATCGGCCTCTGGTGCGGTGAGACGCTAGCTTTTGGTGCGATAGACATCAGCTTCTGATGCGGGTAGACATCAGCTTCTGGTGCAGTAGACATTAGCCTCTGGTGCGATAGACATCAGCTTCTTGTGCTGTAAGGCAGACATGAGGGCAGCTTGTGTTGGTGTCAAAAGTGGTTTAAAACTATAAAATACCTGTAGGGCACTCGATGTGCTGAGGATAGCTATGGATAAGAAAAGTGCTGACATCAAATGGGCTCGAGGGATCCCTTGTACAAACTAGTCAACTGTAATAAAGAGTAATCGAGAAAATGATAGAGAAAGTAAATTATACTCACCGCCATGGCAAAGAACCAACAACAAAAGGTAAAATTAGCAGCAGTAGATTGTGCACAGGATGACGAACAAAATACAAATTTGCGGGAGAATCATGGCAGCTGTGTCGCCTACTGCCTCGCCGATGGACGGAGACAACATTGACTGGGGAAGTTTAGACAATGAGATGTATTAAGATGGATATGATGAGGATTATGGACTGTCCCCACCCTCGGACATAGATGTTAAGAAGTGAGCTGCAGTCCCAGTAGCTCTGATTCGGACAGTAGTCAGTGCGAGAGGGGACAAATTACCAGCATGATAGAAGTTTTGATTTGATTTGATTTAGATGTAATATATTGTCATTGTCTTCAATGAAGAGACAACAAAATTATTTTTACCCCACAAAACACAGAACACAATAGTCCACAACACAAACATCCCACAGCAGCACCAAAGTTCCAGTCAACCTCCTCGCCGATGTTCACCCGTGGTCGGGGCCTCCCGAGCACCCCATAGTCGCCGATACGGGCGGCCCAATGTTCAGGCCCTCTCGCTGGGAACCTCTCATCGGCCACCTTCCACCGGAGTCCACGGCTCCCAATGTCCACAGGCCGTGCTGGGCGGAGATTCGCGCTAACGACCCCCGGCAAAGGGTCCCAGGACTCCGCGAAGTTAAAGTCAGCGCCGCCCGCATTGGGAGCTCCGCACCCACAGCTCCGCGATGTTGGAGCAGCGGCCCAACTCTCCGGAGCTCCAATCGGCGAACCCAGGAAGGCCTCGCCCACTCTGTGACATTTCCAGCGCCTCGCCGCCGCCGCTGCTGAAGCTCTGGTCCGGTCCCGGCAGGAAAGGCCGCGCCTATCCAGCTGGTAGGCCACGAGGGGGGAGGGAGCGAGGACGCGACTTGGATAATAGCCGCATCCTCGCCAGGAAGCGACTGAAGGACGTTTCTCCCCTTACCCTACCAGCTTCCCCCCACATATAATAGCGAAAACAAACTAAAAAACTAAAAAAACACACTCTAAACATAACAAAATAAAAAAAAGACAGCCAGACCGTGGGCGGAGCCATCTAGCAACAGCGCCACTGGATGTCCAAGAAATGGGCAACCGGGATGTTATAAGTGTGTGAATGTTTGTGAGAGTCAGCAGATTACATGTGTTGGGGCAACTCACCAATTAATTTTGATTTGTATGAAAGGAAGTGAGAAAAAGCATGAAGTTAGAGAGCGCAAAGATTGTTAAATTGTTTGTTTGTTTGTTCGTTTGTTCTCAGAGAATGTTGAATTAATCCTATAGTCCAGATGGAATAGGATGTGACTGAATGATTCTGCTCCTCTATGTAAAATATATTTGTGTCTAAAGAGGTAGTGTCCCTTTAAGAAGTTGTGTGAGGGGACCTCTCCAACCCATTCATCTTTTATGGTTTGGACATTTGTTAGCTTTCAATGTGGAAATTAACTCTTTATTCTTTCTTTTCTTACAAAGGTTTGAATGAAGGAGATGTGCAAAGATGCAGTTTTGTTTCATTTTTATCTGTTTTGTCTGTTTGTTTTGTTCCTAATTCTTTTATTTTTAATTGATTTCAAAGACAGACCCGGATTCCACACTGGCCATGGGGAATCCAGGTTAAAATGTCAGAAATATCAGTGTCTCTATTCCGGATATGAGATGCCAACATTACAAAGAGAAATTGGCATTTGGGGAAATTGTGAATAGACAGTCCATAATCCTCATCGTCCCAATCTTGATACATCTCATTGTCTAAACTTCCGCAGTCAATGTAGTCTCCATCCATCGGCAGGGCGGTAGGCGACAAAGCCACCACCATTCTCCCGCACATTTCTTTTGTTCTTCCTCCTGCGCACAATCTAATGTTATTATGTTTACCTTTTGTGTTGGTTCTTTGCCATGAGCATAATTACTCAATTTCCATATTTATCCCTTTCTTGTCCCTGCCACCTGTAATGTATTCATGTATATTCATGTATATGTTAATGAGTTGGTGTTGTATATAAGTAGGGAAATGTTGGGTAATAAATCTCTCTCGTGATCCAGGCAGCCTGCGTGTAAGTTGTTATTCATTCTGCTGTCCGGAATATAACAAAATTGGCGACGAGGATGGGACAGAGTTTGTGAACTCATCCTTTAGGACTGTTTTTGCAACACTCAGTATTGTTTAACAGTTTAAACAGTAAATACGGAGTTGTATCACAGTTGTTTGTGAGCTGGACTCGTGAGGCCACAGATCCTTCAATGCAGGGGACTGTAGTTTAAAACAGCAGCTGAAAAATCGGCGCGTGTTTGTGAGGCTATCTCTATGTTGTGTCTACGTGGCAAGATGTCGTCCTTGGGATTGTACAACATTTTAGACTGGTTTTTTTTGTCGAATTCCTCCAGCTGAATAGTCTTTGTACAGCTAACTTTTAGGTGAATTGTTACACCAGAACAGACAGGAATTCAGGGTTTTTGAACGGACTTAAAAAAAAAAGAGAACAACACGATGTTAGCGTCCACGGGCTACATCGGAAATCTTGGCACTTTTGACAAGTGTAGAGAGCCGTTCAGCTCCTATATGGAGAGGGCAAACATGTTTTACACGACAAACAATATACTGGAGATTAGTGGTGAAGGGGAGATAGTGACTGAAACAAATAAGGTCATTTGCGAACGCATGAAAGCGATTCTAGTCAGGGAGATCGGTCCTGAAGTGTACGGCACACTCGTGAATCTCCTTGCACCATTAAAGACAAAAGAGGTGCCATTCAATGATATTATAAAGAAGTTGGAGGAGCACTTCAACCCAAAGCCTCTGGAAATTGCAGAAAGCTATAAATTTGGCACTAGAAACCAGAAGCAGAATGAGACAATCAATGAGTACATTGTTGCCTTGAAAAACGTAACTGTACACTGTAACTTTGGAACCTTTCTTGGACGCGCACTACGCGACAGATTTGTTTGTGGTCCAGTGGATGAATGAATTCAGTCCAAACTGATGAACACACCAGATCTCACATCGAGAAAGCATGCTACCACAATGGAGATGGCATCAAAGAATGCTAGCGAGTTTCGTCCACCACAGACTGCAGTGGCTGTTTACAGTCACAAGGCAGTGCCTATGGCCAAACCTAGAGTTACTAAACCAAAACCAAAGTATGATGGGGAGCCGAGTTCAGCCAGTTGTTATCATTGCAATCGTCATCATTCACCCCCAATTTTGTCAGTTAAAAATGGCTAAGTGCTATAATTGCCAGAAGAAAGGCCATATCGCCTTAGCATGTCGGGCCAAGCTTAAAACAGGAAAACAAAAACAACCTGCGTGAAACAAGCGACAACACCAAAAAGGAGTTCATAACTTGGAGGTGAACCCAGATGGAAATGAACTTGGGTTGTACACCATTTATGCAACCAACATCGATAAGCCTACAACCAGCCAAGGCAAGGACTTTCGAACGAAACTATTGATTAACCAGCAGTTAATCGATATGTGTATTGACACGGCAGCAGATTGTTCAGTCATGAGCAGAGACCTGTACGAAACAAAATTACCACAGATACCATTGTTTGAGAGTAAGGTCAAGCTCGGGCGAAGTTTTGGAGAAATGCGGACAAATGAACTGTAAACTTCAGCATAATGGTCAGTCAGTAACACTGCCCATCATAATAATAATAATAATAATAGATTTTATTTATATAGCGCTTTTCAGGACTCAAAGTCGCTTAAGTGGCCAGCTACAGAAATAAACCAACCCTCCTTGGAAAGGATTGGCTGAGTAGAATAAAATTCGACTGGAAGAACATTTTCAGTGTCGATTTGTCCAAATCACGTCTTGAAAACGTCATAAGCAAACATGCAGCCATTTTTGCTGACAGTTACACGGGAATACCAGGGTACTCTGCACACATTCGATTTATGCAAGATGTGAGCTGTGTATTGTTGACCAAGACCTGTACCATATGCACTAAAGCAACAAGTGGAGGAAGAACTTGACAGTTAGAGCGTAATGGAGTAGTCGTGAAGACAGACCAGAGTAACTGGGCAACACCAATTGTGGCTGTACCCAAGGCTGACAAAACTGTTCGACTATGTGGTGACTACAAAGTCACAATCAACCAAGCTGTTGATGACGAACAATATTCGTTGCCAACCTCGCAAGATCTGTACGCAGAACTTAGCGGAGCAAGAGTCTTCACTAAACTGGATTTGTCTCACATTTCCGCCCAACTTAATGTCGACAAGGAAAGTCAGTAGTACTTGACTATCAACACACATAAGGGCTTGTATTCATATACAAAGCTGCCCTATGGTGTGAAATCCTCCCCGAAAATGTTCCAGTCTTTCATGGACAAAATGTTACAAGGCATTCCGCACTGTGTGTGCAACCAGGAAGACCTACTGATATTCACAGATTGCATGGTAGAACATTTGGAAATTCTCGAGCAAGTTCTCACACGATTAAACTGCCACAATGTCAAACTGCGACAAAGTAAATGTGCATTTGCGCAGTTTGAGGTGGTCTACCTTGGACTCAAAGTAGACGCCAACGGACTTTGCCCTGTGAAAGTTGAAGTAATAGTGAATGCTCCACAACCCAACAATGTGTCAGAGCAACGATTATTCCTTGGGATGGTGCAGTTCTATGCACGATTCCTTCCAGATTTAGCAACTGTGCTAAAGCAACTACATCATCTGCTACAAAAGATGCGAAATGGACGTGGGGAAAGGACAGCAAAGTGCATATGACATCTGTAAGGAAAACCTGACAAGTGACAAACTCCTTGTTCACAATGATACGACACGCGAGATGAAACTTGCTTGTGATGCTTCAAGTTATGGTGTAGGTACAGTGATCTCCCACATAATGAATGACTGACAGGAAAAGTCTATTGCTTTTGCATCCTGTACCCTATCACCGAGGGAGCGCAATTATGCACAGATAGAAAAGGAAGCACTCAGCATCGTGTTCTGAATCAAGAAATTCCATCAGTTTCTTCTAGGCAGACCATTCACCCTAGTGACCGATCACAATCCACTACTAGTGATACTTGGTCCCGTCAGCTATGCCTTCCATGGTGACATCAAGGATTCAGCGCTGGGCAATTTTGCTGTCCCAGTATGACTGCAAGGTGGAGTGCAGAAGCTCCAAGTGCAACGAAGTTGCAGATGCGTTGTCCCGGTTGCCCCTGAGAACTCTGACGTGGGAAGTGAGAACTCAATCTATACACTGCAAGTTGTAGATGAAGACTTTCCAGTGAGTGCAACAGAAATTGCAGCAGAAACAAAGAAAGACAATGTGATGAAGTTGTTCTACGAACAGACATTGAACAGATGGACTGAAATCGATAGTGGATTGAACTCAGTTCTGAACTCAGAGCTGAAGCCTTTCCATAATCGACGCCATGAATTATCATGTGAGCAGGGATGCATTAAGTGGGGTTACAGAGTGGTTGTACCAGAGTCTTTTAGAAACAAAATTATGAACGAACTTCATGCCGAAAAATCCTGAGTAAGCATGAAGTCAAATGCCAGAAATTTTGTGTATTGGCCTGATATTGACAGTGACATCGAGTCACCGGTGAGCAAAAGTAGCGTCTGGTAAAAAAACACCAAAAACTCCACTGCAACCCTGGTCATGGCCAAATAGACCTTTTCAGAGAGTTCACGTAAATTTTTGTGAAAAGGGTAATGATCATTTTCTGGTACTAGTAGATAGTCTTTCCAAATGGATTGAGGTTAAGCATATGGGGTCAAGCACCACTACTAAGCGTACCATAGCTGAGTTGAGAACAATTTTTGCATGCCATGGTTTACCGGAAGAACTTGTTTCTGATAACGGGCCTCAGTTTCGTTCAGAATAGTTCAAAGAGTTCATGCAGCGGAATGGTGTACAACACACACTTGCTCCCCCATACCACCAGCTTCCAACGGGGCGGCGGAAAGGTCTGTTAGTTGTCAAAGATGCTGTCAAGAAACAGGTTTTGCAGGGTAGTTCAAAGCTCAGCATGAAAAATCGTTTGGCTAGTTTCTTGCTGAAGTACAGAACCACACCACACACAACGGGTTACTCACCTACAGAACTGTTGATGAGGAGAAGGCTAAGAATACGCCTAAGTCTGGTTCAACCCAATTTGGCTTTGAGAGTTGAACAAAAACAATTAAGTCAAAAACGCCATTTTGACTCCCACAAAAAGGAGAGGTACTTCAAGCCAGATGAGCAGGTTCGTGTTCTCAGTCCTCCCAACAAGTCCAGTCGAGACAAATTGGATATTGGGAAAATAGTGGAAGTGTGTAGAACAAAAAGATACTTAGTTGAAGTTGGAGATAGGTTCAAAATGTTCATGTTGATCAAATGATTCCAGCCAAAGATGAACCAACAACTGAGCATGAAGTCCTAATCCCTGAGTCTTTATCTAAGAGTGAGTTGGAAGAGACCACTGTGATTGAAACACAAAGTTCAGTTAGTACAGACAAAGAAACAGATTCCTCTGGTGAAAGTCAGGGTACTAAAACAGAGCCAAACAAGCCAACAGTTGAGTCAAACCTAAACCTGTTACACCTGTTACTGTTAGACGATCAGGCAGGATGCGTAAACCAGTAGTCAGATTAGGTTTGTAAGTTAAGTAACACTGTATTGGTAAAATGAAAATGTGTAAATATGTAAAATATATATATAACGTTATCATTTAAGATTTCATGAATACTGGTTTAAATCAAGTATCACAACAAGAAAATTGTAACTGTGTACTTAGATTTAATACTTTAAAAAATGAGAGCAGTGTAATGTATCCATGCATATTCATGCATATGTTAATGAGTTGGTGTTGTATATAAGTAGGAAATGTTGGGTAATAAATCGCTCTCGTGATCCAGGCAGCCTGCGTGTAGGTTGTTATTCATTCTGCGAGGGGTGCTTCTGGATCATCTCTTTTCTCTAACAATATCCCGATTACTCTTTATTACAGTCGACTATAGCTTGTACTATGGATCCATCGAGCCCCATTTCATGTGAGCATCTTTCTTATCAGTAGCCATCCTCAGCACATCGAATGCCCTACAGGAACATTATATTATTTTAAACCACCTTTAACCCACCATCACCAGCTGCCCTCATGTCTGCTTTATCGCACCAGAGGCTGATGTCTACCCGCACCAGAGGTAGATGTCTACCCGCACCAGAGGTAGATGTCTACCCGCACCAGAGGCTAATGTCTACCCGCACCAGAGGCTGATGTCTGTCGCATCAGAGGTTGATGTCTACCGCATCAGAGGTTGATGTCTACCGCATCAGAGGCTGATGTCAGGCAAAAGAGGACGCTATCTCATGCAACCTGTTGTGTCAATATCTGCCAACTTATACTACCTTTGTGACAGTATTCAATCTCTTCGTTAGTAACTAATGTCTGACACCTTCACTGATCTTGTCAAGTAAATTCACCACATTTTACTTTTTTTTCTTTACCTCCACTTTGTTCTTTTGATACGACAACCTATCGTCGCTGGACAACATTGCGGTATCTATTCCTCTAACTATGGGTGGTAAAATTAAACATACCTGATTGGGAGCCACATTGTTGACAGTCGTCCCGTGTAGGATCCTGCCGACTATGCCAATTGTAGGTGTTACTTTTGTGCTATACCCATTCCCTATATCTGGCTTTACTCAGATAGGCGCAGACTCAACATATATCAGTTTGTAGATCAATGGTGAGTCTATCGAAGAAATTAGTTTAATAAAGGCTTATTCATTGTACATCACGAAGCAGTGAGAAAACCCAGACTGCTTCAACAAGCCATAGTAACTGTACAATTTTTATATCCTCGTGACACAATGGTTACTTGTGGAGTTGAAATAAATCATTAATCAATATCACTTACAGTGGCTTGCAAAAGTATTCATACCCCTTGAACTTTTCCACATTTTGTCACGTTACAACCACAAACGTAAATGTATTTTATTGGGATTTTATGTGATAGACCAACACAAAGTGGTGCATAATTGTGAAGTGGAAGGAAAATGTTACATGGTTTTCAAATTTTTTTACAAATAAAAAACTGAAAAGTGTCGCGTGCAAAAGTATTCAGCCCCCCTGAGTCAATACTTTGTAGAACCACCTTTCGCTGCAATTACAGCTGCAAGTCTTTTGGGGTATGTCTCTACCAGCTTTGCACATCTAGAGACTGAAATTGTTGCCCATTCCTCTTTGCAAAATAGCTCAAGCTCAGTCAGATTGGATGGAGACGTCTGTGAACAGCAATTTTCAAGTCTTGCCAGAGATTCTCAATTGGATTTAGGTCTGGACTTTCTGGGCCATTCTAACACATGAATATGCTTTGATCTAAACCATTCCATTGTAGCTCTGGCTGTATGTTTAGGGTTGTTGTCCTGCTGGAAGGTGAACCTCCGCCCCAGTCTCAAGTCTTTTGCAGACACTAACAGGTTTTCTTCCAAGATTGCCCTGTATTTGGCTCCATCCATCTTCCCATCAACTCTGACCAGCTTCCCTGTCCCTGCTGAAGAAAAGCATCCCCACAGCATGATGCTGCCACCACCATGTTTCACAGTGGGGATGGTGTGTTCAGGGTGATGTGCAGTGTTAGGTTTCCGCCTCACATACATTTCGCATTTAGGCCAAAAACTTCAATTTTGGTCTCATCTGACCAAAGCACCTTCCTCCACATGTTTGCTGTGTCCCCCACATGGCTTGTGGCAAACTGCAAACGGGACGTCTTATGACTTTTTTTCAACAATGGCTTTCTTCTTGCCACTCTTCCATAAAGCCCCAATTTGTGGAGTGCACGACTAATAATTGTCCTGTGGACAGATTCTCCCACCTGAGCTGTGGATCTCTGCAGCTCCTCCAGAGTTACCATGGGCCTCTTGGCTGCTTCTCTGATCAATGCTCTCCTTGCCCGGCCTGTCAGTTTAGGTGGACGGCCATGTCTTGGTAGGTTTGCAGTTGTGCCATACTCTTTCCATTTTCGGATGATGGATTGAACAGTGCTCCGTGAGATGTTCAAAGCTTGGGATATTTTTTTATAACCTAACCCTGCTTTAAACTTCTCCACAACTTTATCCCTGACCTGTCTGGTGTGTTCCTTGGGCTTCATGATGCTGTTTGTTCACTAATGTTCTCTAACAAACCTCTGAGGCCTTCACAGAACAGCTGTATTTATACTGAGATTAGATTACACACGTGGACTTTATTTACTAATTAGGTGACTTCTGAAGGCAATTGGTTGCACTGGATTTTATTTAAGGGTATCAGAGTAAAGGGGGCTGAATACTTTTGCACGCGACACCTTTCAGTTTTATATTTGTAAAAAAATTTGAAAACCATGTATCATTTTCCTTCCACTTCACAATTATGCACCACTTTGTGTTGGTCTATCACATAAAATCCCAATAAAATACATTTACGTTTGTGGTTGTAACGTGACAAAATGTGGAAAAGTACAAGGGGTATGAATACTTTTGCAAGCCACTGTACCTTCCATCTCTGTCTTTCCCCAGAGTTAACTTTAACCTTACGTTTCTTGTTGTTTTGAAAATCACTCTTCCATATATCTAACAAATAGATACCATAGATGTCAATGTTCCTGCAGGGAGAATTGATGGGGTCTATACGTCAAAAGCGGTCATTCGTTAACATTTGGGAGACTTGCCAGCCCACAGTGACAAAGAGCAGCTGTAATCTCAAGATTGCTACAGATAATTACCTAGACAGAACTACAAAGGACTATCACCCCCCATAGATAAGGAAGGTTGCTTTTCAACAGAATGTTTTGGTTTTAGCTATTTTAACTACATTCTATGTTGGCCATTTTCCCCACCATGGAAAATGGTGCAACCCTGTATGTGAGCTCTAGGGTTAACTA
>CM075985.1:37037188-37086584 GCA_038087875.1 Malacoraja senta | reverse complement strand
TACGCTCATTGTTTCCTATGAGAGACTTTGAAAAATAAGAATCACATTTCACACATTGATTTTATGACTTTTAATTCTTAACATGACCATAATCACAATCTTTTACACCACCCATCGCCACTCAGTTATACAGAGCTGCAGCCTGCTGCGTTAGCTGCTTTGCAATCTGAATATGGAGACGGCCGTCTTAGTGGAGCAGATTCACCATTTGATGAAGGGACAGACCTGGGAGATTAGTTCCGTTATCCCTCTGATGCACGGAGCGGGCGATGCCTTGCCGGGTCGCCGCTCCGGAGTGCTGTGACCGCCGACCACCAACATCAAGCAGCGGTCGGCGGTTTGTGGTCCGCGGTCTGCGTTCTGCGGTCTGAGGGCGTAGCCTTCTTGCAAACATTTTCTCCAAATGAGCCAATTTAAACAAGGCAGGCTTTTTATAGTATGTTAAAAAAAAAGCATGACATCATTTTTTTAACATGTGATGATTTTTAAACACTTCGATATACATTGTTGCCTCAAGATTAACGGGAGAGGAACTTGGTACACTCGGGAGACGAACTTGGAACATCGCAGAAATGAGAAGTAAACGGGAAACTTAGACATACCCGTGGGAACTCGGTTAAACTCGGGATCATAAACTTGTAGTATCGTACGCAACCACGAGTCTTTCACTCGGGCTCACTCGTGGGTCAACACGCCGTTAATGACAATGCCACGAGTTGTTTGGCCTACTGCCCTGCCTGTGCTTAAAACGTCATTGCTTTATTAGGCCCAACAGTGTTTCGAAGAAATAAATGCTTTATTAGCCCCGACTGTGTTTGGAATGAATAAATGCTTTATTAGGCCCGACTGTGTTTGGTTCAAAAGTGCCGCTCATTTCGTGACTTCGGCTTAGTGGACAGGTCACGCTGATTGCGGGTGCCGCTGACTGCGGAAACCCCAAAGTGGAGAGGCCGCGCTCAGCCCTGTAAATATGGTGTGTGAGTCAG
Organism: Malacoraja senta; assembly: GCA_038087875.1. Lineage (NCBI taxonomy): Eukaryota > Metazoa > Chordata > Chondrichthyes > Rajiformes > Rajidae > Malacoraja > Malacoraja senta. Next base: position 37,085,598 of record CM075985.1, on the reverse strand, counting down.
CGAGTGTGTGTATATGTGTTTGTGAGTGTATGTGTGTGTGCGTGTGAGTGCGTGAGTGTGCGTGAGTGTGTGTGACTGTGTGTTGGTGTCCGTGTGAGTGTGTGTGAGAGTGTCTGTGTGTGTATATGTGTTTATGAGGGCGTGTGTGTGTGTGTGTGTGTGTGTTTGTGAGTGTATGTGTGTGTGAGTGTGTGTGTGTGTGTGTTTGTGAGTGTGTGAGTGTGAGTGTATGTGTGTGTGCGTGTGTGTGTGTGTGTGTGTGAGTATGTGTGTGTGAGTGTGTGTGTGTGTTTGTGAGTGTGTGTGTGTATGTGTGAGTATATGTGTGTGTGTGTGTGTGTTTGTGAGTGTATATGTGTGTGTGAGTGTGTGTGTGTGTGTGTGTGTGTGTGTGTGAGAGAGAGAGAGAGAGAGAGAGAGAGAGAGAGAGAGCTTGTGAGTGAGTGAGTGAGTATGTTTGAGTGTGTGTGTGAGTGGTCTTAGTGACTGAGCTGCCAGCCCAAGAATCCATTCGGCCCACAATGTCCATACTAGCCCTCTGGAAACCAGTCCCTTCGGCCCACAACACCATGCTAGCGCTCTTGGCCAGCAATATTGGAATTGGTGGAGAGGTGGAATATTGCGTTGGGGGTCCAGCCCTCCCGTGTGAAGCTGTCTAGCATTAGCCTAGTATTAAATGACACCCTCTAAATCATCTTCCGGGGCTAATTGATGTTTGTCATCTTCTCTTTCTACCTAGTTAACTAACCTCAGAGTTTTCAAAATATCATATTGTTTCCTGTTATACCAAAATACGAAAAACTAAATACAATCAATAACTGTACAAATACCAATACATGTGATAAAACCCTAATCCATGGGTGTACTTTAGAATTCAGTCCCCAGCTCCAGGCTCTTTCCCACCAAGTTCGTTTTCAAAATGTCATCTGCTTCTCTGCCATGAATCCCAATAGTCTTCGTGCACTCAGACCATTCATGAATAATCATCGTTTTGGATGTCGCACACGCGTCTGAAGCCGATGCTTATGTGATAATATTAGAAAGGAAGGAAATGGGAAAATAAATGACTTTCCTCAAGAAAGTCAGTCTAGGGAATTCACGACAAATGACTGTAGTCGGTAGATCCTACTCGAGGCTGATCCCACGGAAAGTGCCCGGCCCTGACGGTGTATATTTCCATGTTGTTAAGAACCTGCGCATAACAACAGGATGGGGTTTTGCGGAGATCTTTCGCCTCTTATCACCGATTATCGCCTGCTTCAAAGCGATATTAATAATACACGTTTCCAGGAAACTGAAAGGCGCTGAGTGTAAATACATATGCATTTACCCGCAAGATGAAGATACCGATTACGTGCCCAGGGACTATAAAAGTTGCCAGCCAAGACCCACTACTCGCACGTTATCTTATAAAACCCGCACTGCAGAGTAAATGCTTCAAGCGCTGTACTAATGAATAAATGCGGTTGCATTGATCACCGCCCCATTGTCTTTGCAGTTTTTATTTTTTTTACCGCTGACTTTACTCGAATAAATATTGATCAAGGGAGAACTGACAATTCTAAAATTAGCCGAACCACAGCATATGGAAAATAAATGGTCGTGTTTAGGGTTAAATGCAAGCGGTTGGTAATCTGGAAATGTGAAGGAAACCAGAAATTGCAGGAAACACTTTGTAAATTATGCAGCACTTGACAGAGGATCTTCAACGTGAAATGTTAATTCCTTTTTATTTTCCACTGATGGCATTCCAGTGTTTACGGTTTTAATTTTGTTCACAATTTGAGATTGCTGGCATTGCCTTTACGCCGGTACAATGGTGACAGAAAGCAGAGAGCATTGAGCCTTAGTCACAAAGGCATACTGCGGTCCATGTGAGCTGGTCCAATTTCATCTATTTGGTGGAACCTGAACACGGGCCAAATACGGAACTCCGAGCAAAAATCCCTCTACAAGGACAATCGTCATGGGTACATTTCCACTCCCCATCTCCAGTAATATTTCCCCAGCGATGTTGATAACCTTAGCTCCGTCAGAGAACATGAATATGAACATTCCGTCTCTGAATACAATAATGACATTCTCAGAAAACACAGGAGTTAAAAACAGAATGTGTAGGAAGGAACTGCAGATGCTGTTGTAAACCGAAGATAGGTACAAAAAGCTGGAGTAACTCAGCAGGACAAGCAGCATCTCTGGAGAGAATGAATGGGTGACGTTTCGGGTCGGGACCCTTCTTCAGAATGGTTAGGGATAAGGGAAACGAGATATATAGACGATGATGCGGAGAGATAAAGAATAATGAATAAAAGATAAGCAATGATATGCAACAAACATTTCGTTTAGAAAATGCAACAAAGGTGCAGGGAAGTTTCGGGGCATTTAACAACGAAAGTGTCGGACTGATCCGGTCTTCGCAAACAATCAGCATCGGGACAGTTGTGACTTCAATACAAACTGATCAAAGTCAGCACACGGAAGCATAGATATACGTGTTAAAGAAGGAACTGCAGATGCTGGAAAATCGAAGGTACACAAAAATGCTGGAGAAACTCAGCGGGTGCAGCAGCATCTGCTGCTGCACCCGCTGAGTTTCTCCAGCATTTTTGTGTAGCATAGATATACGATTTGGTTCCATGATCTCACGGTTCCCTTACATAACTGGACGATATTTCAATGCCAATTCCGCCTGTTTTCAATGTACGCTCCCATTGCATTTGGCTCTCAAAATCTATCATACCATCACAGGTACATTCAGCATTTTGTCTTTCTCTCCCTCTTGTAGCCACGAATCCCAGGAGCTAATCGCCCACTGAGTAAAACTCTTTCACTGCACCTCAGTCTGTTCACATATACCGTCACTTTGACCTCTGTTTCGAAGTGCTGGTATACTGGTTAAGCTCAATCTGTGAGGCCTGTAAATGTAACTGAAATCCCCTGGTACAAAGCAGCAGCGCAGGCTAATGCTGGGTAAGCACATGTACAGATGGCCGCGAGTGCAGGTCAGAACATGGTGGTAGACCAGGAATCACAGAGACGGAAGGTTTCGAGAGCTTCTCGCAGAACTCCCGTTGGAGAGAGGAGGAGAGCTTCGTCAAATTAGGTATACTTTCATCTTTGGACTTTAGTCTAATCATCAGCTTACTGCAAAAACGCGGCCATTTGTATCCACCTTTCACTCGGCAGGCTTTATCCTTCCCTCCTCTCTTACAGCTCGTACTCTCTCTTCCCTCCCCCCTGACCCCCACTCGTCCACCACAATCAGTCTGATGAATGATCTAAACATGAAACGTCACCTATCCAAGTTCTCCAGAGATGTTGCCTGCCCGGCTGAGTTACCCCAGCACTTTGTATCAGCTTTTCAGTAGGTGTTGTGTAACCCGTATATAATCTGCAATCTACTTTCAGCTTCTGTCTCAACCCATAAAAATCACTTACTGTGATGTTTCAAAACCCGTCACGTACGTCAGGTAATGTGGTAATTAGCCTCCTTCGCCAGGTGGTGGCGTAATCGCCAGACATCGACAACAGAAATTGTCGTACGGGTTCAACTACCATGAGCACGAATTATACAGCAACACGGTCATTGAGGGAGCAGTGTTGTTGACCTTGGTACGAAACGAATGAACGCCACACAGTGTGCGTGAAGGGTTTTCGACGCGCCGCGCGGCCAGAAGGCTTCAGCACGGGACTGGGAACGCAGCCGGAGGCCTTTATCGAGGCGCCGCGGTCTCGCTGCCTCTCGGTTCGCCGCATAGAACCCCGTGTCGGGGCATCGTGGGTAGAAGCCTGAGTCGGGCGAAGCTGCCGACGGAGCCCGCAGCTGGAGCCCATGTCGGCACCACGGAAGCCTGAAATGGGGCGTCGACAGCGGTGAGGCCTCGACGGCAGCGATGGGGCCTCGGCGGTGGTGAAGCCTCATGGCGGTGGCGATGCCTCGTGGGTCGACCCGCGGTCGGTGGTCGATGAGAGCGTGGAGAACCACCGTGAGAGGGGCGGGGAAGAACAATGGAGGACCTGGCGTAGGGAGACCGCCGTGAAGGGGAGAGGGGAAGAATAATAGACAATGGGGAGGGGGGTGGGCCAAAATGGGGAGCCGGCGTGCTTTGTAACTTTGTCAGCGCCGCAGATGGCTGCTATTTGTATACATTGTGTATGCAAGCAAAGAATATCATTGTGCTTAGTCACATGTGGCAATAAAGTATTCATATTCTTCCTATTTCTCCCCTAGTGTGCAGAACATTGCGGATACATACCTACGTCGAATGCCATTCGGCGTAAAGGGTTATTGGCCCTCTTCATTGTGATTATTCTCACTTTCTGCCGATATCGGGAACAGAGTACGCTAATGCTGGGGCATTGATTGCGAAAGGCAAGTTCACCGTGACCATGTACTAACCTACCCACCTTCCTCCTGTGTTCGAAGCACCACGTTGCTGAAGCCGGGCAGCGTAAGTTTTATCTCACTGTCCCTGAAGGATATTGTTACGAACACAGACTTGCAGAATATGAGTTACATTGAGACTCAGGCCGACTATCCCGTGCATAGGTCCAAACACCCCGCGCATTATACGTAAAATATGACTGAGCCTGAGCACTATAGGAGGGTTTCCCTGCCGCAGGAACGTGTGGCCTCTGTTTGCATGACTCCGAGTGTTGTCGACACAGTTCCAAATATGTAGGTATAGTGGGGAAAGTTTGATTGAACCCGGGATGTGTCCGGAGGAACAGGAACCCGCATTACTTTGTTACATTGGCACAGAGCCAAAGGATTATGGTACAAAATAAATTCTACTGGGCATATTGAGTGAAAGCTGCGCTCGACCAGACGTCAGTTTTAGCTACTTGTCGTAACGTCACGCGCCGTCATTTGTGTGGAAGGTTCGGAAGCGCCCGTCAGGAGCCGGAGAATAAATACCACCACTACCTTCACGAAAGTCGATTTTTAATCATTTGAATCACTGATGTAGCTGGATATTTCACGGCCCTCTTTAGTTGCTCCCTGAATTTGGATTGAGTTACTCCATAAATAAACGTATTTGTGCAGCAACTAATATTCTGCAGTAAATACCCAACTTGTTGAAAGATGTATTCAGAATCATTCTGAGTTGTTCCTGCAATGTTATAATATAAGAACTCTAGAACATATGTCAACCACAGAAGGACGAAGCTGCCGGATATTGTGAAAAGTAAAATCACCGACCTCCGCCTACTTTCCATCTCTGGGTCAGTACGTTTCTTCCCCTTTATCTCACCCTTCAGCCCCTTACGGACACGACTGGCAATTAATATGTGTCTGACTGTCAGTGAGTTAAGGAACAAAGTTATAACGAAAGGGAGCAAAGGAGTTAGAATGGTGTCGAGCCAACCAAATGCCACCCAGCCGGGTTCAATGTAATACCCATCAATCATGTTACAGAACCAAGGTACATTGTCCACAAACTCCCCAGGTACTCGGGAAAAATAGATAGGTATATCTTTCAGACAAATCAGAATGCCGGTGGTAGCTAAAACCGCGGCTGCAGTTTTCGCGGTACAATATTTGGTTTTCAGCTTCTGGCAACAAATGGCTACGAATCTATCTAATGTGAAAGTGACGGTGAACCAAACCGAACACTCTACAGTTACACGAGTGAGCACGATGACAACGCGGCACACGGAAGTGATGTCCAGGAAACACCTTGGGAAATAGTAATAATTGATCTGATACAAAACGACCTCAGTGATGATGACCAATAGATCCCCTGTAGCCATAGCCACCAGGTAGTAAGTGGTGCAAGTGGAGAGACCACACTTTCCTCTGGAAAGGACCACAATCGCCACGAAATTCACTGCAGAAAGACAAAGGGACATTAATCAGGATTGTAAATTACACTATTTTGAGAGTCAGCATCGGGTTCAGAGTGTTAATTTTCTTGCGCCACAAAATTCACGACAGCTGTGGTGAGTCAGTACGCGCAAAACAAAAAAATAAATGTCTGAGCATGTTCCCACTTACGTTTCACATTGTCCATTTCAAACTAAAGCCGAAACAGGAAATCATAGGATTAACGCATGAGGGAACAAACAAACCAGAATCACTGATAAACTCTCAGTTAAACTTTTTTTTAGAATTATACCATAGCCATTGGTGCTTCACATGCGTCTGGAAACATAGAAACGTAGAAACAGAAAATAGGTGCAGGAGTAGACCATTCGGCCCTCCGAGCCAGCACCGCCATTTAATATGATCATGGCTGATCATCCATAATCAGTACCCTGTTCGTGCTTTCTCCCCAAATCCTTTGATTCCGTTAGCCCTAAGAACTATATCCAACTCTCTCATGAATACATTAAGTGAATTAGCCTCCATTGCCTTCTGAGGCAGATAATTCCACCGATTCAAAACTCTCTGCGTGTTTCCTCATCTCAGTCCTAAATGACATACCGCTTATTCTAAAACTATGACCACTGATTCTGAACTCCCCCAACATCGCGAACAATTTTCCTGCGTCTACCCTCAATAATGGTATATGTTTCTATAAGATCCCCGCTATAAGTTCCATCATCCATTCTATAAGTTCCATCATCCCGGCGAGAGGGCCTGAAGATCGGGCCACCGTTGCGGCGATTGCGGGGGGCTCGGGAAGCCCCGACCACGGGTGAACATGAAAGCACATCAAAGAGAAGGCTTACTGAACTATGGTGCCTTCCCTCACAGTGGGAAACTTTGATTCCGCTGTGTGGGGATGTTTATGTTAAAGACTATCGTGTTATGTGTTGTTTATTATTCGTATGGCTGTATGGTGACCCCAAATTCCACTGTACCAATTGGTGTATTTCTCTTGAATTTTGAATCTCTTGAATCTCTCATCCTTCTAAATTCCAGTGAATATTAGCCCAGTTGATCCATTCTTTCATCACATGTCAGTCCCGCCATCCCTGTTGAATCTACCATGCACCTCCTCAATAGCAAGAATGGCCTTCCTCAAACTCGGGGACCAATACTGCACACGATACTCCTGGTGCGGTCTCACCAGCAGTAGGACATCCTTGCCTCTGTGCTCAAATCCTCTCGCTATGAAGTCCAACATGCCATTTCCTTTCTACACTGCCTGGTGTACCTGCCTGCTTACTTTCAATAACTGGTGTAGAAGGACACCCGGATCTCGTTGCACCCTCCGTTTTCCTAATCTGGCACCATGCAGATAATAATCAGTTTGCTTGTTGTTGCCACCAATGTGGATAACCTCACATTTATCCACATAATACTGCATGTGGCATCCCAGCAACCGAGGGGAGGGAAACAAATGTTTGGGAGAAATGTCTCCGACAGCATTGGGAATTCATTACCGGACCAAGACAAGCAGATCCATTTCTGAAATTAAACCCCGTCACAGTAGGCAAACACGTTGACTTCGAATCGCTGAGTAAAAAGCTCTAGTTGTGCTGTGGGCACAACTACCCGAATTTTGTGAATAATCAAATGGAGCGACTGAGTTTATATACACTGGAATTTAGGACGAGAAGGGATCTTATGAAAAATATAAGAATATTAATGGATTGGACGCGCTAGAGGCAGGAAACATGTTCCCGATGTTGGGGAGTCCTGAACCAGGGGCCGCAGATTAAGAATAAGGCCATTTGGAACGGAGATGAGGAAAAACGTTTTCACCCAAACAGTTGTGAATCTGTGGAATTCTCTGCCTCAGAAGGCAGTGGAGGCCAAATCTCTGGATGCTTTCAAGAGGATTAGATAGAGCTCTTAAAGATAGCGGTCAAGGGATATGGGGAAAGGCAGGAAAGGGGTACTGATTGTGGATGATCAGTCATGATCACAGTGAATGGCGATGCTGGCTCGAAGGGCCGAACGGCCTCTCCTGCACCTATTGTCTATTGTCTGTAAGACGCAAACATGCTTTTCTTTATCGCACTGCAGCGACTGAATGTTGGCACCTTGCCTGTTTAGTTCGAGTGCTACTTGTGGAAGATTTTCCGAGACCAGAGCTCTGTACGGTCGCGGATGGTCTGGGTTCTTTCGCTGAAAATAGGAATCACATACTGCATAGGAATAAGAAATAAGCGTGGCCCAGAGGATCTCCAGACACTGACACATTTCAACCACCACTTGCAGTATCTCAGCCACAGTGAATCACAGAGACCCGTATCATGGGATTCAATCCAGTGCGTGGATGGACCAATTCGTTCAGATGATCCAACTGAACGCATTTGCGTGAAAGCTCTGCACAAGATGAACGGTGATATGTATCTGGCATGGCGGGCGAATATTATCTCATTAGGCAGCGAATTACGTCAAGATCATTGGCGTCAGGTACCATACTCCTTTTACTAACCCCAACCACACACACAATTTAACACTGATAGACAGTGCCAATAACATACTGCGACAAGTGTAAGAAGTTCAAGTCATATTCACGATAGTCACTAAAAGCAATTCTGCAGAGAGCACTCCCATTGCTACTTGAATGGCCCATCCTTCACCGTTACTGACACAGATTCTCTGGAATTGGCAGCGAACCTCATGCACCTGTTCCTCCTGATCCACTACTATTCCAAAACCGAATTTATTACACTAATTCCCTACGTCGCTTACCAGGGACCCCAAAGGCAGCGATGATCACGTACAATATTTTCTCCACGCCGTAATACGTTTCCAACATTTGCGAGGTGAAGTGATGAACCTCTTCACTTGGCCAGCATTCTCGTCCAATGATAAGGTGGTGCTGGATTCGCCGAGTGTTTAACCCCTTTAGTATCTCCTCGGGGACATTGAGGTTTCAACACAGTTATAAATAGGCACATTGAAACGAGTAAAGAAACACTGCCGCGGCGGATTATCTACACCTCACTGAATAATTTGGGAATAAAGGGTTGTGATGTGATATATTTATGGACGAAAATTTGGAGCGAGATTTCTCCTCCAAGTGGAATATTGTTTGAGGTGCCAGACTTCTCTCCCTGTGTCATATTGACCGATGCGTTTCAATCTGTTTCATTTAATCAATGCAGTGGTAAACGCGGGGGGCGACATTTTAGGATAGATGCCGCTATCTGAAGATGGGTGTTGTGCAATTTTGTCTATAACATGAATAATGAAATTCCATATCACCGCCAGCCAAAACAGTGCATCAGACTTATAAACCAGATGAAACGAATGCAGCATTGGAACAACACGAAACACAACACCCCAAATGTTTCCTCGCGATTGTGTTTCCTGCAAATCCTAGACTGTATTTGATTGCTGCCGCAGACTGCCGCATTCTTCAATACCTCTTCCAAATTTACAACAATACGCTAGACAATTACTGTCCATCAAAGACAGCGAGCAAATGAACTAACATATAGAAACATGGAAACATAGAAATAGGTGCAGGAGCAGGTCATTCGGCCCTTCGAGCCAGCACCGCCATTCATTGTAATAATGGTTGATCGTCCCCAATCGATAATCCTTGCCTGCCTTCTCCCCATATCCTTTGATTACACTAGCTCCTAGAGCTCTATCTATTTCTTAAATCCATCCAGTGATTTGGCTTCCACTGCTCTCTGTGGCAAGGAATTCCACAAATTCACAACTCCCTTGGTGAAAAAAATGTTCTCGCCTCAGTCTTAAATGGCCTACCCTTTATTCTAAGACTGTGGCCCCTGGTTCTGGACTCGCCCAAAATTGGGAACATTTTTCCTGCATCTAGCTTGTCCAGTCTTTTTATAATTTTATATGTTTCTATAAGATCTCCCCTCATGCTTCTAAACTCCAATGAATACAAGCCTAATCTTTTCTATCTTTCCTCATATGACAGTCCCGCCATCCCAGGGATCAATCTCGTGAAACTGCGCTGCACTGCCTCAATCACAAGGATGTCCTTCCTCAAATTAGGAGACCAAAACCGTACGCAATACTCCAGATGTGGTCCTACCCGAGCCCTATACAACTGCAGAAGAAGCTCTACTCCTATACTAAAATTCTCTTGTTATGAAGGCCAATATTCCATTACCTTTCTTCACTGGCTGCTGTACCTGCACGCCAACTTTCAGTGACCGGTGTACAAGGACACCCAGGTCTCGCTGTCCCTCCCCCTTACCTAAACTAACCCCATTGAGATAATAATCTTTCCCCTTGTTTTTGCCACCAAAGTGGATAACCTCGCATGTATCTATAATTATACTGCATCTGCCACACATCTGCCCACTCACTCAACCTGTCCAGGTCACCCTGCAACCTCCTAACATCCTCTTCACAGTTCACACTGCCACCCAGTTTTGTGTCATCCACAAACGTGCTAGTGTTGCTCCTAATTCGCTCTTCCAAATCATTAATATATATGGTAAACAGTTGCGGCCCCAAAACCGAGCCTTACGGCACTCCACTCGCCACTGCCTGCTATTTTGAAAATGACCCGTGAACTCCTACTCTTTGCTTTCTGTCTGTCAACCAATTTCCCATCCACGTCAACACCCTAGCCCCAATACCATGTGCTCTAATTTTAGTCACCAGTCTCCCGTGCGGGACCTTATCAAAGGCTTTCTAAAAGTCTAGATACACTACATCCACTGGCTCCCCTTCATCCATTTTACTTGTCACATCCTCAAAAAATTCCAGAAGATTAGTCAAGCATGATTTTCCTTTCATAACTCCATGTTGACTTGGACTAATCCTTTTACTGCTATCCAAATGCACCATTCTTACCTCTTTAATAATAGACTCCAGCATCTTTCCCGCCACCGACGTGAGGCTAACTGGTCCGTAATTCCCCGGTTTCTCTGTCGCTCCTTTCTTGAAATGTGGGATAATATTAGCTATCCTCCAATCCACAGGAACTGATCCTGAATCTATTGAACATTGGAAAATGATCACCAATGCGTCCACTATTTCTAGAGCCACCTCCCTGTGGACCCTGGGATGTAGTCCATCAAGCCCAGGGGATTTATCATCCTTCAGTCCCATTAGCCTACCCAATACTATTTCTCGCCTAATGAAAATTTCTTTCAGTTCCTCGACCCCCTTAGATCCTCTGCCCTCCAGTACTTCTGGGAGATTGTTTGTGTCTTCCTTAGTGAAGACAGATCCAAAGTACCTGTTCAACTCTTCTGCCATTTCCTTGTTCCACATAATAATTTCACCCGTGTCTGCCTTCAAGGGACCCACATTTGACTTTGCTATTATTTTTCCCTTAACATATCTAAATTAGTTTTTACTGTCCTTCTTTACATTCCTGGCCAGCTTCTCCTCGCACTTCATCTTTTCAGCCCATATTGCCCGTTGTGTTTTCTTCTGTTGTCCTATGAATTTTTCCCAATCCTGTGGCTACTCTTTGCTGTGTTATACATCTTTTATTTTAGTTTTATTCTATCCAAAACTTCTCTTGTTAGCCACGGTTGCTTCTTACCCCCCTTAGACTCTTTCTTCCTTTTTGGAATGAAATGATCCTGCGTCTTCGGGATTATGCCCAGAAATTCCTTCCATTGCTGTTCCACCATCATTCCTGCTGGTATCCCTGTCCAGCCTACCTTGGGCAGCTCATCTATCATGCCTTCATAATCCCCTTTGTTCTACTGCATCACTGCCACTTCCGATTTAACCTTCTTCTTTTCAAATTGCAGAATAAAACTAATCATATTATGATCACTGTAAATTGTTTTATGCATGCAATCAATCAAAGATAGGTTAGCATCACTAACCCAGCCTTACTGTACCATTTATATTAACACCTACTTCCTCTGCTACGCAGTTCTGTAACAGACAGGTGCAGTGAATATTAACATGCTGTTAAGTCTGTATGTGGATTAAAGATGATCTTTACGTGTTGTGTAAATGACATATTTACATGGTGTCAGAAGTGGGATTGCACGTTGCGGACACCCACTCTCGTGCACCCCGAGCATCCTGCGAACGACACCCCTATGAACGGGAAGAGCTTATGGTCCTCGGCGTTGACTTCGTTCCTACTAAACAACTGCGGTGCCTAGCCGAACATACTGCCGCCGACGCCACCCTCCAAATACTCTCATCATTGATCGAAAAGGGTTGACCAGACAGGCGCTCTAGCGCACCAACAGAGGCGCAGCCGTTCTTCCTAGTCCTCGATGAACTGGTCATACACGATGGTGTCATAGTCAAGGGCCACAAAGTCGTGACCCCCTCATCATTGCATGAGGAATACTACAATGAGACGCACAGCGGTCACCCGGGAGTCGATGCTACACTGACCCACGCACAGAACCTGTTCTACTGGCCTGGGATGACCAAATTCATACGGGACCGTATAGCCCCTTGCCCCACCTGCAACAGTCTTGCACCACACCAGCAGAGGCAGCCCCTACTGCAACAACCTTCACCAGCCCTGGCCTGGACGTCGGTGACGGTAGACATCTTCGAAATGCGCGGTAATCACTACCTCGTCCTCGCCGACTGATAGTCAAACTGATTTGAACTCAACCTCCTGACCTCCATCACATCTGAGATGGTCATCCGAAAATTAAAGAAACACTTCTCCATATTCGGCTCATCCGTCCGTTTGCAGACCGACAACGGAAGACAGTTTACCAGCCACGAGTTCAAGCTTTTTACTAACCGATGGAATTTCCACCATATCACGAGCAGCCCTGAGTACCCACAGAGTAACGGACTCGTCGAACGGGCTGTCAGAAGCGCTAAACAACTGATGGAACAATCGCGCCTGGCCAATTCAGATTTGTACCTTGATCTCCTGAACCTCTTGTTAGACCATTGCCAGAGACGGCCCCTGGGATCACCAGCCCAGCGACTGATGTCCAGGACAACAAGACCTCCAATTCCGACTGCTCAGCAGAAGCTGATACCTCAAGTGCTGAAGCCTGCTTTAATCCAAAAGCGTAATCAGGAGAAACACGATATTCAGAAACGGTCGCACCATAAATCATGGAAACCCCTCCCGCCTCTACTGCCGGGCCAGGTTGTTGGTTTACAAACTACCTGGGGACATTCCCGTCTGGCTACTGTTGTCGGCACAGCTGACGAACCTTGGTCTTACCTTGTGGACTATGAGGGAACAGTCTACCTTAGAAGTCGTCAACATCTGCTTGTTGTGCCAGAACCGCGTCCGCCGCCAGCCGGACCCTATGCTCCACCGTTTCAGTTCCAGCCGTTCGCTGCGGAACCTTCTAACGATCCCCGCATGTCCCATACTCCTCCACGAGCAGCGGCCGTGACTTACCACGGTATTACCCCTCCTGCACACGTCCCCTTTCGGCCACCACAAGCCTCTCCGGCGGCTTTCTTGCTTCCAGGTTCACCCCCCACCCCCCTCCCCTCTAATCTTTCCGGTGGAGGAGAGGCTCTGGTCCGTACGCGTTCGGGCCGCATTAGTAGACCGCCTGATAGATATGGTGAAGTTGTTTAACTTTAATGGCATGGGTGCACTATACTTACTCTTTAAGGGGAAGGATGTAGATTGGTTTATGCATGCAACCAATCATATATAGGTTAGCATCACTAACCCCGCGTTACTGTGCCATTTATATTAACACCTACTTCCTATGCTACGCAGTTCGGTAGCAGACAGGATGCAGTGACTACGAACATGCTGTTAAGTCTGTATTTGGATTAAAGATGGTCTTAACTTACGTGTTGTGTAGATGACTTATTTACAATCACTACCTCCAAGCGGTTCCTTTAACTAGAGTTCTCTTATCATATCTGGTTCATTGGACAACACTAAATCCAGAATTGCCTTTTCTCTGGTCGGCTCCAGAGCACAATCGTGACAATCTCAGTCTAAATCTGAAAGTACAATCTAATCAGTACCGTTGTTTAATGTTACTTTATTGTTGTCACGTGTACCGAAGTACCGTGAAAAGCTTTATCGGCTTCGTGCCATCTAGTCAAATAAAGTACGATGCATTATTACAGCCAATCCGTCTATAGTGTACAGAGAACAATAACAGGTACCAAATCAACAAAATTCATCAAAGATAAAACCGGATAAATTAAGATGAAAGATAGTTGAAAAGTCTTCGATGAGGGCGATGCGATGCCGGGCAGCACTCTAACCGGTGAAGACGCGAAACAGCTGGGAAAATACTGTCCCCGAGCCTGCAGTTATGCGATTTCAAACTTCTATTCCTCTTGCCTGATGTGAAATTGGAGAAGAGGAAGTGACCGGGATGAGACTAGTTCTTGATTATGCTGATGGGGTTTCCGAGGCAACGTAAAGTGTAGATGTCATCAATGGAAGGGAGTTTGGTTTGTATGAAGGTCCGGCCTACGACTCCATCTCCGCAACTGCTTGCTGTTTTGGAAGGAGCTGTCCTCAACATATTATGATGCATCCCGATAAGATGCTTTCGGCTGCATATCTGTAGAGGTTGGAGAGCGTCGGTATAGACACGCCTTACTTCATAAGCCATCCAAGGAAGTAGAAGCGAAATTGTGTATTCTTGGATCTTGATATGACTGATACAGTACAAGTTATTGGTGATATTTATTTCTAAGAACTTAAGGCTTTCGACCATCTCTGCTGCGGCGCCATCTGTGAACACGAAGCATGTTTACCCTGAAATTAAATTATTTTACCGAAGTGCTTGGCGTCATGCCTTACAAAACACATTTTCCAAATTTTCGTCCATTTCCTAAAATTATCTGTAATAATTTGAGGCTACAATGCTTCCACAGCTTCTTGGCCTCTCGCCAAAATACGTGCCAACCACAATGGGGGAAATCCATGCAAGAAAGTTAGTTGCCACCGCCTGATTCGTGTGAATTTATGTGGACAATCAATTTTTAAAAAAGGCGATGAGTACACTGTTATTCAGAAGGCATGGATACCAAAATAATTAGCGATGCGGCAGTAGCAGATCAATATTTTGCATCTCCTGTGCGTGCTTTCTCGATTAGTGAAATGACAGAATATCCGTGTCTATAACGAGGTTACCCAGTAAGACATTTCGGACCATATTGGACCACCCATCTAATACACATATTTTGTCCTGCCGCACAATGTGGGAGATATACATTACATATGAACTCAATGTAACGGCTGGAAAAACATTGGGAGAAACGAACATTACACGTCATTGCACCAAGAACATGGACAGCACTGATGGGAATCTACATCCCCAGAACCACACTATATAGGTATGGTAGAAAATATATATTGCACCATACAGAGTATTTAGGCCCTGAAATCGTTAATGTCTCTACACAAATTCGTAATGATCCAGTAGAATTCATCTTTATAGATGTTTTGCCAAAAGTTTTGTTTAATAAACGTGGAATACACCGAATGCTTCTGTACATCAAAATCCTCAAGATTAAATCCTTAACCTTTTCAATTCAATTAGTGAACTGTGACATTTTCCGAATCATTCCATCTCAATTATTTTTCGACTGCAGATACTGTGCACTTTGCCCCGCAACTAGCGTCATTATTTCCTTTAAAATGTGGCACGTGGCAGATGACAGGTATCATTTGACGATATTTATCATTGACCCTTCGTGTGTTTTCCTCGTGCTTACATGAAAGAATCTAAATATGCATTGTGATGCAAGCCGCTGTGAGGATTCTTCCGACGCCGGAGCACCATCACCCGGCGAGAACGGCCTGGAACATCGGGCCACCGCAGCGGCGACTGCGGAGGCCTCAATAAGCCCGACTATGCGTGGACAAGGGGATGGGGACTGGACTTTGTGCCTTCCCTCACAGTGGGAACCATTGTGGGGGGGGGGTGTTTTTATGTTTATTGCTAAATTCTTTAATGTTGTGTCTTATCTTTATCTGTGTGCTGCATGGCAAGTCAAATTTCACTACACCAATTGGTGTATGTGACAATAAATGTCCTTTGTACCTTTGTCTGCTGACGTCCATTCTGTATATAGGTACACAATCCTGGAGTAACTCAGCGGGACATGCCGCGTCGCTGGATAGAAAGAATGGGTGACGTTTCCGGTCGAGATTGAAGACGTCACCCATTCCTTCTATCCAGAGAAGCTGCCTGTCCCGCTGTTACTCTATATTTTGCGTCTATCGGTGTAAACCAGAATCTGCGTTTCCTTCCTACACATCATATCCATACTGTATATATTTCCCCAGCTGCATCTTGTTTGTGCATGAATACCTTTTGGAGCGCGCCCGGTCCAGCTGAGCCCCAGACTGCTGTGCGGCGTTCAGCGGCGCACTCCACCGCCCAGGTCCACTGCGGTACCCACGCACGCAGCCGTTCTTTCTTCCTTGCCATCACCGCCGCCATCATATATCTGCTCACCCTTTTCTCCGGACCTCGAGCACGGCAAGGGATGGGTTTGGCGACGTCGCTTGGGCACCCCAGGGCGAGTCATGCCATTTGCCGGAGGATACGCGCGGCACCACGGCAGATAACTACTTAAAAGCGCAGAACATATCCAGGAACGAGTAGGTTTCTATTGACATAACTGAAACATAACCGAGCGTTGAGCGACAAGGTATAAGCGATCTATTAATTAAACACATTTCACCAATATTGCCAATGTCAAAGGGACTTTGCAGTGGGAGAATTCAGCAATGGGATGTTCAAATTCTGGTGCGTGTCCATTATTAAAAATGATGCATTTTAGTGATCGCTAAGTTGATCATATGCCATAGCCAGTTAAAATGTTATCCAATCTCCAACGCAGGGCTCCGTCTGAAAGTTTTTAAATTTACACTGACCACCAAATGATTATGGTCGGTTACTGTGGTCCAAGTTTCACGAACGGCAGCACGCCAATGCTTGCTAATTACTGGCCAACGAGCCTAACAATCCTAGTAGGGGTATAATTGAAAAAATTCTGAGAGCCAGTATAAATCATTGCTTGTCAAGGCAGGGACAAATCAGGCATTGCTCGCAGGGCCCTTGTTACCGAAATTTCCTATTTCCGATCCGTCTGACTGAATATCTTTGATGCATCATGATTCATTGATGCCGATGGTGCAATGCTTAGAACAGTTCATTTCTTGGACACGGTATATTGTCAATGTGTTCACGTATGGCAGATGGGGTTTCATACTGATAATTGAGGGATGGTATATTTTGCTAACACGACTAAGGTTAGAACAAATACCATGAAGGGGAGACTCGGATGAGTAGTGAGGAACAAAGGGATCTTGGTTTTCAAGGCTTTTCAAAGTTTTAAACACACTACAAGAATGATGTGCAGGTGTCCAATCCGTTAAAAACTGTATAAGACTACCAGGGGCGCCGGGGAGATGGCAGCCCTGCCGGCAGTCTGTTCGTTTTTTATTTCTTTTTGTGATTTTTAGTTTGTTAAAAGTTTTGTTTTAATAAACTTTATCAAAATACTAAACAGCTATACTTTGAGTTCGGTGATAAACCACAAAAATTACGACCACGTCAGCTCCGGAAACAGGAAGGGGAAAAAACAATTTACAAAATTAAATCCGAAACGGGTTAATACTAACATTACCCAAGGATATTAATGATAGATTTTCTCAATATTATCAAACACTTTAGTGGGCTCTGCAGGAATGGATTCATTTTTACAAAAATGTAATCTTACAGGTTTAGATCTGAAAGAGAAGGAATTATTAGGGGCCGAAATATCAGTAAAATATATTGAAGAATCTATCAGATCTTTAAAAAATGGAATGGCCGCTGGCCCGGATGGTTTAAATAGCGAATTTTATTTAAAACATTCATGATCTGATCTCCACACACTTAAATACACTATATACTCATGCCTTCATGCAACAGAAACTACCAGAAACTTTAAACGAATCAACAATAATACTTATACCCAAAATGGATAAGGACCCTGAAGATCCAGGTTCATATAGAGCAATCGCTCTCTTAAACACCGATCAGAAAATATTAACTAAAATTATGGCCCATAGATTAAGTTTAGTGATTCATAAATTAATACACGATAGTTAATTATGATCCATAAATTAATACACGATAGTTAATTATGATTCATAAATTAATACACGATACCAAACAGGCTTTATTCCAAAACGCTACTCATATTATAATTTGAGACGATTATTTAATATTATATACTCAAACAGAATAGCTAATGTAGATCTAGCAGTCATCTCGTTAGATGCTGAGAAAGCACTCGATCAAGTGGAATGGCCATATTTATTTTCGGTGATGGAAAAAATTCAATTGGGTGAGAAGTTTGGAACATGGGTTAAGCTTTTATACACTAACCCAACAGCTAGAATAATGACAAATCAAATGCTATCAACAAAATTTGATTTATCTAAAGGTTGCAGACTGGGATGCCCGTTATCCCCGTTATTATTTGCCCTTGCTATCGAACCACTAGCAGAAAGAGTTAGAGCACATCCAGAAATATATGGGTATAATACTAAATATACAGTTAATAAAATCTCTCTATACGCATACTATGTATTATTATATATTACAAACCCAGAAATCAGCATCCCAAACTTGTTGAATCTTATAACTCAATTTGGTTTATTTTCGGGATATAGAATTAATTGGAATAAAAGTGAGATTATGCCAATAACGGAACCTAATTCATATATATTGCAACACTCACCTTTTAGAATAGTCAATGAAAAATTTAAATACCTTGGAATTTATGTGACAAAGAAATATAACTCTCTATTTAAATCAAATTTCACGCCTTTACTTAATAAATTGCATAATAAATTGCATAAGAATATTCAATACTGGAAAACACTCCTCATTTCAATGCTCGGTAGAATTAATGCTATAAAAATGATTTTCCTTCCGCAATTGCTATACCTCTTTCAATCAATCCCGATATATCTCCCAAAAAATGTATTTTAAAAAGTCGACTCTATTGTGACAAGTTTTATTTGGGATTATAAGAATCACAGAATAAGCAAAAAACACCTATGTAAACCCAAGACCAAAGGAGGATTAGTTTTACCAAATTTCTTATTATATTTTTGGGCAGTCAATGTTAACAATATGAATTTTTAGTTGGAAGATATAGATCAACAACCAGACTTGTTAAAGATGGAAAAGGAAGATTGTTTGCCTTTTGAAATTGGTCCGATCCTGTTAGCTCCTACAAAATTGAATTAAAAATTCAATAGTGAAAATCTTATAATATATAGTGGAATTCGAATTTGGAAACAACTAAAAAAGACATTAAAATTGGATAATTTATCATTTTCTCTCCCCATTGCAATTAATCCTTCATTTAAACCCACAGTGTTGGATAAAGGTTTTGTACAATGGAAAAATCATGGAATTAAAAAGATGGGACATCTTTATAGAAACGGTATTTTTCTTTCGTTTCAGGAACTACAACAGAATTATGGATTACATTCAAATAATTTTTTTAGATACAACTTAAAGATTATGTTAAATCACATACACAATAATACAGAACTAGAGAACCAGATATTCTAGATGAATGTTTGAATAAACACCCTAATACAGGTGAATTAATATCTTATATATATAATATTCTTTTAGACAGTGAGACTCCGTCGACGGAATTATATAGCTTAGCATGGGAAAAGGATTAGCCCAACCTATAACAAAAGATATTTGGGATGAAAGTCTACAACATATACATCAATGTTCATTAAATTTCAGACATTCTTTAATAAAATTTAAAGTACTACATAGACTGCATTATTCAAAAACAAAATTAAATAGAATCTTTCCTAATCGCTCTCCTATTTGTGATAAATGCCAATACTCATCGGCTAATTTAACCCATACCTTTGTAAATTGTATAAAAATTAAAAATTACTGGATGGATATTTATAAAATAATGTCCGTAGTTGTTAATACTCAACTGGATCCCGATCCTAAATTAATAATATTGGGCATATCAGAACAATATCTAAAACATACAACAAACCAAAGAAATTTCCTTGACTACAGTATAATAATTGGGAAAAAATTAATATTAAAATTTTGGAAAAATCCTGCAACCCTCACAATTAAGATGTGGATTATGGAGATGTCGGAGACATTACATTTGGAGAAAATTAGATATGTCTTAATTGACAAACCAGAATTATTTACTAAAATATGGTCTCCATTTATAGATTATATGAAGGGGTAGACTGGGCTGGCGCGGAGGCCTGACTGAAACCCGAACCCAGGACAAGATGAATAGTTACGTTTTCTGACCTATGGACCTATCTCCTAAGTTGTATTATTGATAGTTTATCTTACTTTTCTAATTTCTTTTCTTTATGTCTTTATTTTTCTTATCTATAAATATAAATAAATAATTAGAGGTAACGTTAATATGTAACCGATATAGGAGGACCCCAGCTACTTTGGTAACTGGGTACCCGGAACCCTGGATACTTAATATGTAATCGTTATACAAAGTTTGTATTGGGTTGGAATATGATATGCAGATACCTCTAATTTAAAAAAATAATTAATTAAAAAGAAATGTTTAAAAAGTGTTGTTTTAATGTTCTTGGTATGTTTTCTGTGGGGGGGGGGGTGGGGGCGGAGGAACTTTTTTTTTAAAGTTCTTACCTACCCGGAGATGTGATCAATTTTCGGATCACATTCTCCGGGCTCTGAGGCCTACCATCGCTGGAGCTGACAGCTGCCTAGGACTGTCGTGAGACCCACTGCGGGGTGCGGAATTAACATCGGAGCGGATCCCTTTCCTGGGATCGCTCCCACCGCGACCATCGTAGACTTACCCTCAAGGGGTCGCAGTCTCGGAAGAGGCTAGTCGGGAGCTCCAACGCCGCGGAAGGCTCGACCAGCCCCGACGCAAGGTTTGATCGCCCATCGCGGGGGAGCTGACAATCCTCCCGATGCAGGAGCTGAACGCCTCGACGCGGAGGGCCCGATCGCCGCCGGCTGCGGGAGTCAAGAGGCTCCCGACCGAGAAAGAACGAAAGGAAGGACTTGAAATTTATTGCGCCTTCCATCACAGTGAGAAATGTGTAGGAGTCACTGTGGTGGTTGTTCATGTTAAAATATGTTTTGACTGATCTGTTACTTTTATTTGTATGACTGACCTGGCCAATTAAATTCCTCGTATGTTACAAAACATACTTGGCGAATAAAGTGTGATTCTGATTCTGATTCTGATTCTGATATGTTTATATAAGATACCCTCTCATAATTATAAATTCCAGTGAATTTAGTGGGAGCTCTCACACACTCAGTCTATATTTCTGTGCCTATTTATCAATTAATTCAAGAGAGCATTTCTCCGTTCCTGCTGCGTATATCTGGTACACATGGAAACTGAAAGAAACACTTCAATAATCAGGGACATATTGAAATGACCAACGTAAATTATAGGTAGTTACAACATGTTGTTGTTTAATCTATAGCTATGAGAAAATTCGACACATATTGATATTTAATTCCTTGGGTTACAGGCTAGAGTTTAGTTTGAGGGCAGTGCAGCACCTGTTGGACATATACGAGGGAGATGAATGATGCTCTTCCGATGTTAGTGATTATCTACTCAATCCTGCTGTAGTTGACATAATTTTACAAGGACCATAAAGGACCATTGAACCATTGAACTAACGTTATTCATTCCTGAAAACATCCCGGTGAATCTGTTCCGCACTGCTTCTGGCAATAGGACATCAGTGAGTTCAGATGTGTCAGAACCGATGAGCTGGAACCAAGGCCGAAAGGTGAATTAACAAGAGAGCAGAGGGATCTAGGCTGACAGGTGCATAGTGCGTTGAAAGTAGCATCACACGTAGATAGGGTGGTCAAAAAGTCGTCATCAGTCAGAGCATTGAGTATAAATGTTTGGATGTCATGTTGCACATGTGCAAGACGTTGGTGAGATCGCATAGACAGTATTGTGTTCATTTTCTGACACATTGGTATCGGATAAATGTTGTCAAGGTGGAAAGGGCGTAGAGAAGATTTAAAATGTAATTTTACATTCAAAAATGTAAGACTGGTAACGACTTTAATATGATATGTATTTACCTCCAATAAAAAATATTCTCAAAAAAAAAATAGATTTAGGAGGATGTTGCCAAGAATTGAGGGACTGATCTAGAGGGACAGATTCAGCAAGTTAGTGTTTTATTCCTTGGTGCACAGGAGAATGATGGATGATCTTTTAGAAGTGACTAAAGTAATGGGAGATATAGAAAGGCTCGGCGCACAGAGTTGGGGAATCAAGATCCTGAGGATAGGTTTAAGATGAGGGGGGAAGATTGAATCGGAACCTGAGGGGTTTCATCTTCACTCAAAGGTTAATGGGTGTGTGGAACGAGCTGCGGGAGGAGATAGTTCAGCCCGGTACTCATAGTCATAGAGTAATACGGTGTGGAAACAGGCCCTTCGACCCATCTTGCCAACACCGGCCATCTACACTAGTCCCACCTGCCCGCATTTGGACCATCTCCCTCCAAATCTGCCCTATCTAACTGTTTCATAAACATTGGGAGAGTCCCAGTCTCAACGATTTCCTCTGGCATCTTGTTCCACATGCCCAGCACCCTTTATGTTAAAAAGGTATCCCTCAGATTCCTATTAAATCTTTTTCCCTTCACCTTAAACCTACGATCACCGCGCCTCGATTCCCCTATTCAGGGCAAGAGAATCCGTGCTTCTACCCTCTCATGATCTCATACACCTCAATAAGATCACTCTTTTTTCTCCTGCGTTTCAAGGAATAGTGTCCCTGACTACCCAACCACTCCCCATATGCCAGACCCTGGCTATATCCTTGTAAAATGTCTCTGTAATGTTTCCAGTTTGAAAAAACCTTTCCAATAATACAGTACCCAGAACTGAACACAATACTCCAAATCCGGCCTCACTAATGAATTTTACAGCTGCAACATGACCTCCCAACCTCTATACAATACTCTGCCAGATAAAGGCCAATGTGCCAAAATCTTTTTGGAACACCTGATCTACAGGAACTGTGACTCCACCTACAATGAAACATGCTGATACTGCACCTCTTAAGGTTCTGGTGGCTTCAATCTAACATTGTAAATGTGATACTACACATAGATGTGGATTCGTAGGATATGCTGAAAGCCCCAACTTACATCCTGTGATTCCAGGTCTACTCTGTTTAAGCAAATCATAGACATAGAACGTAATAGTATCTGTTGCTATTTCCATCATGTCTATTCGTAGTTTCTGCAATGTTTTCACTCTCTGTGCTGAAACCTGTGCCCTGAGCATGACTACCTTCATGGTAATTTAGGCCAAGGACAGCAATGCAATAGGAGTCTATCAACGAAAAAGCATAACACATCTCTTACATTCCTTTAAAACCGAGATGAGAAGAACTTTTTTCACACAGAGAGTGGTGAATCTCTGGAACTCTCTGCCACAGAGGGTAGTCGAGGCCAGTTCATTGGCTATATTTAAGAGGGAGTTAGATGTGGCCCTTGTGGCTAAAGGGATCAGAGGGTATGGAGAGAAGGCAGGTACGGGATACTGAGTTGGATGATCAGCCATGATCATATTGAATGGCGGTGCAGGCTCGAAGGGCCGAATGGCCTACTCCTGCACCTAATTTCTATGTTTCTATGTTTCTATTCCAGATTTCTGTATACCTGTGTCTAGGAGGCTTAAAATTTAAAATTCCGTTCATAATCTACAGACCAAAGGGTGTGACCCTACAAGATTTTATTCTGATTCCCTCCATAGATATGCAGAAAAGGCACCCCTTGCAGTATTGATAGCACTATAGCTTAACTGCCAATCAAAAATAAAGAGTTGACAGAAACTCTAACACGTCTGAGATGTCTGCAGTGTGATATGTAATATTCTGCCTTAAGCAAAACATATCCCATTTCCTTATGTACGAAACGTACTGCTTCTGTGTACTATCCCTCCAGGTTGCAATAATATCCACAATACGATCTGATAGTCCTCTTCCGAGATATGGCACTCCTTAGAATCTGCAAATCAACAAACCAATACGATTATGTAAAGAATGTGAATCATCAGTTATAGAGTGCACAAACAGGTTAATCCTGTTTGGGGAAATCATAAGAGGCTTTCTGATCACTTTTAACACCAGAGGGTACCACGATTTTGTTGGTCCAATCTGGTACCACCAATACTCCTGAAGCGGAGTCCTGTTTGTTCTTCTGTATACACTGCCTAATAAGGCAAAATGGAGAAAATGTATACAAAAACATTCTACCACAATGCAGTGAGAAACATCCACCGCTACTGCCCCAGGATCAGGTTCCCATGACACATATTTAGGTAATTAGTGGATAAGTCTGGATGCAAACAAGTCACCAACCGTGCAACAATATTATTAATTTTGTCACGATCCAACATCCATTCTGTATTATCATTGAATTTACGTGACCTTGAGTCTGCAACTATTTTGAATCTGCCTGGTAGGTAGATTGCCAAACCAAATATTTCTGGTAAAAACACCAGGTCCAGATCAAGTTAGCCAGTCTATCATAATATTCTGACTTCATACCACTCAAATGATTAACATACGTTTCTATTCCGTAGTGATGTCAATCTATACCTAAACATGCAAACTTTGCATATTAGAGCAATAAGCTTTAGGCCATAAAATATTCCTAAAACTCTCATTAAATGATCCCTTGTTATTGAATCAAAGGTACTTTCTCCACATTCCATCTACCACCACAGCTGGAAATACTTATAAGTATGACCCCAACCTAGAGACCTAAATTTACTCTGTAGCATAATGGAAGGTGTTTCAACCAGGATCTCTCTGGAAGCATTTGAGACATTCATGATCCATCATAGTATTCCAGTAATAATTGCAACTGGCAATTACATGGGCCTGGCAAAATGCCCTGAATGTATTCTCAATGCCTGTATCTATGCTTGCTGTAAATGCTGATAATGCAGCGATCTAAATTGTACAGCTGAAAATAAGCAATAGTTTGCAAAGCAGGCTTCCTACCTGCCTAATTGAGGGTTGGTGCTCTGTAATGAGCTAATACAACTTCCAATTAAATGCAGCCTTTATCCTTGGGCGGAATCACTACCATGTGTTCTCATTTAATAATGAAACCCAAATAATCAATGACTGTGCTTGATAATCGTTTAGATTTATCTGGATGGTAATAAATCTCCAAAGTGAGCTTGATTCTTGACACTCGTGGTTCTGTTGTAGCCCGAGTGTTTCACTCAATCAGAATAAATAGGCCATTACCAAATGGCCCTGAGTTCTTAGTAATGCTAAGATTGGTTCCAACAACCTGGCAAATAGTCTGAGAGCTGAGGCTAAACCTTAACACAATGCTTTAAATTGCCATAATTGACATCCAGATAAATTTAAAATATCTATGATTATTTACCATATACAGCCACACAGTAAGATGCGTTTTTAAATCTATGCTAGCCATATAGCATTTTCTTGAAATTGGCTGTATAGTATTGGCAAATGTTCCAAAAAAATTGTGTTTTTATACTGTACAAAAAAGGGTTAACATTTGTCAGATCTAGAATAATTCTTTCTTTTTTTTTAATATTTTAATTTTATTAGAAGTAAGTACAATTGTATACAATCATATTTTCATAATACCTTTTATGTACAGCTTCTTATTTTTTTAATTTTTTGTAATAAAGAAGAAAAAGAAAAAATTTAGATAATGAAAAATAGAAAAATGTGAGATATATAGTGTGTGAAAAAGAAAAATAGAGTGAAAAAAGAAAGTTGAGACATAGAAAATAGAAGAAAGAGAGTAAAAGAAGAAAAGAGAAGAAAAGAAAATAGAAGTAAGGAGATCATTTATAATCTTGACCATCCCCAGTCACGGATTAGCTTTTACACCTGTGTTGCACCATATGTTTCCAAAAAGACGACAAATGGAGACCAACTCGTTATGAATTGGTCAAATTTATCTATTAGGAGGAATCACATTTCCTCAAGATGTGCGGTATCCAACATACTTGCAATCCACATTTTGAGCGTTGGTATTGGTGTATTTTTCCAAAATTTCAATATTAATTTTTTTGCTGTTATTAAACCATAATTAAAAATTGACTTTTGAGATGAGCTCAATTTGTTCCCGTCTTCCATTACCCCAAATATAATCAATTCGTTATTGGGTTCCATTTTTGTCTTAAATAATTTTGTAAATATTTCGAAAATATCACTCCAAAATCCATGAAGTTTTATACAAGAAACAAAAGAGTGTGTTATAGTTGCATCTTGGGTTAAACATTTATCGCAAATGGGCGATATATTTGGATAACATTTATTTAATCTTATTTTTGAGTAATATAATCTATGTAAAATTTTAAATGAAATTAGATTATGTCTTGCGTTAATCGAACACTTGTGAATGTATGTCAAATACTTTTCCCATGTAGCCTTCGTAATTTTTATCAATAATTCCCGTTCCCACTCTTCTCTAATGACCTCGGTCACAGGTAAATCTATATTTAAGATACTATTATATAAATATGATATTAATTTTTGTGTATCAGCTTTTATATTCATTACTTCTTCTAGTAAATCAGGAGTTATTTTTTGATATCCCTGTATGTATGTCTTCAAAAAATTACAAATCTGAAAATATTTAAAATAATGAATGTTTTTCAGTTTAAATTTTAATTGTAATTGTTAAAATGATAATAAATCTCCCATTTCATACATGTCCCCGATCCTTTTAATTCCTAAACTTTCCCATTGATTATATATTTTATCCGTCATAGATGGTTTAAATAAAGGATTATTCGCTATCGGTGTTAACAATGATAGGTTTCTTAATTTTAAGGATAATTTTATTTGTTTCCATATTCTTATTGTATCTTGTATAATTGGGTTTTTCTTATATATTGTATTGTTCATTTTTTTTCGGGGGATCTAGAATAATTCTACCCCCACCATCCTTATTTGCTCTCATAAAACACTTGGCATAAATTGATGGTGATGGTGAACTGACTTCTTAATTATCCCTTTTTCACAATATTTCATGTTCTGCCTGAATCTGCATATTCTCTTATTTTGATAAATATGTGTCCGGTTTGAAATACCTTCGTAGGAGAACCAAATATGGGTAGAATTCAATTCTAAACCCCACAATACTATACAGTATAAATACATCAGATTGCCATTCTTTTAGCAAGAATTGTAATCTTTCCCAACTTGTAAGTGTAAAACATTAATATGTCTCTTACAGAACCAGACCCCCTACCAGGGTTTGCCTATGGCAATTGTTATCCCTTGATCTTAGTGGAATATTGTAACCTCCACATACCTCAGGAGTGCGCCAACAACGCAAATATGGGAAAGACCGATTTGATCCTTCACTGTCCCCAGTCACCACACATTGGTAGGGAAAACTGCCTTCGATTTGATCTGCCAATCACCGACAGTTTCAACTAGTCGTTTATCCTTTTTTGGCTAGATTCTTTCCAAAAACAGATATTAGGCAATTAAACATTAGATGGTTTACAGAGCCCCCCAAACTTAGGGTATATGTTAGGTCTTATAGCACTTTTATAAATACAGTTTATTTCAAAGTGCGCACAACACATGAGTGCTAAGTCAACCTTGTTGTGATACAGACACGTGCTCTCCATGCAAACCTCTGGCCAAAAGCCATAATGCCTGACCAGCAATTTCACACCCTCTGCCATTCCCCCCGCCCCCCCCCCCCCCCACCCGCTGAGACTGCTTACAAAGCTCAATACTGCGGGTTTCATATTTATAGATAGCTCATGCATGGTTAGAACCTGGAGCTGCTGGGAGAGCAAGTAATTTATTGACATTGCTAATTTATCTCCCAATGGGTCCCCTGATAGTTTTGGATCCACAAATTTTATATATTGTGCCAAATCTGGTCCTTTGTGCTCTGTTATTGGGCTCTGGTGCTCATATGATTCGTTTCTGAATCTTTGCGTGAAATAATCCTCCTCATGGAGGGTGCGAATTGGCATGCTGCTTCAGGTGTTTCTAGCGCGGGCGCTCCTGTAGACCCATGCATAGGCAGCCCTCTTTCAGGTGCTGCTGGCGCTGGCTCACCTGTAGGCCAACGCTTAAACTGTCCTTCTCCAGACATAGTTGGCGCTGGCTCTCCTGTAAACCAACGCATAAAAAATGCCTTTATCCAAGCTTTGCTCACATTGGCTCCCCTGTAGGCCAGCGCTGAGCCGGACCTTTCCAAGTACTCCCTGCGCTGGCTCTCCCTTAGGCGAACGCTGAGCCGGACCTTCTAAAGCACTCTCCTATAGACCAACGCTAAGCCCAGACCTTCCCCAGGCACTCCCTGCGCTGGCTCCTGTAGGCCAATGCTAAGCAGGACCTTCCCCAGGCACTTCATGCGCTGGCTTCCCAACGCTGTCCTGAATAGAACAAAATGTCTGCCTGAGTCGGGGATCCTCCGGTCTGACTCTTCAGAATGTACTGGCCACCCGGCCTTTTTCTCTTGCGCTACAACCGTATATATATTTAACCGTATTTAAAATCAAAAGGGAGCCCGTTACTCGCAGACCCGCGGTCTTTCTCGAGTTTACCTGCGGTACGCCTCTAACATCCTTTCTTCATTCTGGCATGTGTTTTCCCAACTATAAGTTCTCTGAAGAAAGCGACCTGAAAAACGTGTCAACGCTTACCTTCAGGCTTTTTACTTACCGGTTTAGAGGAGCTCTGCTCACTCCAAACACATCGGTCACTGCGCTATGCGTCTGACGATATGACGCGTGTGCGGCTGGACGGGCTCTTCTTCACGGAGTCACTCACGTGACTCCGAAATAAAATCCTCACTTGGCCATGGATCTATGTCATGGGATCGTAGAACAGATTCATGTTAAGGCAAACCCGGTTAATCACACTTTTAACATTATTATTACAGCAGTTCTCTCCAATGGGCACGTCCAATGTAACCTGCAAAAATGTCAAATCATCTACAGTGGTTCTGCACGAGGCAAATGTTGACAATGGTGTCACTGGTTGAAATATATCTGTGCAGTGTGCGACGGAACTGGGAACTGGTTGTTACATGAGATGTCCTGGGATTGGATGATTTAAAGAAATTATCTGTGTGATGTGTCTGGATATGCAGTGACATTCTCAGTGTGGTCAGTGGTCAAGTCAAGTCACTTTTATTTCTATAGCACATTTAAAAAACAACTCTCGTTGACCAAAGTGCTTTACATTGGTGGAGGTACTAACGTTATACAACAGTGATTCATAGATTAAGAACAGACATAAATACATACATATAGCCCTCCCTCAGAGGACGTCAAGAAAGGCTTGAGAGTAAAGATGAGTTTTAAGTCTCGCCTTAAAAGAGTCGATGGAGGGGGCAGTTCTGATGGGAAGAGGGATGCTGCCCCTGAGCTTATGCCTAGAACACGGGATGTTCAGTAACACCAAGTCGGCCGATCTGAGGGACCTGGAGGTGGTGTGGTGGGTAAGCAGACTTTTGATATAGTTGGGGGCAAGCCCGTTAAGGGCTTTGTAAACATAAAGAAAGATCTTGAAATTTATTCGGATGCGCACAGGGAGCCAGTGGAGAGAGGCCAGAATCGAGGTGATGTGGTCCCTTTTTCGGGTGCACGTCAGGAGTCTCGCAGCGGCGTTTTGGACCAGTTGCAGGCGGGACAGGGAAGATTGGCTGATGCCAGTGTACAGGAAGTTGCATTAATCGAGGCGGGAGGAGAAAAATGTGTGGATGATCTTTTCGAGGTCGTCAAACTGGAGGAATTGTTTTATTTTAGCTATCATCCGAAGCTGGAATAAGCTAGGCCATTTGGAAGAGTGGGCTGAAAGATGGCAGATGGAGTTTAATGCTGACAAATGTGAGGTGCTACATCTCGGCAGGACAAATCAAAATAGGACGTACACGGTAAATGGTAGCGAATTGAGGAATGCAGTTGAACAGAGGGATCTAGGAATAACTGTGCATAGTTCCCTGAAGGTGGAATCTCATGTAGATAGGGTGGTAAAGAAAGCTTTTGGTGTGTTGGCCTTTATAAATCAGAGCATTGAATATAGAAGTTGGGATGTAATGTTAAAATTGTACAAGGCATTGGTGAGACCAATTCTGGAGTATGGAGTACAATTTTGGTCGCCTAATTATAGGAAGGATGTCAACAAAATAGAGAGAGTACAGAGGAGATTTACTAGAATGTTGCCTGGGTTTCAGCAACTAAGTTACAGAGAAAGGTTGAACAAGTTAGGTCTTTATTCTTTGGAGCGCAGAAGGTTAAGAGGGGACTTGATAGAGGTCTTTAAAATTATGAGCGGGTTAGACAGAGTGGACGTGGATAAGCTTTTTCCCATTGAGAGTAGGGAAGATTCAAACAAGGGGACATGACTTGAGAATTAAGGGACAGAAGTTTAGGGGGAACATTAGGGGGAACTTCTTTACTCAGAGAGTGGTAGCTGTGTGGAATGAGCTTCCAGTGGAAGTGGTGGAGGCAGGTTCGATGTTATCCTTTAAAAATAGATTGGATGGGTATATGGACGGGAAAGGAATGGAGGGTTATGGTCTGAGTGCAGGTAGATGGGACTAGGGGGAAGTATTTATTTTTAATTTTAAAAAAAATTAAAAAAAATAATGTTCGGCACGGACTTGAAGGGCCGAGATGGCCTGTTTCCGTGCTGTTATGGTTATATGGTTATATGGTTATAAGCTAGCTTTTACCACGGCATTAACTTGTTTGTCAAATTTCCAGGCTGAGTCAAATATTACGCCAAGATTTTTGACGTGAGGTTTGAGTAATGGGGTAAGGCTTCCAAGGCTGCCTGCTATCGTTTTGATTGAGTCCGAGGGGCCGAGAAGGATGACCTCAGACTTACTCTCGTTTAGTTGGAGGAAGTTCTGGGCCATCCAACACTATATATCCTCGAGGCAGTGGATAAGGTTAAGTAGATTGGATCGGTGTTTGGGCTTCAGGGGGAGATAGAGTTGTGTATCTTCTGCATAGCAATGGAAGGAAATGCCGTGCCTTTGAATGACTTGGCCTAAGGGGGGCATATGCATGGAGAAGAGAATGGGGCCAAGGATGGAACCTTGTGGAACCCCGCAGCAGAGGCTAGCTGTGGAGGAGAAAGAGTTGCCTACATTAGTAGAGAAACTCCTACCTTTGAGGTAGGAGATGAACCAGCTCAGGGTAGTGCCATCAATACCAACCCCGTACGGGCAATTAGGATGGTGCGGTCGACAGTATCAAATGCTGCGCTGAGGTCGAGAAGGAGCAGCATTGCACAGTCGCCGGAGTCAATGGTAAGAAGTAGGTCATTGTGTACCTTCAACAAGACAGACTCTGTGCTGTGGTGAGCCCTGAAATCTGATTGGAAAGTTTCAAAGATAGTATTTTGGTGAAGGTAAGGCATAAGTTTACTTTAAATTACATTTTCTAGGACTTTTGAAAGGAAACGCAGTTTAGAAATGGGTCTGTAGTTGCTTGGCAAGGTGGGGTCGAGGTTAGTTTTTTTTCAGGAGTGGCTGGACCACCGCATGCTTGAAGCAGGTCGAAACAGTGCCAGTGGCCAGAGAACTGTCGAAGATGGCGAGGATGCTGGGACCGGCTATTGTAATGACATCCTTCAGAGGGGCAGAGGGGATAACGTCGAGGGGGCATGTAGTTGGTTGCATGGTGGTGACCAGTTTTACAAGGGAGGGTAGAGTAACGGGTTGGAAACAGTCTAATTTTGAAGAATAGACAAATGAGACAGCCAGGTCACGGATGGGAGGGGAAATATTTGATATGATGTTCTTAACTTTGCTGATGAAAAATGTAATAAATTCCTCGCACTTAGCTGGGGGCAGGACATATGATAGAGGTGATGGTACCAAAACGTTATGAACGTTTTTGGAAACAAGTGCAGAAAAGTATTTTGTTCTTGAAGATTTTACTGCTTCCTGGTTTTTGTGAAGATTGTTTCTCAGAAGTTCAAGGGAAATTTGAAGCTTATCAGATTTGTACTTCCGTTCTGATTTTCTGCACTCTCTTCTTAGGGCTCTGGTGGTGTCATTGAGCCACGGCTAGCCTTTAGGCTTAGGCTTTTTCATTTTAAGAGGAGCAACAGAATCCAGGATGGAAGAGCAAGTAGTATTGAATAGAGAAGTTAGGTCGTCGGTGCTGAGATGGAGGGGAGACGCCTCAATAGTGCAGATGTCGGGGGCGGCCTTCTTAAATACAGTGGCTAGGCCCTCACCGCGACCGGAGAGCCTAGGTGAGCTGAAAAAGTTACAGGTATCAGGACAGAGTTACACGTGTGGAGCAAGCTCACCAGTATTAAGCCACGTTTCTGTGATCAGTAGGAAGTCCAATCCACGAGCGGTGAAGAAGTCATTGAGGGTGAAGGTTTTGTTCAGCACGGGTCTCGCGTTGATCAGGGCCACTTTAGCAGGGACTGCAGGTTAGTTGTGATCCGGTAGCGGCTCACACGCCAGCGGGCAGAGGTTCAGGGAGACCACGCCGCTGCGTTTCACACATGGCCTGGCTGGCAGCCCGCGTGACGACAGACCTGGGACCGGGAAGATCGACCGGAGAGAAGCATACCTGGGCTCGAGGGACCGCTGATGGATGGAGCGGCAGGGCCGACCAGTTCCGCCCTCACAGCGCTGGGCGAGGTAAGCTGATGTTAAACGGGCGCGGGCGAGGTTCTTCAACCTTACCAGGGCGCCCGCGCGTTTACTCGTCTCCTGGCTCGGCGTGTGCGGCAGCCGTGCGGTAGCAAGGCGAGCCCATACATCCATCGGGAGCCGAGCGAGGAGCGAACGGTAGGGGAAGCCTTTTCCAGGGCTCAGTTGGGGGCTCAGTCCGGCGCTCAGTCGGGGTCCAGTCCGGGGCCCAGTCCGGGGCTCAGTCCGGGGCCCAGTCCGGGGCTTCGTCCGGGGTCTTGTCCGGTGCCTTGCCGGGGCCTCGTCCAGGGCCTCGGTTGAAGACCTCAACGACCGAGGCTTGGATATCCAAGAGTGTTTTCTGTTCGTTAGTGATGGGTCTGGATAAGCAGTGCCATGATCTCAATAAGTCTGACTGCTATGTTTTACATTTGATATATTCCAAAATAAATAATCCTTTCTTTTATTTCAAATGTTCGACTATGAAGGGTTAACTGAAGTTCAGTATCCATAATTAATCTCATCTGTAATGAGCGCTAACTCCATCTTCCTGCTCTATCTACGCAGGTAAACATGGCAGATGAAGATGCATTCCTGTGTATTTTTCTTCTTAATTTACAATGGTTAGAAATACTAATTGCCTCTCTCCAGCATACAATCGAAAGAATAACATAATGCAGAAAATTAAAATGCAGCTTCAGATCTGAGGAAGGGGGAGTTGAGTAACTGTGCTGTGCCCTTCGTCCAGTGGGGAATATTAGTTCCAGCCGTGAACACAAGCTATGGCTCTGTTCAATCTGCAGTTTATGTTGTGATGAACTACTTCAGACCAGTTGACAGGTAGAAGTGAAATCAAATCCATAGACCAGACAGCAAGGTCGCTCTGCGAGTAAATGACCAACTCACCCGTCTGGGCTCTCTACGCAGCGGTGCAGAGAAAGCTGCCACCCACGCAGACTTTATTTATGTGCTTATTTATAAAGCAATTCAAGATAGCATAGCTCTCACCATTCAGTGTAAACTTGGTACTCGTGGAAACTGAAATAAACACTTCAATGATCAGGGACTGTTATTAAAAAAAGCACCAATGTTTCTGACAGGCAATTATATTATTTCTGCTTAATCTGCATCTTTGAGAAACGTGAACACCTGTTTAATTCCTCTGATTTCAAGGTTAGCGTTTACTGGTAACTAAATATCCAAATAGTTGTCAGGTCGTTAAAAACAGTGTATTTGTTAGTGCTGTACCTGGCGGGAATTTCAGATACAGGTTGCCGAGTTTCAAGGGGAGGGATAGTGCACTTTAGTTCATCTGAACTATTGCCATCTGCCGGCATATGAATCTTCTCCCACTAAACCATTCCCCTCATGTACTTGTCCAAATGCCTTGTGTTATTATTATTAGGATACCTATGATACTATGGGCCTCTATGAGATCACTGCACTGCCTACTGCTCTCCATGGTATAAGTCCTGGCGTACCCAACCTTTCCCTGTAGCTCCGCCCCTTCTTTCCGGGCAACATGTTCGGTAATAGTGTCTGCACTCTTTGCAAATTATTGGCATATATCCTAAACATAGCGACGAAAAATAGACACATTGCTCCACGTATGTCCACACCAACGTCTTGTCCAACTGAACACAACTTTCCAACTTGTAACTTGTATTCACTGACTGATGAAGCCAGTGCACCAAAAAAACCTTCTACACCACCCTATCTCCCTGTTATGTCCCTTTTCTTGGAACAATGTATTTTTACTCCTAGATTCCTCTGCTCTACAACACTCCGCAGATACCTACCATTCACAGTGAAGATCATGCCCTGGTTTGTCTTCCCAAATTTGAAATCTCACGCTTATCTGAAAGAAACACCATTTGCTATTTCTCAGCCCACTTTCAAGTTGAAAAAGTCCCTGCTATAATTCTGAATTAAAAAAATTCGCTGTCTGTGATACCACCTACTTCAGTATCAACTGCAAACTTAAAATTAGTCCTAGTACATTCTCATGCAACTGGGCCGAGCACGAATTCGTGAGACATACCACTACTCCTTGAACTATGAACTGAACTGTACTATATGCCTCATCACCGCTAACTACTGCTGTTATCATATCCGGGGAGCTATGGACTTGGATCCCAAGATCCCTTTATACACCAGTGATGTTAAGAGTCATGCCATTAATTGTATATTTTCCACTTACATTTGACCACCTAAAGTGCAACGTCTCACACTTGCTGAGAATAAACTCCATCTGTGATGCTCCCCCACCCTTCCCATCACTCTACTTGATCTATATGCCACTGTACACGGAGACGGGCCTCCCACACACTCCACAACCGCAGCAATCTTGGTGTCATCTGCTAGCTTACAAAGCAACCCGTGTATATTCATGTTCAAGATATTCATCTGTATCACAAACAGCAGAGGTCCCAGCACAGATCCGCTATTGCTCACAGACCTGCAGTCTGAATGTTAAAGAAGGAACTGCAGATGCTGGAAAATCGAAGGTACACAAAAATGCTGGAGAAACTCAGCGGGTGCAGCAGCATCTATGGAGCGAAGGAAATAGGCAACGTTTCGGGCCGAAACCCTTCTTCAGACTGATAGGGGGTGCGGAGAAGAAAGGAAAAAAGGCGGAGGAGGAGCCCGAGGGTTGGGGGAGGGGAGGAGACAACCAGATGGCTGATGAAGCGGAGGGGACAGCAAGGGCTAGCAGAATTGGGAGAATTCAATGTTCAAGGCCCCAGGATGTAGACTGCCCAAGTGGAATATGAGGTGCATTTCCTCGAATTTCCGGTGTTGCTCGCTGTGGCCATGGAGGAGACCCAGGACAGAGAGGTCAGATACGGAATGGGAGGGGGAGTTGAAGTGCTGAGCCACCGGGAGGTCAGATTGGTTATTGCAGACCGACAGGGCGTGTTCGGCGAAACGATCGCCCAGCCTCCGCTTGGTCATCTCCTCCAACCTCATCTATTGCATCCGCTGCTCTAGATGCCAGCTGATCTACATCGGTGAGACCAAGCGGAGGCTTGGCGATCGTTTCGCCGAACACCTCCGGTCGATCCGCAATAACCAACCTGACCTCCCGGTGGCTCAGCACTTCAACTCCCCCTCCCATTCCGTATCTGACCTCTCTGTCCTGGGTCTCCTCCATGGCCACAGCGAGCAACACCGGAAATTGGAGGAAATGCACCTCATATTCCGCTTGGGCAGTCTACATCCTGAGGGCTTGAACATTGAATTCTCCCAATTCTGCTAGCCCTTGCTGTCCCCTCCCCTTCATCAGCTCTCTAGTTGTCTCCTCCCCTCCCCCAGCCCTCGGGCTCCTCCTCCGCCTTTTTTCCTTTCTTCTCTCCACCCTCTATCAGTCTGAAGAAGGGTTTCGGCCCGAAACGTTGCCTATTTCCTTCGGTCCATAGATGCTGCTGCACCCGCT
This sequence comes from Malacoraja senta, assembly GCA_038087875.1. Classification (NCBI taxonomy): domain Eukaryota; kingdom Metazoa; phylum Chordata; class Chondrichthyes; order Rajiformes; family Rajidae; genus Malacoraja; species Malacoraja senta. The sequence continues at coordinate 37,049,697 of CM075985.1, read as the reverse complement.
GTTTCTCCAGCATTTTTGTGTACCTGCAGTTTGAATATTGCGCTTCCACCACAACCCTCTGCTTCTATCATTCAGACAGTTTAGAATAAGCGAGTGCGGTATTTAAACTGCGCATGCCCAGGTCATGTCACTTGAGATAAACATTCTCGGCAGCTGAGCTGATGCGCGAATACAGACCCGCGCCGCATCCGCAGCCACGATCGAACCCGGGACCCCGGCGCCGCAAGAGCCGCCGAAACACCACTGGACCGTCCACGCCCCCCGCGCGCCCCATCCCGTCTGGGGGTGGCCGGAGACGCCAGGGGCTACCCCGGACCGACGGGACCCAGGCCCGGAGCAGCGGCGGCCTCAGGCCCACAGTCAACGCGGAGAAACGGCAACTCCAGCCCCACTCCGATCCAACTCCCGAGCAACCCGCTACCCGACTAGCCGAGGAGCGGCAGCCGCAACTGCTGCTCCACCGAGCGCCCGTCGGTCAACCCCCCAGTGCCGGCGAAGCCGAGCACCAGCCACCAACGGGGACACACACAAAGTGCTGCAGCAACTCAGCGGGTAAGTCAACATCTCCGGAGAAAGGTCTCGACCCGAAACGTCACCAATTCCTTTTCTCCAAAGATGCTGCCCGTCCAGCCGAGCCACACTAGTACCACGCGTTCATCCCTGCGGAAGACCGGCGCCAGGTCCCCGCGGGGGAACGACCACCCCCCCCCAACCCCCCCCGGAGCCGGAGCGGTGCCGAGCCTGAGACAACGCATCCCTTCTGCGCCGGCTGCAAGCCCGGGGCCGCCACCGCTCCGAGCCGGTGCCCCGCCAGCCCAGAGCCACCCCAGACAAGGACGGGACACCCAGGGGCGGCGAGGACGGCCCAGCAGCAACTCAATAGCGCCTGCAGCGCCGAAGACCCGTGCTCGACCCCGACCACGGACGAAACGCAGGACTGTACACACGCAGCAGCTCAGCTGCCGAGAATGTCTCTCCGCCGGTCCAGTCTCTCCCTCTGTCTCCCACTCGCATCTGCCCCATTTCTCTTGCTTTTACACCCCGCTATCCCGCTGCCTGGCACCCCCGTTCCTCAGATTAAATATATTATTACATGTAAACTATGAATAAAGATAAGGCCAAACTTCCCGCAAGGTCAAAATGGTTGCTTGAGGAGACTGTGGCAGTGGCTGGACTGTTTGGACTTTTCCTCGACTTCAGCCGTTTTGGGGCTAGGTGATGGGAGTGACATGAATGGCGGGTGTCCCCAACTTGCTTACAACGTTCAGTTCTACTGGCAACTGGTCTGCAGATTTCTAGTGGAGCAATAGCGGCCAAGACATGCAAGCTGTCCACATTGGTTTTCGGCCGCCAATGATGCATCTGGTTAATTTGCCATACGAAAGATGACATTAAGCTGGAAAAATTGCAATACAAAATTACAAGAATGTTGCCAGGACACAAGGAACTGGGTGCTAGAAGCATAGGAGACAATTTCTTTGAGGTGTATAACATTGAGAGGGGCATAGATACTGTGAATACACCTTTCTTTATTCCCCAGGGTTGGGGAAACAAGATTCAGGCCGTAAAGGTATAAGTTGGGTGGGAAAATATATAATATGAACCAGTGGGGTTTTCACACAGAGGGCAGTATGTATATGGAACCGGCTGCTGGACGAAGTGATTAGGGCAGGCACAATGACATTCAAGTCATTTAGACAGGTACACGAAAGGGTTGGAGGGATATGGGTCAAATGTGAGCAGATGGACTAGGTTAGTCGGACATCTGTATCAACATGGACGCGTTGGGCATAGTACTATTTATTAAGCATGGTACTTTTTAAGGATCATCACAATATTAAACATGCCAAATTTATTCAACCCTCCAGCTGCAGTACCCAACCAATGTGTAAAGAACAATGAGCTCTGCACTTTCTTACTCTTTGGCAGAAGAACATTTTACAGAGTCCAGATGACAATGTTAATCATTAACATCTGAAAGCATAGATATCACCCTTAGCCCTTATTCTTCCTTCCTCACAACCAGCTACAAATAGATTTTTTTAAATCTACAATGTGATGTGCACATCAACATATCACATTGAATTCTGAAAGGAAATTACATGATTTTATTCTAGGAGGGAGACTGTTATTCATACCATTCTGGCCTGTCTTTAATCCCTCCGAATAGGTTGCAAATTGTGCACATCAACATGAGATAAACATCTTAGAGTGAGAAGGCTAAATAACATAATGGTTCTGACAATATAAAATCAAATCATGATTACGTTTTGATTGCTATTATTTTGAGTGATGGATGCTTTTCAAGTTACCAATTAAAATATTTTGATTAAATCTTAGCAGAATGTTTGAAATATGTTTGACACCTCGTTTGCTCTGTTGTAATGCGTCTCTAAAGTCGATGAAATATCAGCAACACGAAAACACATTCATCCCTGTTTCACTTGGCGCGGATAACAATAGTGTATTGTTAAAGAAGGAACTGCAGATGCTGGAAAATCGAAGGTACACAAAAATGCTGGAGAAACTCAGCGGGTGCAGCAGCATCTATGGAGCCACAAAAATGCTGGAGAAACTCAGCGGGTGCAGCAGCATCTATGGAGCCACATATGCTCCATAGATGCTGCTGCACCCGCTGAGTTTCTCCAGCATTTTTGTGTACCTAACAATAGTGTATACTCTGCTGCGGATGTAGCGGTAACATCTTCAAATCAAGACTGTGATGACAATTTCTTAACTTTCCAATGTGCAACTTTTGATTACCATTACTACTCGGGGATGTAGAAGAGATATAGCTTACGCACTAGCCGATAGTAAGAACGGATCTTCCAGTCGTTGTTTCTTGATTAATTGGTCTTTTATTGTAGTACAAAGAAATGTGATTTTTATCACGTATTTCTTATTCCAATACTAATTGTAACTTTTCATATTTACTAACTGTTTCATCGATGTCGTCTCGTGTTGAGTCGTAATGATCCATCGTGTGGCGCCATCGAGTGTGGCAGCCTCGCCAGCAGCAGTCCGTCCATTCACCCTTTTTGATATTTTCAGTGTGTCTAAATATATGTTTTTAAAGGCTTCTAAAAGAGTTATTTCACTGTTTTGTATTTCTACAATAAAGAAGCTAATAATCAATGAACTACTTCTGGAAGATTCATCATTGCTATCTCAAGAGTGTCGTGACGGGCGTGAGATTACTTTACTAATGGTCTTCGACATATTTGTGCTTAACGAAGGTTGAACTTTGGGATGCTTTAAAAAGCTGCCACTATAGTCTCACATACAATCATACGCATGCACTCACACTAACAGATACACACGTACTAGCACTGAGAGACACGCACTCATTCGCACACACTTACGTACTTACACAATCACGGGCACTCATTTACTCAACACCATCTTATACTCACACACTCACGTGGTTTTTCACCATCAAACAATCACATACTCAAACATTCTCACAAACTTACATTATCACTCACAAACACACATGCACTCTCCCGCTCAGAGACAAAGATACATTCAATCGCCCTTGCATCCACAATTACTCGTGCTCACACACGCACACACTCACACTCACGCACTCGGGCAGACACAAACACACACAAATACAAGCACTCTTACAAACTCTGCCGCACTCCCACACGCAGACCCGCATACACACGTACACATTATTGGATTCAGAAACATCCCGGGGTCGGCGGGGTGTTCGCGGCGAGCAGCGCAAACGCGGTCTGGAGTGTACCAGGTGAGCGGGGACAAGCCTTCAGTCGGCCCGGTAGGCCTGGCTCGCCCACCTCGGCCGGCGATGGGAGCCGCGCCTCGGGGAGAGGAGGCAGCTGCCAGCAACTGCAGACGGCGAGGTGCACCGTCGGAGAGCGAGGAAGTCCGCCGAGAACGAAGGGGGCACCCGCGGTGCGGCGGCAGGCAGGAGATAGAACTCGGCCAACGTTTGTTACTTATGTTTAAGAACGAACTGCCGATGCTGGAAAAATCGAAGTTAGACAAAAAATGCTGGAGAAACACAGCGGGTGAGCAGCATCAATGGAGAGAAGGAATAGGCGACGTTTTGGGTCGAGACCCTTCTACCCCGTTAAACAATATCCCCTTTGCTGGAACAATGGCGCTCCCAATTTCCATTCCTCAGCATCGCCAAAATTCCCAGTCTTTACAGATTGAAGAAGGGTCTCGACCCGAAAATGCCGCCTATTCTTTCTCTCCCGCTGAGTTTCTCCAGCATTTTTTTGTCTACTAATGTTTGCAACTTTGTCAGCGTCAAAACGTGGCAACACTTATCTACATGATTTACCGCGTGGTCTGCAAAACAAAGCATTTCACTGTACCTAGGTACATGTGACTTTAATGTATCATTGAAATTGTAATCATTGCAAACGCATATACTTACACACACATATACACACACACTCCGTCTCATTTGCACAATCTCACACTTTTACTCGTGCTAAAACACTCATGCGTGCACGCATACTGTAACACACAAACAATAACCATTGAGAGTCAGGCTGTATCTCTGGAGAAGTTTAGTTTATCTGTTAAGTTTAGTTTATTGTATCGTGTACAGAGGCACAGGGAAAAGTTTTGTTGCGTGCTATCCAGTTAGCAGAAAGACTATGCATGATTACAATCAAGCCATTTATACTGTAGAGATACATGATAATAGGGAAAATGTTTAGTGCAAGGTAAAGCCAGCAAAGTCTAATCAAGGATAGTCAGAGGGTCACCAAAGTGGTAGATAGTAGTTCAGCAGTTCAGTATTTCAGTAGTTCTCTGTTTGTGGTATGATGACTCGGTTGTCTGATAACAACTGGGAAGAAACTGTCCCTGAATCTGGATGTGTGCGTTTTCATACTTCGAGACCTATTGCCCGAAGGGAGAGGGGAGAAGAGGGAGTGGCCAGGCTGCGACTCGTCCCTGACTATGCTGCTGGCTTTTCCGAGGCAGCGTGAGGTATGAATTGAGTCAATAGGAGGTTGCTTAGTGTCCACAATTCAGAAGAATTTCTTGCGGTCTTGGGTGGAGTTGTTCCCAAACCAACCTGTGGTGCATCCTGATAAAATGCTTGTGAAATGCCTGATATGTGCATCTGTAGAAGTTGCAGAGAGTTGTAGAGAACACGCCGATCTTCCTAATCTTTTTAAGAACATGCATAGGTAACGTTTCAGTTCGGGGCACTTCTTCAGAATGATTGTAGTGGGAAGGAGCGGAAGGCTGGGACAGCGGGAGGCACGACACAGCGAGTTGAATGATGAACGGATGCAGGTGAATAGCGTTTTCATAGTCAGGTGGTTGAGACCAAAGATTAAAAGATAGAAGGTGTGAGATAAGGATTGCAGAGGATGGAATTATTAACAGTGAGAGAGGGATATCGATGGAAGGGGAGATAGAGGGGGAGAATATGTGGGAATCCAGGTGAGGCACGAGGAAGAGCGAAGGAAAAGCGGGAATTTGCATGCTAGCTACCGAACATTGGATAATTCCATGTCCTCACCATTAGGTTGTTAGGTAACAAAGCGGAATAAGAAGTGGCTGTCTTTCTGTTTGCATGTAGCATCACTCTGGCAATGCAGGAGGCCCAGAAATGAAAGGGCAGTGTGGGAAGGGGAGTTACAATGGTTCGCAACGGAAAGATGTGGAAGGCCTTGGCGGAACGAGGGTAAGTGTTCGGCGAGATGGTCACCAGGCGAGATGGTCACTACGCTTGACCAGGCCAATGTAAACGAGGCCATATCTGGAACACCTCGCGCAGTAGATAAGATTAGAGGAGGTGCAGGCGAGCATCCGTCTCACCTGCTAGTGCTGCTGGTGTGTGAGGGAAGGGGTATAGGGACAGTGTTACATCCCATGGTGGCTAACCGATTTAACCATACTTCCCAAGAAAGGCGTTGGAGAGAGAACAAAGGGCGAGAAGGAGGACAGTTGGTGAAAAGAGAGAAACAGATAGGGAGTACAAAGATGAAAGGGATAGCAGATTAGACGAAAGGGGAAGAGGTGGAGGGAGAGGGAACTATCAAAGGGGGATTGGGAAGCTGAAGAGAGAGAGTAGTTCAGTGCGAGGGGGTTGGCAAAAGGGAGAGAGGGAAGTGTCAGAGAGATACATAGAAACGGAGGGAGAGATGCAGTGAGAGTGAGAGGGGAGGGAAGGTTAAGGGGAGAGAGATTGACAGAGAGAGGGCGGCGCGGAGAAAGAGAACAGAAAGTGTAGGAGTGAGAGTAACATTTCAGATCCATTCCAGACAAGCATGGAGTGAATTGTTACCGGGATCGCCGGGCGTGTGGGGTCGTGGTTAAAGTAAAAGAGCCGCGATCATATTGAGTGTTGAAGCAGGGTGGAGGGGCTATTTTAGTCCGAGACGATCTGTCGAGCTAATTCCTCAACCTGTGGGAAAAGATCTCCTCGTTTACCTTTAAACTGGGCTCCAGAAGCCCTGGAGGGTCCCTGGAATTTGCGATTGCTTTGCTGAATGAAGCGGATTGAAGGAAATCAGACAAACATGAGGTAGTGAGTTGGATCTGATGGAGTTTTTTTTAAAATATCCCCTTCACTGGAACAATGCCGCTCCCAATTTTCATCCCTCAGTATCGCCATTAGTTCCCAGTCTTTGTTGTTTCTCAATCAATTACGTGAATAAATCACAACCTGTCTCAGCGGGAATTTCACATGGCTGATGTCATCTGTTTACGAATAATTTCAAAATCTCTATTTTTAACTCTGTTGAAACTTCACGATCCCAATGGAGACGGAGGCTGGAATAAAATCTCCGGGAATGGTTTGCCCCACCATTTCGTTCCGAGGTACGACTGGTAGCTAACGGGGACACGTCGCTGGGCAGAGAATATGGGGGCAAAGCTGGAATATTGGCGTGTGGAGAAAATCTTGTACGTGATCATTGCTGCCGTTGGAGTCCCTGGTAAGTGAGCAGGACAATTCAAGTTTTATAACTCCGTGTTAATCTGATTCTCATCATGTTACAAGATTCCCAACTGATGATCGTAGTACAAGAACCAGTTTACGATATCAATCATGTCAGTTAAATATTTATAATTAACTTTGCATTTTGTCTCTCACTGCCGGGACCCACTAGAATGTTTAAGAAGGAACTGCAGTTGCTGGAAAATCGAATGTAGACAAAAGTGCTGGAGAAACTCAGCGGGTGCAGCAGCATGAAGACTGAAGAAGGGTTTCGGCCCGAAACGTTGCCTATTTCCTTCGCTCCACAGATGCTGCTGCACCCGCTGAGTTTCTCACAGCACTTTTGTCTACCCACTAGAATGTTGTTCTTGCCTTCAGTGGGACCTTGCCCATAGTTGTCCCAGTGCTTAGGTCAGGCAGCTCTCCAGGACGGTGTGAGCGGGAGGGATTTACGTTGTGAATGTCATTGTTATTGATCAGAGTGAACACCCGGTCCTGTGGACACGTCTCACTATGGAGTCTGTCACAATCAGATTCAACCCGCTTGTTGATCAATAATTGGATCGATCTCCTGAACCAATGGCAGCGGATCTACCGGCGTGTGTTGTTACTCACTGTGGAATGAATCCATTAACGGCGAACTCTGCTGCCGGATTCTAAATTGCCCCTGCCTTCCCTCCGGAACCGTCCTCATCCCCATCAAATGAAGAGTTTCCAGAGCCCTGGTTAAATACGGCCGGTCACGGTTAAGTCTGTGAACCAGGCCCCATCAGAGACTGTGAGCAGGGTGAACTATAGAAAGGAATATTGAACATATTGTAGCGGGTGGCTGCTTGTTCTCTCCCCGCCCTTTACCCCATCTGTCACCTTATCTCTACTCCCCTGAAGCGGGCAGGTCGGGCACAGTCCGAGCCGGGTCTGACATTGTTAAACTTGCAGCCACGCACCGACTTCTACGCTGCTAATCGTTGGCTGAAAGTAAAGCCTGTGTTCAGCCCTGGAGAACGTGTTCAGGAATGCCCAGTGTCCGTTCCCTTCTCTTTCCGCAGTGAATTTAGTGGCGATTGCGATCCTGTCCCGGGGAAAGTGCGCCCTCTCCACCTGCACCACTCGCTACCTGGTGACCATGGCAGCGGCCGATCTACTGGTCCTTATCAACGAGGTCATATTGTATTGGATCCGATATCATTACCTATATTGGAGTTTCCTGTCCATCACCCCTGTGTGCCGTGTTATCGATGTACTAGCGTATGTCGCTACAGACTGTTCTGTCTGGTTCACCGTCACTTTCACATTTGATCGGTTTGTCGCCATTTGTTGCCAGAAGCTGAAAACAAAATATTGTACCGGGAAACCTGCGGCTGCGGTTCTCGCAACAGTCGGTGTTCTGCTTTGTCTGAAAAACGTTACCCGCTACTTCACAAAGGAACCCCGGACAATCATCGACAACGTCCCGTGGGGCTGTGGCACGGTGGACAGTTATTACACTGATCCCGGGTGGGTGGTATTTGACTGGCACGGCACGGTTTTAACTCCGCTCCTCCCTTTCGCTGTAATCCTACTGCTCAACGCTCTGACAGTCCGGCATATTTTAGTGGCCAGTCGGGTCCGTAAGGGGCTGAGGGGTGAGAGCAAGGGGGAGAACCGCAGTGACCCGGAGATGGAGAGCAGGAGGAGGTCTATGGTTTTACTCGCCACCTTCTCCGGCAGCTTCATCCTTCTGTGGCTGACGCAAGTTGTTGAATTCGTCTATCATCAGGTCACAGAAATTGGAACTGATATGAATGATTCTGAATATATCTTTAACAACGTCGGGTATTTACTAAGGAATATCAGCTGCTGCACGAACACATTTATTTTACGCGGTGACCCAGTCCAAGTTCAGGGAGCAGGTGGAGGGCGCGGTGAAATATCCTCTCACCTCAGTGCTTCGGCTCATTAGTAAATCCGGGCCCTGCGCGCATCCCAGAGGCGGCCGCTGTGTGCCCGCTCCACGCTCCGGCTCCTGACATTCTCCGCCGGATCTTCCACGTGTCAGTCCCGGGAGGATGATCCAATGGACGGCCCCTCTCCGGTGCCTCCAGCCCGTCACAGCGAGATCTGTCACATTTACACAAACGTCCCGTCTCCTAGTCGGGACTGGTCTGGGGTAAACTCCACCCTGGGACCAATCGTCCCTTCTCTCTCCTTGGTTCAGATCTGCCTCATGAACGTGTTACGTCTGGTATAACCATCCCCAGAATGATTGTCCAATCTCCCACACGTGCCTGGTCCGTCTGGTGTGCTCTTTTGTCAGGAACCACTGTCCGATCTCCCTCCCGGGGGTGGTCGAGTCATCGAGTCATAGAGTGATACAGTGTGGAAACGGGCCCTTCGGCCCAACGCGCCCACACCGTCCAACAATGCCCCAGCTACACTAATCCCACTTGCCTGCGCTTGGTCCATATCCCTCCAAACCCGTCCTATCCAGATACCTGTCTGATCAGTAGGCCCCCCTCAGTCATGACTGACCATGAGTGATGCATCCTGGTCGATGTCATATGGAGGACAGGCTGTTGCCCATGCAGCACGTCCCCCCTCTCCACGTCGCTGATCGAATCAAACGAACAGCAGGGCCATTAGAGTTTGGCACCAGCGCCATCGCAGGAGCTGCCAGAGCGAGGTTGTAAACAACGACGAACTGCCTTAGTGGCCTCGACTCCGGATTTTCTTGAGGTTTACTCCTGGAGCCTTTCCCATGACTGGATATGGCCACAAGGCATTGGAGGTTTTAAATCAGAGTTTTCCCTCTCCTTGATGGACTGCCTTACCAGGCTGACAAGCCCCATCTGCCCGAGATTCGTGGGAGCGGGAGCGTCTAGCTTCCCATGCAGGTCTATAGCACCTGCCCACTGCCCAAGTGCCTGTCTAATTGTTTCTTAAGCGATGGGATCATCCCAGCCTCAACTACCTCCTCTACCAGCTTGTTTCATACACCCACCACCCTACTCTGCGTAAAAGACTGTGCACCTAATTCCCGATATATTTCTCTCGTGATTTTGTATACCTCTACAAGATCTCCCTTCATCCTCCTGCGCTCCATAAAACACAGACACACCCTACTCAACATCTCCCTATAGCTCATACCCTCTAGTCCTAGCAACATCCTGGTAAATGATTTCTGAACCCTTTCAAGCTAGACAATATCGTTCCTATAACATGGTGCCCAGAACCGAACACAATATTCTAAATGCAGTCTCACCAACGTCATATACATCCGCAACATGATCTCCCAACTTCTATACGCAATACTCTGACTGATGAAGGCCAAAGTGACTTAACTTCCATCAACCATTCATCCGCCCACCTGGCCAATCGCTCCAGATCCTGCTGCAATCTTTCACAACCATCTTCACTGTCTGCAAAACCTTTAACATTTGTATCATCAGCAAACTTGCTAATCTTGTCCTGTATGTTCTCATCCAAATCATTGATGTAGGTGAAAAGCAGTTAAAGGGCCCAGCACCGAACCCTGAGGCACAACACTAGTCACAGGCCTACAGTCTGAGAAGAACCTTCCACCATCACCCTCTGCTTCCTTCCATGGAGCCAATTTGCTATCCTTTCAGCTATCTCTCCTTGGATGCCGTGCGTCTAACCTTCCAGAGCATCGTATCATGCGGAACCTTATTGGACGCTTTACTGAAGTCCATGTACACAACATCCACGACCAACACCACAGCACTGGTCAAGAGAGCCCAGCAGCGACTACACCCTCTCCGAAGACTACGTAAAGCAGGTCTCCCCACTACACACCTACGAACTTTTTATAGGGGGACAATCGAGTGCACATTAACCTACGGCATCACTTCCTGGTTCGGGAGCTGCAAGGCGTACGAACGGCACCAACTAGACAGGATTGTGAAGACCGCCAGCAGGATTATTGGTGCTCCACTCCCTTTCCTGCTGGACATCTCATACATGTATCAGCAGAGCCATCTCCATCATCAAAGACGCCTACCACCCATCGCATCACATATTCTCCATCCTGCCATCTGGGAAGAGGTACCGGAGCATTAGGTGCAAAACCAGCAGGATGCTCCTCAGCTTCTTCCTCAGGTTATAGGACTGATAAACGGACTTTGTCCCCAGCCAAAGTATCGTGCACCAACCACCAACCTGGACACACTGCAGCAGAGCCACTGTCGTGCCGCTGCCGATCGGAACGCCTGTTGATGTTTAGTAGAGTAGAGTGTTAATTTGTTCATGATATATGTATTTTTACTTCTATTTATTTTTTACTGCACACTGAAATGGACACTGGTTGAGGAACGTTTTTTGTTTCCTCTGGGTATGCGAATACTCAGGAAATGACAATAAAGATATACAATACAATCTACAGCTCTGCCCTCATCAAACTTTTGGGGCACATCTTCAAAAGATCAATCAGATTTGTGAGACACGACCTCCCACGTACAAAACATAGAAACATAGAAACATAAAGCCATGCTGACTATCCCTAATCCGCCTTTGCCCATCCATATGCCTGTGTAACCTATCCCTCAGAATACGCACCAGTAACTTATCAACTACAGATGTTAAGCTCACCGGCCTATAGGTCCCAGCATTTTCCCTGCAGACTATCTTGAAAAGAGGCACAACATTTGCCACCCTCTAGTCTTCCGGCACCTCTCCTGTCTTTAAGGACGACTCGTAAATTTCAACCTGGGCTCCCGCAATGTCCTCTCTAGTTTCCCGCAATGTCCGCAGATATATCTGATCATGCCCTGTACATTTGTATACATTGAAGCACGACAGTGCCTTCAGTACTTCATCGACGGTAATCCTGACTCGTCTCAAGACACTTCCAGTGACTGCTCACTTTTCCTCCGTCCTACTGTCTTTCTCCTCGGTAAATAAAGAAGAGAAATATTCATTTAAGACATTTCCCGCCTCCTGTGGCTCCAGGCAGAGGTGACTGCTTTGATTCCTGAGAGGTTCCACTCTCTCTAGTTACCATTTTCTCCCATGTCTATTTATAAAATCTTTTGGGATTGTCCTTAATGCTACCCACCAGAGCTATCTCCTGGCTCCATTTTTCCCCATCTGATTTCCTTTTTAAATATACTCCTTAGTTCCTGAAACTCCTCCAGGGATGCACTTGATCCCAGCTACTTATACCTGTCCCTGCATCCTTCTTGTTTTAGACAAACGTCCCCATTTCCCTTGTTAGCCAAGCTTTCTTACGTTTGCCTGCTTTGCCCTTCACTCTATCGGGGACGTACACAGCCTGAGCTTTCTTCAGTACACTTTTAAAAACATCCCACTTGGCCGATGTTCCTTTCCCCTTAAATAACCTGCTTCAGTCAACTTGAGCGAGACCTTCTCTGATACCCACAAAGTTAGCCTTACCCCAGTTGAGCATTTAGCACGTGGACCCTCTTCCTGAACACCTTTGAGGAATTGCACTCCAACTAAACACTTCACGCTATGATTCCCCCCAGTCTATATTAGGAAAGGTAAAATCCCCAACTACAACAACCTTATTTGAACTGCAGCTGTCTGCAATCTCCCGGCACCATTTGTTCTCTAATTC
>CM075985.1:37035490-37036988 GCA_038087875.1 Malacoraja senta | reverse complement strand
GAGCCACCTCCCTGAGGACCCTGGGATGCATACCATCAGGCCCAGGGGATTTATCATCCTTCAGTCCCATTAGTCTACCCAATACTATTTCTCGCATAATGAAAATGTCTTTTCAGTTCCTCTACCCCTTAGTACATCTGGGAGATTGTTTGTGTCTTCCTTAGTGAAGACAGATCCGAAGTACCGATTCAACTCTTCTCTTATTTCGTTGTTGCCCATAATAATTTCACCCGTGTCTGCCTTCGAGGGACCCACATTTGACTTTGCTACTCTTTTTCCCTTAACATATCTAAAGAAGCTTTTACTGTCCTTCTTTATATTCCTGGCCAGCTTCCCTTCAAACTTCATCTTTTCAGCCCGTATTGCCCGTTTAGTTTCCTTCTGTTGTCCTATGAAAGTTTCCCAATCCTCTAGCTTCCGGCTACTCTTTGCTGTGTTATACATCTTTTCTTTTAGTTTTATTCTATCCCTAACTTCTCTTGTCAGCCACGGTTTCTCCTACTCTCCTTAGAATCTTTCTTCCTTTTTGGAATGAAATGATCCTGCGTCTTCCGGATTATGCCCAGAAATTCCTGCCATTGCTGTTCCACCGTCATTCCTGCTAGGATCCCTTTCCAGTCTACTTTGGCCAGCTCCCCTCTCATGCCTTCATAGTCCCCTTTGTTCAACTGCATCACTGCCACTTCCGATTTAATGTTCTCCTTCTCAAATTGCAGATTAAAACTAATCATATTATGATCACTACCTCCAAGCGGTTCCTTTACCTCGAGTTCTCTTATCATATCTGGTTCATTGGACAACACTAAATCCAGAATTGCCTTTTCTCTGGATTTCAGTTCAACCGTTCAATGTCTGTTCATAGACTCTCTTCAGCACAGTGTCGTTCTCTGTTTCTGCTGCAATTTCTGTTGCAGTCACTGGAAAGTCTTCATCTACAACTTGCAGTGTATAGATTGAGTTCTCACGTCCCATGTCAGAGTTCTCATGGGGCAACCAGGACAACGCATCTGCAACTGCGTTGCACTTGGAGCTTCTGTACTCAACCTTGTAGTCACACTGAGACAGCAAAATTGCCCAGCGCTCCATCCTTGATGCCGCCATGGAAGGTATAGCTGACTTGGGACCAAGTATCACTAGTAATGACTTGTGGTCAGTCACTAGGGTGAATGGTCTGCCGAGAAGAAACTGATGGAATTTCATGATTCCGAACACGATGCTGAGTGCTTCCTTTTCTATCTGCATAATTGCGCTCCCTCGGTGATAGGGTGCGGGATGCAAATGCAATAGACTTTTCCTGTCCATCATTCATTACGTAGCACCTTCACCATAAGTTGAAGCATCACAAGCAAGTTTCATCTCGCATGTCGTGTCGTAGTGAACAAGGAGTTTGTCACATGTCAAGTTTCTTTGCAGATGTCATATGCACGTTGCTGTTCGTTTCCCCACGTCCATTTCACATCTTTTTGTAGCAGAAGATGTGGCTTTAGCACAGTTGCTA
>CM075985.1:36817990-37030490 GCA_038087875.1 Malacoraja senta | reverse complement strand
TGTGTTATATCTGGACTTTCAGAAGGCTTTCGACAAGGTCCCACATGAGAGATTAGTTTGCAAACTTAAAGCACACAGTATTGGGGGTTCAGTATTGATGTGGATAGAGAACTGGCTGGCAGACAGGAAGCAAAGAATAGGAGTAAACGGGTCCTTTTCAGAATGGCAGGCAGTGACTAGTGGGGTACCGCAAGGCTCAGTGCTGGGACCCCAACTATTTACAATATATATTAATGATTTGGACGAGGGAATTGAATGCAACATCTCCAAGTTTGCGGATGACACGAAGCTGGGGGGCAATGTTAGCTGTGAGGAGGATTCTAGGAGGCTGCAAGGTGACTTGGATAGGTTGGGTGTGGGCAAATGCATGGCAGATGCAGTATAATGTGGATAAATGTGAGGTTATCCACTTTGGTGGCAAGAACAGGAAAGTAGACTATTATCTGAATGGCGGCCAATTATGAAAAGGGGAGATGCAATGAGACCTGGGTGTCATGGTACACCAGTCATTGAAAGTAGGCATGCAGGTGCAGCAGGCAGTGAAGAAAGCGAATGGTATGTTAGCATTCATAGCAAAAGGATTTGAGTATAGGAGCAGGGAGGTTCTACTGCAGTTGTACAGGGCCTTGCTGAGACCACACCTGGAGTATTGCGTACAGTTTTGGTCTCCTAATCTGAGGAAAGACATTCTTGCCATAGAGGGAGTACAGAGAAGGTTCACCAGACTGATTCCTGGGATGGCAGGACTTTCATATGAAGAAAGACTGGATAGACTCGGCTTGAACTTGCTGGAATTTAGAAGATTGAGGTGGGATCTTATAGAAACTTACAAAATTCTTAAGGGGTTGGACAGGCTAGATGCAAGAAGATTGTTCCCGATGTTGGGGAAGTCCAGAACAAGGGGTCACAGTTTAAGGATAAGGGGGAAGTCTTTTAGGACCAAGATTAGAAGGGAAAAAAATTCACACAGAGAGTGGTGAATCTGTGGAATTCTCTGCCACAGAAAGTAGTTGAGGCCAGTTCATTGGCTATATTTAAGAGGGATTTTGATGTGGCCCTTGTGGCTAAAGGGATCAGGGGGTATGGAAAGAAGGCAGGGACCAGATACTGAGTTAGATGATCAGTCATGATCATATTGAATGGCGGTGCAGGCTCGAAGGGCCGAATGGCCTACTCCTGCACCTATTTTCTATGTTTCTATGTTTGTCATCTACAACAATCGTTTTGATGAGTTCATACAGGGCAGGATAAGCAAGTTTGCTGATGATACAAAGGTGGGCGGTTTATTTGTGAAAAATTGCAGCAGGATCTGGATCGATTGGCCAGGTGGGCTGAGGAACGGTTGATGGAATTTAATACAGAGAAATGTGAGGTGTTGCATTTTAGGAAGTCTAGCATGGGCAGGACCTACACAGGGCTCTGGAGGTTCTTGTAGAGCAGAGGGATCTAGGGGTACAGGTGCATGGTTCCTTCAAGGTCGAATCACAGGTAGATAAGGTGGTCAAAAGGCTTTTGGAATCAGTCAGGGTATTGAGTATAGAAGTTGGGAGGTCATGTTGCAGTTGTATAGAGACTGCATTTAGAATATTGTGTTCAGTTCTGGGCACCATGTTATAGGAATGATGTTAAGCTGGAAGATTTACGAGGATGTTACCAGGACTAAGGGGTGTGAGCTATAGAGAAAGGTTGAGTAGGCTGGGACTCTATTCCGCGAAGCACAGGCAGGAGGATGAGGGGAGATCTTATTGAGCTGTACAATATCATGAGAGGAATAGATCAGGTAGATGCACAGTCTCTTGCCCCAAGTAGGTGAATCGAGGACCAGAGGACATAGGTTTCCTGTGAAGGGGAAAAGATTTAATAGGAATCTGAGGGTTAACGTTTTCACACAAATGGTGGTGGGTGTATGGACCAAGCTGCCAGAGGAGGTAGTTGAGGCTGGAACTATCCCAACGTTTAAGAAATATTTCGACAGGTACATGGATAGGACAGATTTGGAGGGATATGGACCAAACGCGGGCAGTTGGGACGAGTGTAGCTGGGACATGTTGGCTGGTGTCGGAAAGTTGGGCCGAAGGGCCTGTTTTAATCTATGATCTTACACCCTCCCTCCTCGCTCTCCCCCTCTGCTGAGTCCCCTCTTACTGATCCAGCCCTCTCTTCCTCCCTCCGTCCTTCCCCCTCCCTCTCGCTACTTCTGTAATTCCGGTCCTAAACTTACCCCCCTTAGTCTGGTTCAGTCAAACACCGAATACGAGCACTGGAAATCTAACTCTCTTTTATTACACAATACCAATACAATACCTAATCCAACACCGCGGGTCCGAGCCTTGTCTCTACTTACTCAAGCCCAACAGCCTCGTGCAAATAGAACACATACCCCAGAAGATCGGCACACTCCAATGTGCTCCCCTCTCTTTCATACCTTACAGACCTTTGGCGCGGAAATACATAGGGGGGCAACCCCTACAAACCAATTATCGATGAGGGCTGCAGAATACATTGAATGACAGTTCCCTAATCATATAATATCACATAACAAGTTTCAACACAAAGCACTTCGGGGAAACACTTCAGTTAAGTAAAGAAACATTATCCCAGGTAAAGTAAACATCTTGGGTGAGGCCCCTCTCCTGGACCAATCATAATTAGCGATGGGAAGACTCTGCAATGTTATTGTAACCCATCTTGTAGCTCCTTCTGCAAAATCTCATACATATTAACATTTAAAGGGCATGTGGACATCAACCTCTATTCAACCCTTTCCCAGGCCACAGACTTTCTGGAGTCATGGTCCTCATAGTCTTGCAGCGTTTGCAAAAGATGACAAGCCGGCTTTACAGAAGCAGAAAGCCTCCATTTTGTCAAGTACCCAAACTGTCTGATATTATCACTTCCATCCCTCTCACACGCTGCAACCCTCTCCATCCTTCTCCCCCATACTTTCTACCTTTCTCCAACCCTCTCCTGTGATTCCCAACTCATCCTTCCTTCCCATTCCTCCTCCACCACATGCCCCACTGACCACCTCTCTTCCTCTCCCCCTCCACCCACATCATTGTCCCACGGACCACCCTTCTCTCTCCCTACCCCTGGCTCTCCTCCACAACCCTGCCGTTCTGACCCCTCTCTCTGTGGGACAGGGCTCCTGGCGTTCCTCACCATCGCCACACATGTTTTCACGGCGGCCCCGTCCCAGTGCATCGCTCTGATGTCCAGTCCCACCAGCGTCGTCCTGACAACCCTCGGTCACCTGCTGACGGAGCAGTTCCTGCATCACCTGACCAGAGGTCAGTGGTCCCGCATCACCATGCCGTCCCAACAGAGTTAAGCTCCCCGCATCCTGCCGTCACACACAGAGTGCAGCTCCCCCGCATCGTCCCGTCACACAGTGAAGCTCCCCCGCATCGTGCTGTCACAGTGCAGTTCTCCCGCATCGTCCCGTCCACACACAGTGCAGCTCCCCCGCATCGTCCGTCCCACACAGTGCAGCTCCCCGCATTGTGCCGTCACACACAGTGCAGCTCCCCGCATCGTCCCGTCCCACACACAGTGCAGCTCCCCGCATCGTGCTGTCACAGTGCAGTTGCCCCGCATCGTCCCGTCCCACACACAGTGCAGCTCCCCCGCATCGTCCCGTCCCCACACACAGTGCAGCTCCCCCGCATCGTGCCGTCACACACACAGTGCAGCTCCCCCGCATCGTCCCGTCCCACACACAGTGCAGCTCCCCCGCATCATCCCTTCACACACACAGTGCAGTTCCCCCACATCGTCCCATCACACAGAGTGCAGCTCCCCCGCATCATCCCTTCACACACACAGTGCAGCTCCCCGCATCGTGCCGTGAAGTGGCGGGTGTGAGCTGTGTTCCAGGGTCGTTATCCTATGTCTCTGACAGGCTCGGGGCCGTGGGGGAGCTGCCCCAGGACTGTGGGTGGTGGCTGGTTCTGCGTGTCTGCCAGCTCCTGTGTTTCCCTTCGCTGTCGACGTGGAGGGGCCACTCCTGACTGACGTTCTGCGGGCTTTCCTGGAGGTGGAGGTGGTGCCGCACCTGGCCCTGGTAGGTACAGACGCCTCACTGGTGTGGCCCTGCCACACATACCTCACTGGCGTGGCCACTCTCCCCCTCCCCTCCTTACCTCTCCCCCGCTCCCCTCTCCCCTCTCCCACTCGCTCCCTCTCCACACGCTCCCCTCTCCCACTCGCTCCCTCTCCCACACGCTCCCCTCCCCCACACGCTCCCCTCTCCCACGCTCCCCTCTCCCACACGCTCCACTCCCCCACACGCTCCCATCTCCCACACGCTCCCCTCTCCCACACGCACCCCTCTCCCACGCTCCCCTCTCCCACGCTCCCCTCTCCCACGCTCCCCTCTCGCACACGCTCCCTCTCCTCCTTGCTCCCCTCTCCACTCCCCTCTCCCACACTCCCTCACACACACTCTCCTCACACACACCTCCCCTCTCCCACACGCTCCCCTCTCCCACACTCCCTCACACACGCTCCCCTCTCCCCACACTCCCCTCTCCCACACGCTCCCCTCTCCCACACTCCCCTCACACACACTCCCCTCTCCCACACTCCCCTCTCCCACACGCTCTCACTCCACTCTCCCATCCTCTCCCATCTCTCTCCTATCTCTCGCCCCTCTCCCTCTCTTCTCTCCCCTACTACCCTCTCCCTCTCCTCTCTCACTCCCCTCTTGCCCCGCTCCTCTCCCTTCCATCACTACCTTGCATACACTTGCTTTTGACACACAGCAGACAACAGAAACACATTTTACCACATTTCTTGTTTATTGGAAACATTCCAAATGTGACTATTTAGGTGCTGATATATATTTTTCTCTCCCTCACCTGCCTCCCCTCTCCCCTCTGCCGCTTCCCTCCTCTCCCCCTCCTCTCCCATCCCCCACCCCCTCCCCCCACAGATGACCCTCTCCCGCCCTCCACCCCCGGATCCTGACCTGCCCCTCTCCCTCCTGTGCCGCCTGTCTCTCTGTGGGACCCCCTTCATCTCCCAGCTGCTCTCCCAGTCGGGCACCGGGTTGGGGTCTGGGAGCCAGCCTTGTCCTGAGGGGAGGAGGGTGGGGGGAGGGGGAGTGAGGAGGTAGAGTGAGGGCTTGTGGAGTGAGAGCAGAAGGCTTGTGGAGTGACGGGTTGTGCGGTGAGTAAGCCAAGGAGATAGAGTGAGGGGTTTGGGGAGTGAGGAGGAGCCGGAATAGCCAGCACCAGACAGAGGGAGGGGGGGGGGGTGCTCAAGCAGGGGTAGACAAGGGCAGAGGTCATTGGGGGTGGAATCACACGAGGACAATAGACAATAGGTGCAGGAGTAGGCCATTTGGCCCTTCGAGCCAGCACCGCCATTCACAGTGATCATGGTTGATCATCCATAATCAGTACCCCGTTCCTGCCTTCTCCCCATATTCCCTGACTTTGCTATCTTTAAGAGCTCTATCTAACTCTCTCTTGAAAGCATCCAGAGAATCGGCCTCCACTGCCTTCTGAGGGAGAGAATTCCACAGATTCACAACTCTTTGGGTAAAAAAGTTTCTCCTCATCTCCGTTCTAAATGGCCTGCCCCTAATTCTTAAACTGTGGCCCCTGGTTCTGGACTCCACCAATATCGGGAACATGTTTCCTGTCTCCAGCGTTTCCAATCCCTTATTAATCTTATATGTTTCATTAAGATACATATAATCCATCATACATCATATAATACATCCATCAAAGTTCCAGAGCATACAAGCCCAGTCACACCATTCCTTCAACATATGACAGTCCCGCCATCCCGGGAATTAACCTCGTGACGATGTCGAAGGTTACAGACAGTGATAGGCACTAAGGGTCAATGGTTTTCGGCTGGTCACCGAGACAAAGGCCATGAGTGAGAGGTCAGAAGGTCATGGGTGGTAAAGCGTCACGAGTAGTGAGAGGGCAGAATCCACGATTAGTCACCTGGGCAAGAGGTCAGGGTTGGAACTAGGCAGAGGTTGGAGTCAAGTGGGCACTGGACACGGGTTGGGGTTATAGGTCAGGGGTGAGAGATCAGGGGGAGGATCCCCACCATCCATGCCCTGCCCTCTTCTCGCTGCTGCCGTCGGGCAGGAGGTACAGAAGCCTGAAGTCCCACACCACCAGGTTCAGGAACGGACCATCCTGCAACCATCAAGACCCTGAACCGCTGGCTCATCGGCCAACCTCCTGCACTATCAAGGCATCGTTCACTAACTGCAGATTTACACCAAGGTCGGGTGCTTTGCAGTCTCTACTCTCGGTCTTGTAGAATTTGTGGAATTTATGTCCAATGTATGCAGAATACATGTGCAGTTTTTTCACTATTTTTGCACCAATTTACATTAAAGTCAGTTTCAGTGCAAGATTTTTCTATCTTGAAGAATGTGTGTATGTTATGTACATTACATGTAAAATTTATGCATCACGCATGATTTATCATGTAAGAAGGATGATGGTTTAAACCAAAGATAGACACAAAAAGCTGGGGGTAACTCAGCAGATCAGACAGCATCTTTGGAGAAAAGGAATAGGTGGCGATTCGGGTCGAGATCCTTCATATTGAGAATGAGGAAAGGGAACGAGAGATATGGACGATGATGAGAGATATAGAACAAATGAATGCGAGATATACAAAAAGGTAACGATAAAGGAAAGACCATTGTTAGCTGTGGTCTAGGTGAAAACAGTATTGAAAATGAGACTCAACAAGACGACTTTGAAGCTGGTACGACTTGAGTGGGAAGGAGAGGGGGTATGCAAGGGTTACTTGAAGTTAGAGAAATCAATATACGTACCATAGTTGTAAGCTGCCCAAGTGAAATATGAGATACTGTTCCTCCAATTTGCGTTTGGCCGCACTCTGACAACGGAAGAAGCCTAGGGTAGAAAGGTCAGTGTGGGAATGGGAAGGGGACTTGGCAACCAGGATATCAGGTAGGTTCAGGTGAACTCCACCGGGTGGCGCCAACAGTCTTTCTGTCCCTTCTTTGTGCTTTAATAGTATGTTAAATTTATGTTTTTTTGTGTTCTTTAACTTGTTTTATGTGGGGGGGGGGTTGGGGAAAACTTTTTATAGTCCCTTACCTCGACGGAGATGCGATTTTTTTCCATTTCGTTTCTCCGTCCGCACTGCGACCTAACATTGAGGAGTTGGCGGACTTTGCTGGAGACCGACTTCAGGAGATCCACCGCGGCATCTGCTGCATTACCATCACGGGGCTCGCGTTCTCTTTGCCAGGGATCGACCTTTGAGTTCCAACCGTGGGTGCTTGCAGACTTTAACATCGTGGAGCCCGTGGTCTCTGGCTGGAGACCGTGGTCTCTGGTTGGAGACCGACATCTGGAAACTCCAAGCTGCGGGAGCTTAGACCGCCCCGACACGGAACTTTAAGGCTCTGTCTTACCTGTTTGCGGTCATCGGCGGTGAAGCGCGGTGTCGCCGGTAGCGAGGACCGCGCGGCAACGGCGAGAGCGTCGAGCTTATCCACCGGAGCGCCGCACGGATGGTGCGCGGGGGCCGAGTTAATTCAAACACGGCGGGTCCCACGTGCTTGCGGTAAGTAAAAAAAGGGCGGGCCGACTGCGATGACGTCAGCCCGCCGCACGTGACTCACCAGCGGCGGCTGTGGCGGCTGCCGTCCAGATCGCGGCGCTGCAGCGGTGGCTGTGCCTGCGGCCGTGCAGCACACGTGCGTCACTGGCGGAGGCTGTGGCAGTGGAGGCTTGACACACGGCGCTCGAGCCATACTGGCGGCGGCCCGTGCGAGCGGCCGTGCGCACTCGTGCTTCACTGGTGGAGGTTGTGCGGTGAGTATTTAGTTTTGGACATTGTCGAATTTATTTTAGCACCGCGCGGTGTTGGGAACACCGACGCACGGCCCGGGAATTGTACTTTCTCACGAGCGCGGTCTATGGCAGCAGATTCTTCCCGTTTCGCCGCCATAGACCGCAGACTCATGAGACAGGCCTTTTAGACCGCCCCGACGCGGGAGCTTCGACCACCGGCTGTGGGAACTTCGATCGCCCCGACGCGGGAGCTTAGACCGCCCCGACGCAGGAGCTTAGACCGCCACGACAGCATTCAATCCAGTGATATGAAAATTGATTTATATCACGTGATCCTTGCATCCCCCTCCCATCTCCATCCCTCCCCCACCTAAGTCATACCAGCTTCAAAGTCGGGTTGTTTAGTCTATTTGTCTATACTCGTTTTTACCGAGGCCACAGCGAAGAAAGGCCTGTTTCCTTATCGTCGTTACTTTTTTTGCATATCTTTCTGTAATTTTTTCTATATCTGTCTACATCACCATCTTTATCTCTCGTATCCCTCTCCCTTGTCTCTCAGTCTGAATAAGTGTCTCGACCCGAAATGTCATCTATTCCCCTTTCTCCTGAGATGCTGTCTGACTCGCTGAGTTACTCCAACTTTTGCATCTATCTTCTATTACATACTGACCTCACCATCGAAGGAATCTACAGGAGGCCACAGAGAGTGGTGGACACTTCCCGGCCCCTCACGGGTACTGACCTCCCCACTATCGACCGGATCTACAAGGGACACGGTCTCTAAAAGGCAGCCGACATCATCAAAGACCCACAGTCTCATATCCCTGAAGACAGGACGGTGGTACAGGACAAAGAGTGAAGATCCAGCCACACCGTTCCGTCACACCCCCCCGGGTTCAGACAGGAGAGGAGCTGTTCTGTTCGCTGGGAGGATTTTAAGCAACATTTTGGAAGGAGTCTGTGGAGGGGAACATAAGTGGTGAGGCTTTGGATCTCGGATCATCACCAGATTTGTGAGGCTTTCTTTAAAAAAGATTTCTTCAATTTGATAGTGTTTCTTCGAGAGTCATTGGAGGCTGGCTGATTTCCATATTTCCATATTATATATTGTCAAGCTTCAAAGGGTCCAGATATAGACCCAGCCTACTCAACTTCTCCCTGTAGCTCAGACCCTATAGTCCTGGCAATATAAATGTTATAATCCTTGGAGTGCAGGAAGATGAGGGGTGATCTTATAGAGGCAGGGCTGCCAACTCTCACGCTTTGAGCGTGAGACTCACGCATTTCGACAAATTCTCATGCTGATCACAAATTTCTCATGCTCTCGTGAGAAATTCTGTGATCACGGAGAATTTCAAAACTCATATCAACTGCATGGGCTGCATTGGAGAGGTGGGGCTGAGGGAGGGATGCAAACAAAAGTAGCGGTGGGGACAGATGCGGACGGAGAGCCGGGCCTGGCGATTGTTTGCTGGGCTGGCGAGTCGCTCGCTGCAGCTCCGGCCATGGAGCAGTGCAAGTCTGTCGGGTCGTCGGAAGCGTTGCGCCGCTGCCGTTAGTCTCTGTGCCGGATTCGCCCTGGTGACCGGCATGGATCAGGCAGCTTCTCTGGAGAGAAGGAACAGGTGACGTTTCTGGTCGTGACCCTTCTAAAGGTCTCGACCCGAAACCTTTAGAAGGGCCTCGACCCGAAACATCACCCATTCCTTCTCTCCAGAGATGCTGCCGGTCCCGCTGAGTTGCTCCAGCATTTTGTGTCTCTCTTCGGTTAAAACCAGCATCTGCAATTCCTTCTCACACAATGAGACCCAACAAGACGACTTTGAAGCTGGTACCACTCGGGTGGGGGAGGGACAGAGAGAGAGGGGATGTTAAAGAAATCGATATTCTTACTCAATCGGGGAAATTAGTTGATATCTGTCTTTAAATTGACATTTTGTTCATCTTTAAAAGTAAGTCTTGGATTCATGTATCGCGGGAACAAATAAGCAAAGGCAAGATGGTAAATATAAACTACAAATTAACTTTAGAAAATGAAACTTGTAGAGATGAACTTTGCCCTTCACTTTACAAAGAATATCCTCAGGGATTATGCAGTAAATGTCATTCAAATACTCTGCAACCTTGGGATAATATTGTTCATGTTCAAATCCGATAGGTAAGTCTTGATTTGTTCAATATTATAATTAGTTCAAAGATACAGCGTGGAAACACCCCTTTGGCCCCTCGAGTCCGTGCCGACCCGTTCACACCAGTTCTATGTCATCCCATTTTCTCATCCACTCCCTACACACTAGGGGGCAATTTACAGAGGGCCAATTAACCTACAAACCCGCACGTCTTTGGGATGTGGGAGGAAACCGGAGTACCTGGAGGAAACCCACGCGGTCACAGGAAAAACGTGCAAACTCTACACAGATAGCACCCGAGACCAGGATCGAACCCGGGTCTACGGCTCTGGGGGGCATTAATTGTAATGCTAATACCTGGGCCTCCGCTGATATGCTGGGATGATTACCCAATATTACTGATTATTAATCCATTGTATTATTGATTATATATGTTGAGCCCGTTCTCCATTATCTGTACATTGTGAGCGGCTTGCTTGCATTTTTTTCCGGATTGCATGCAACAAAAGCTTTTCCCTGTACCTTTCTACAGTTGGCAATAGTAAACTAAATCAATCTACTTACATGCATCTGTGTGTTGTTGCCTGTTAAGGTGCAGCAACTGAGAATGTCATTGTTCTGATGTCGCTGCATGCGACAACTAAACACTCTGGTCTTCATTCTACACTTGAAATTACCACAATGACATTTAAACGGTATTTGGACAGGTACACGTGTAGGAAGGAACTGCAGATGCTGGTTTAAACCGATAGACACAAAGTGCTGGAGTAACTCAGCGGGTCAGGCAGCATCTCTGGAGGGAAGAGATGCTGCCTGACGTTTCGGGTCTAGACCCTTCTTCAGACTGAAGGTCTGGTTAATTGGCTTGGTATAAGTGTAAATTGTCCCTAGTGGGTGTAGGATAGTGTTAATGTGCGGGGGTCGCTGGTCGGTGTGGACTCAAGGGGCCGAAGGGCGTGTTGCCACGCTGTATCTCTAAACTGAACCCGGTCCGGCTAGTAGGGCCGAGTGCCGGGACACGGTGACATCTGGCTCTGATCTCCACAAAGCCAATCACGTATCGAGCTGCACCACAGATCAATGGGCCTCTGGTGCTTGGAGTCGGTCCACAGACACAGAGAGGAAATTGGATGTTACTCCGGCTTTTTGTGTCTATCAGTGACTTGGAGAGTGGGCTGGACAATGAGTGATGCGGCTCCCCTGATCTACGCTATTCCCATGCACTTATGGGCCTGTCCCACTGAGGCGACTCTTTAGGCGACTGTCAGGGACTAGTTTACTAGCATTCACCGATGACACCTCGCGACAACCTACGACAACCTCCGACAGCAAAAATTGTTGCCACTGTCGCTTGTAGTCGCCCAAAAGATCGCCTAAGTGGGACAGGCCCTACAGGCTGTGGCTCGGTGCATCCTGGAGGACAACCAGTGGCTGCTGGAAGTATGTACCAAGCACTGGGTAGAAACGGTGGAAGATGGGGGTGGTTGGAGAAAGCATCCTGCTTGCCTGCTAGATTTTCACTTACTGTAACTGCAGGAAGAATGTTCCCGATGTTGGGGGATTTCAGAACCAGGGGTCACAATTTAAGAATAAAGGGTCGGCCAGTTAGGACTGAGATGAGGACATACTTTCTTCACCCAGAGAGTTGTGAATCTGTGGAATTCTCTATCACACAGAAGGCAGTGGAAGCCAATTCACAGGATATTTTCAAGTGAGATACATTTAGCTCTTGAGGCTCGCGAAATCAAGGGATATGGGGAAAAAACAGGAAGAGGTACTGATTTTAGCTGAAAAGCCATGATCATATTGAATGGCAGTGCTGGCTCGAAGGGCCGAATGGCCTATTCCTGCACCTATTTTCTATGTTTCTATGCTTGAGTATATGGCAATAAAACTCATGTATGGTGGAGGTATAATGTAGTCATAGAGTGATACAGTGTGAAAACAGGCCCTTCAGCGCAACTTCCCCACACCCGCCAACATGTCCCAGCTACACTTCCTGCTTTTGGTCCATATCCCTCCAAACTTGTCCTATCCATGTATCAGTCTAACTGTTTCTTAAATGTTGGGATAGTCCCTGCTTCAACTACCTCCTCTGGCAGCTTGTTCTATACACACACCACCCTTTGTGTGGAAAATGTTACCCCTTAAAAAGTTACCTCTTAAAAATACTTCAAACCAAAAACATTGAAATCATACTTCTACAATGCACTAAAACATGATTTTAATACATCAAATTTCAAAAAGTCTCTTCCATGGGAGGGGGACACCCCCTCCCACACCCTCCCCCCACTCAGTTGCTCCAATTCCTCGCCAGATACACCCAAGGCGAGTGATCAGTGATCACCCAGCCCCCCCCCCACTTTCAAAAATGCTCCGTGGCCCCTGGTTCAGGGAGAGAGCACAGCCAGATGTGAGTGGGAAACTGAGGCCAGTTGTCCGTGATGTCTGGATCCCAATGCTCAGCGCTTCGTGTTTCGGAGTTGGGTAATGTGATTGATTTGTAATTAGCCTGATTTGTAATTAGTTGACAAAACCTTAATTTATTCATCCGGAATTTCCAGCGGTATGGGATGAGTGTAATATTAAAATGACATGCAAGGTGTCAGGCTGTCTGTCACAACATACAGCCCCGATAACCCATTATTTCAATAGACAATAGACAATAGGTGCAGGAGTAGGCCATTCGGCCCTTCAAGCCAGCACCACCATTCAATGTGATCATGGCTGATCATCCCCAATCAGTACCCCGTTCCTGCCTTCTCCCCATATCCCCTGACTCCGCTATCTTTAAGAGCCCTATCTAGCTCTCTCTTGAAAGTATCCAGAGAACTGGTCTCCACTTCCCTCTGAGGCAAAGAATTCCACAGACTCACAACTCTCTGTGGGAAAAAGTGTTTCCTCATCTCCGTTCTAAAAGACTTACCCCTTATTCTTAAACAGTGGCCACTGGTTCTGGACTCCCCCAACATCGGGAACATGTTTCCTGCCTCTAGCGTGTCCAAACCCTTAATAATCTTATATATTTCAATAAGATCCACTCTCATCCTTCTAAATTCCAGAGTATACAAGGCCAGCCGCTCCATTCTAGACATAGACATAGACATAGAAAAGAGGTGCAGGAGGAGGCCATTCGGCCCTTCGAGCCAGCACCGCCATTCATTGTGATCATGGCTGATCGTCCCCTATCAATAACCCGTGCCTGCCTTCTCCCCATATCCCTTGACTCCACTAGCTCCTAGACCTCTATCTAACTCTCACTTAAATCCATCCAGTGATTTGGCCTCCACTGCCCTCTGTGGCAGGGAATTCCATAAATTCACAACTCTGGGTGAAAAGTTTTTTCTCACCTCAGTCTTAAATGACCTCCCCTTTATTCTAAGACTGTGGCCCCTGGTTCTGGACTCGCCCAACATTGGGAACATTTTCCTGCATCTAGCTTGTCCAGTCCTTTTATAATTTAATATGTTTCTATAAGATTCCCCCTCATCCTTCTAAACTCCAGTGAATACAGGCCTAGTCTTTTCAATCTTTCCTCATATGACAGTCCCGCCATCCCAGGGATCAATCTTGTGAACCTACGCTGCACTGCCTCAATCACAAGGATGTCCTTCCTCAAATTAGGAGACCAAAACTGTACACAATACTCCAGATGTGGTCTCACCAGAGCCCTATACAACTGCAGAAAAACCTCTTTACTCCTATACTGAAATCCTCTTCTTATGAAGGCCAACATTCCATTAGCTTTCTTCACTGCCTGCTGTACCTGCATGCCAACTTTCAGTGACTGGTGTACAAGGACACCCAGGTCTCGCTGTACCTCCCCCTTACCTAACCTAACCCCATTGAGATAATAATCTGCCCACTTCTTTTTGCCGCCAAAGTGGATAACCTCACATTTATCTATATTATACTGCATCTGCCACGCATCTGCCCACTCACTCAACCTGTCCAGGTCACCCTGCAACCTCCTAACATCCTCTTCACAGTTCACACTGCCACCCAGCTTTGTGTCATCTGCAAACTTGCTAGTGTTGCTCCTAATTCCCTCTTCCAAATCATTAGTATATATGGTAAACAGTTGCGGCCCCAACACCGAGCCTTGCGGCACTCCACTCGCCACTGCCTGCCATTCTGAAAAGGACCCGTTCACTCCTACTCTTTGCTTCCGGTCTGCCAACCAATTTTCTATCCATGTCAACACCCTACCCCCAATACCATGTGCTCTAATTTTAGTCACCAGTCTCCCGTGCGGGACCTTATCAAAGGCTTTCTGAAAGTCTAGATACACTACATCCACTGGCACCCCTTCATCCATTTTACTTGTCACATCCTCAAAAAATTCCAGAAGATTAGTCAAGCATGATTTCCCTTTCGTAAATCCATGTTGACTTGGACTAATCCTTTTACTGCTATCCAAATGCCCCATTATTACCTCTTAAATAATTGACCAGCATCTTTCCCACCACCGAAGTCAGGCTAACTGGTCTGCAATTCCCCGTTTTCTCTCTCGCTCCTTTCTTGATAAGTGGGATAACATTAGCTATTCTCCAATCCACAGGAACTGATCCTGAATCTATTTAACATTGGAAAATGATCACCAATGCGTCCACTATTTCCAGAGCCACCTCCCTGAGGACCCTGGGATGCAGACCATCAGGCCCAGGGGATTTATCATCCTTCAGTCCCATTAACCTACCCAATACTATTTTTCGCCTAATGAAAATTTCTTTCAGTTCCTCTACCTCCTTAGATACTCTGTCCTCCAGTACATCTGGGAGATTGTGTCTTCCTTAGTGAAGACAGATCCGGAGTACCTATTCAACTCTTCTGCCATTTCCTTGTTGCCCATAATAATTTCACCCGTGTCTGCCTTCAAGGGACCCACATTTGACTTTGCTACTCTTTTTCCCTTTACATATCTAAAGAAGCTTTTACTGTCCTTCTTTATATTCCTGGCCAGCTTCCCTTCAAACTTCATCTTTTCAGCCCGTATTGCCCGTTTTGTTTCCTTCTGTTGTCCTATGAAGGTTTCCCAATCCGCTGGCTTCCAGCCTACTCTTTCCTGTGTTATACGTCTTTTCTTTTAGTTTTATTCTATCCCTAACTTGTCAGCCACGGTTGCCTCCTACTCCCCTTAGAATCTTACTTCCTTTTTGGAATGAAATGATCCTGCGTCTTCCGGATTATGCCCAGAAATTCCTGCCATTGCTGTTCCACGGTCATTCCTGCTAGGATCCTTTTCCAGTCTACTTTGGCCAGCTCCCCTCTCATGCCTTTGTTCAACTGCATCACTGCCACTTCCGATTTAACGTTCTTCTCAAATTGCAGATTAAAGCTAATCATATTATGATCACTACCTCCAAGCGGTTCCTTTACCTCGAGTTCTCTTATCATATCTGGTTCATTGGACAACACTAAATCCAGAATTGCCTTTTCTCTGGTCGGCTCCATTACAAGATGCTCTAAGAATCCATCTCGGAGGCATTCTACAAACTCTCTTTCTTAGGGTCCTGAACCAACCTGATTTTCCCAGTCTACCTGCATATTGAAATGCCCTATCACCACAGTGGCATTACCTTTGTTACATGCCAGTTTTAACTCCTGCTGCAACGTACACCCTACATCCGGGCTACTATTTGGGGGTCTGTTGATAACACCAATTAGTGTCTTCTTGCCTTTACAATTCCTCAACTCAATCCACAGTGACTCCACCTCGTCAGTCCCTATGTCTTCCCTCGCAACGGACCGAATTCCATCCCTCATCAGCAGAGCTACCCCCCTCCTCTGCCCACCTGCCTGTCCTTCTATAGGATGTATAACCCTGAATATTAAGTTCCCAGGCCCGATCCTCCTGCAGCCACGTCTCAGTAATCCCCACAATGTCATATCTACCAACCTCTAACTGAGCCTCAAGCTCATCTACTTTACTTATACTTCGAGCATTCATATACAATACTTTTAATTCCTTACGCATCTCACCTTTCACATCGATCCCTATTACACTTGGCCATACTCTCCTATCCCTTTGTGAGCTTCCTTTCCCGTTAATTCTGGGGTCATTAACCATCCCCTTATTCTCTTTCCCTTTAACTCCGTCCTCGACTATCCCATTTGATACCCCACCCCCCTTATTCAGTTTAAAACCACCCGTGTAGCAGTGAAAACCTGCTTGCCAGAATGCTGGCTCCCCACCTGTTAAGATGCAATCCGTCCATTTTGTACAGTTCCCCCTTACTCCAAAACAGATCCCAGTGATCTAAGAATCTAAATCCCTGCCCCCTGCACCAGTTCCTCAGCCACACATTCAGGTCCCGTATCTCCCTGTTCCTGCTCTCGCCAGCACGAGGAACTGGAAGCAAACCGGAGATAACAACACTGGAGGTTCTGCTTTTCAGCATTTTTCCGAGCTCTCGAAAGTCACGCTGCAGAATATTCATCCCCTTCTTTCCGACATGCACTAGCACTTTCGGCTGTTCACCTTCGCCCTGGAGGATTTTCTGCACTCTGTCCATGACATCCTGGATCCTGGCACCCGGAAGGCAGCACACCATCCTCGAATCCCGTCTATTGCCGCAGAAACCCCTGTCCGTACCTCACAATGGAGTCTCCAACTACAATGGCGTTGTCTGACGTTGGCCTCTTTGGTTTTGGCTCCCCAGCCCTTTTTGCTTCGCAAGCCAGTCCGCCGTTCAGTGTGATAACGTCTTTTGTCCTGTCAGCTTCTAAGTGGGTGAACCTGTTCACAAGAGGTACAACACCCGGGGACATTTGCATTCCATGTTTCCCTCCCTTTCTCACCGTCACCCACCTTCTCTCTTCCATACCTTAGGTGTAACATTCTTACTGTAGGACTTGTCAAGGAACGACTCCGTTTCTCGGATGAACCTGAGGTCATCCACTTGCTTCTCCAGTTCCCCAACACGGTCCTTCAGGAGCTGTACCTGTATTCTCTCAGCACATGACAGTCCAGCCATCCCGAGAATTAACCTTGTGAACCTACGCTGCACTCCCTCAATAACAAGAATGTCCTTCCTCAAATTTGGAGACCAAAACTGCACACAATACTCCAGGCGTGGTCTCTCTAGGGCCCTGTACAACTGCAGAAGGACCTCTTTGCTCCTATACTCAACTCTACGCTAGATGCTGCTGCACCCGCTGAGTTTCTCCAGCATTTTTGTGTATCTACGCTATACTTATTCTCTTATCGTGTATCTGTACATGGTAAACGGCTCGATTGTAATCATGTATTGTCTTTCTGCTGACTGGTTAGCACGCAAGAAATGCTTTTCACTGTACTTCGGTACAGGTGACAATAAATTGAACAGAACAGGTATTTTGCTGCCCTTTCTCCGACACAAGGTCCAGCTCCATCCTCGTCTGCCGATCGTTTTCTCCCTGTTGTCATCTTTCCAGCCCAGCGTTTGCCTGAGATCTTCCCCACCCTGTCCTTACTCATTCCTGTGTTTCAGGCAGCAACTGTGGAGAACATGGATAGGTGACATTTCCTTCAGTTAAATGGTAGGTACACAAAAATGCTGGAGAATCTCAGCGGGTGCAGCAGCATCTATGGAGCGAAGGAATCTGCAGCATCTGCAGCATCTGCAGTTCCTTCTTTAATCCTTCAGTTAAATATTGGGAAGGTAGCACTATTGTCATTTGCCACTCAACTATTATGTTTGTTTACCTCACTGACTATTTCAAATACCTCCCCCCAAATTCCTTTGATAGGTTGAATAGAAATGTCCCCAATCTCGTTGTTTTATTAATTGAACACATAGATGAACATCCTCAAGGAGTGTAATCAGATGGAAACTGATTCAGATGTGATGTTTAAGAGCTTGTTCAAAGAACGGGCATATTTTAAAGGAGTAACAGAGATACTTGCAGGGGAATGTGTGAGGAGGTTATTATTTGTCTTTAGTTTTAGCTTGAACCAGGACATCTGAAGATTCAAAGTTTAATATAGTCATTGTGCTGATACTGACTCCAACCAACCACGTAATGAATATCATCCATTCTGGAGGTTTTATTTTTCTGATGCCATTTAAATTTCAATCACTTCAATGTAAAAGTAATCCGATGTAAAATCACTTCAATGTAAAATTACTCTAGCCCGAGTGGGAGGAGAGTTAGAATTGAGTCAGAGGGGGAATACTGTTGAAAAGGAGAGGCAAAGCACAGGCAGACTTTACTCAGTGCTCCCGTGGATTTTGAAGCAACAGCAACAAAGAGAAGCAGGAGAAAACACTGATTGGCTCTAGCCCGAGTGGGAGGAGAGTTAGAAGTGAGTCAGAGGGAGAAAACAGTTGAAAAGGAGAGGCAAAGCACAGGCAGACTTTACTCAGTGCTCCCGTGGATTTTGAAGCAACAGCAACAAAGAGAAGCAGGAGAAAACACTGATTGGCTCTAGCCCGAGTGGGAGGAGAGTTAGAAGTGAGTCAGAGGGAGAAAACAGTTGAAAAGGAGAGGCAAAGCACAGGCAGACTTTACTCAGTGCTCCCGTGGATTTTGAAGCAACAGCAACAAAGAGATGCAGGAGAAAACACTGATTGGCTCTAGCCCGAGTGGGAGGAGAGTTAGAAGTGAGTCAGAGGGAGAAAACAGTTGAAAAGGAGAGGCAAAGCACAGGCAGACTTTACTCAGTGCTCCCGTGGATTTTGAAGCAACAGCAACAAAGAGAAGCAGGAGAAAACACTGATTGGCTCTAGCCCGAGTGGGAGGAGAGTTAGAAGTGAGTCAGAGGGGGAAAACAGTTTAAAACTGAGGAATTTGGTTTGTAAATTGGTAAATTAGGCAAGTTAGCAGTCAATATAAGCAAGACGGCTCTTCGGGAGCGGCAGTGAGGGAAGTGCCCTGTGAGAAAAGTGCGAGTCTTTGGCTCGAGAGTCTTCGGCGAGGCGGCTGAGGAGAGGAGGCTTCACAAAACGCTGGAGAGGTAGAGACAAAAGAAGGAGATGTCAAGCAAGCTGATTCAGTGTGATGCGTGCAGTATGTGGGAGGTCAAGGACACTGCTGGTGCCTCTGGCTGCTACAAATGTGAGGTGCATCCAGGTACAGCTCCTGAAGGACCGTGTTGGGGAACTGGAGAAGCAAGTGGATGACCTCAGGTACGTTTGAGAAACTGAGTCGTTCCTCGACAAGTCCTACAGTGATGATTGTTACACCTAAGGTACTGGAAGAGAGAAGGTGGGTGACGGTGAGAAAGGGAGGGAAAGATGGAATGCAAACATCCCCGGGTGTTGTACTTCTTGTGAACAGGTTCACCCACTTAGAAGCTGTCGGGACAAAAGACGTTATGAGCCAAAACCAAAGAGGCCAACGTCAGGCAACGCTATTGAAGTTGGAGACTCCATTGTGAGAGGTAAGGACAGGGGTTTCTGCGGGAACAGACGGGATTCGAGGATGATGTGCTGCCTTCCTGGTGCCAGGATCCAGGATGTCACGAATAGAGTGCAGAAAATCCTCCAGGGCGAAGGTGAACAGCCGGAAGTGGTAGTGCATGTCGGCACAAACTATGTCGGAAAGAAGGGGATGGATATTCTGCAGCGTGACTTTAGAGAGCTCAGAAAAATGCTGTAAAGCAGGACCTCCAGGGTTTTTATCTCCAGTTTGCTTCCAGTTCCTCGTGCTGGCGAGAGCAGGAACAGGGAGATACGGGACCTGAATGTGTGGCTGAGGAACTGGTGCAGGGGGAAGGAATTTAGATTCTTAGATCACTGGGATCTGTTTTGGAGTAAGGGGGAACTGTACAAAAGGGCGGATTGTATCTTAACAGGTGGGGGGCCAGCATTCTGGCAGGCAGGTTTTCCACTGCTACACGTGTGGTTTTAAACTGAATAAGGGGGGTGGGGTGTCAAATGGGATAGTCGAGGACGGAGTTAAAGGGAAAGAGAGTAAAGGGATGGTTAATGACCCCAGAATTAATGGGAAAGGAAGCTCACAAAGGCATAGGAGCGTATGGCCAAGTGTAATAGGGATCGATGTGAAAGGTGAGATGCGTAAGGAATTAAAAGTATTGTATATGAATGCGCGAAGTATAAGAAGTAAAGTAGCTGAGCTTGAGGCTCAGTTAGAGGTTGGTAGATATGACATTGTGGGGATTACTGAGATGTGGCTGCAGGAGGATCGGGCCTGGGAACTTAATATTCAGGGTTATACATCCTATAGAAAGGACAGGCAGGTGGGCAGAGGAGGGGGGTAGCTCTGCTGGTGAGGGATGGAATTCAGTCCCTTGCGAGGGAAGACATAGGGACTGACGAGATAGAGTCACTGTGGATGGAGTTGAGGAATTGTAAAGGCAAGAAGACACTAATTGGTGTTATCAACAGACCCCCAAATAGTAGCCCGGAAGTAGGGTGTAAGTTGCAGCAGGAGTTAAAACTGGCATGTAACAAAGGTAATGCCACTGTGGTGATGGGGCGTTTCAATATGCAGGTAGACTGGGAAAATCAGGTTGGTTCAGGACCCCAAGAAAGAGAGTTTGTAGAATGCCTCCGAGATGGATTCTTCGAGCAGCTTGTAATGGAGCCGACCAGAGAAAAGGCAATTCTGGATTTAGTGTTGTCCAATGAACCAGATTTGATAAGAGAACTCGAGGTAAAGGAACCGCTTGGAGGTAGTGATCATAATATGATTAGTTTTAATCTGCAATTTGAGAAGGAGAAGGTTAAATGTCAGTGATGCAGTTGAACAAAGGGGACTATGAAGGCATGAGAGGGGAGCTGGCCAAGGTAGACTGGAAAGTGATCCTAGCAGGAATGACGGTGGAACAGCAATGGCAGGAATTTCTGGGCATAATCCGGAATATGCAGGATCATTTCATTCCAAAAAGGAACAAAGATTCTAAGGGGAGTAGGAGGCAACCGTGGCTGACAAGAGAAGTTAGGGATGGAATAAAACTAAAAGAAAAGTTGTATAACACAGCAAAGAGTAGCCGAATGCCAGAGGATTGGGAAACTTTCATATGACAATAGAAGGAAACAAAGCGGGCAATACGGGCTGAAAAGATGAAATACGAAGGGAAGCTGGCCAGGAATATAAAGAAGGACAGTAAAAGCTTCTTTAGATATGTTAAGGGAAAAAGAGTAGCAAAGTCAAATGTGGGTCCCTTGAAGGCAGACACGGGTGAAATTATTATGGGCAACAAGGAAATGGCAGAAGAGTTGAATAGGTACTTCAGATCTGTCTTCACTAAGAAACACACAAGCAATCTCCCAGATGTACTGGAGGACAGAGGATCTAAGAGGGTAGAGGAACTGAAAGAAATTTTCATTAGGCGAGAAATAGTATTGGGTAGGCTAATGGGACTGAAGGATGATAAATCCCCTGGACCTGATGGTCTGCATCCCAGGGTCCTCAGGGAGGTGGTTCTAGAAATAGTGGACGCATTGGTGATCATTTTCCAATGTTCAATAGATTCAGGATCAGTTCCTGTGGATTGGAGGACAGCTAACGTTATCCCACTTTTCAAGAAAGGAGCGAGAGAGAAAATGGGGAATTACAGACCAGTTAGCCTGACTTCGGTGGTGGGAAAGATGCTGGAGTCAATTATTATAGAGGTAATAATGGGGCATTTGGATAGCAGTAAAAGGATTAGTCCAAGTCAACATGGATTTATGAAAGGGAAATCATGCTTGACTAATCTTCTGGAATTTTTTGAGGATGTGACAAGTAAAATGGATGAAGGGGTGCCAGTGGATGTAGAGTATCTAGATTTTCAGAAAGCCTTTGTTAAGGTCCCGCACGAGAGACTGGTGACTAAAATTAGAGCACATGTTATTGGGGGTAGTGTGTTGACATGGATAGAAAATTGGTTGGCTTGAAGAGTAGGAGTGAACGGGTCCTTTTCAGAATGGCTGGCAGTGCGAATGCTGTTTACCGTATATATTAATGATATGAAAGAGGGAATTAGGAGCAAGTTTGCGGATGACACAAAGCTGGGTGGCAGTGTGAACTGCGAAGAGGATGTTAGGAGGTTGCAGGGTGACCTGGATAGGTTGAGTGAGTGGGCAGATGCATGGCAGATGCAGTATAATATAGATAAATGTGAGGTTATCCACTTTGGTGGCAAAAACAAGGGGGCAGATTATTATCTCAATGGGGTTAGGTTAGGTAAGGGGGAGGTGCAGCGAGACCTGGGCGTCCTTGTACACCGGTCACTGAAAGTTGGCTTACAAGTACAGCAGGCAGTGAAGAAAGCTAATGGAATGTTGGCCCTCATAACAAGAGGATTTCAGTATAGGAGTAAAGAGGTTCTTCTGCAGTTGTATAGGGCTCTGGTGAGACCACATCTGGAGTATTGTGTATAGTTTTGGTCTCCTAATTTGAGGAAGGACATCCTTGTGATTGAGGCAGTGCAGCGTAGGTTCACGAGATTGATCCCTGGGATACCGGGACTGTCATATGAGGAAAGATTGAAAAGACTAGGCCTGTATTCATTGGAGTTTAGAAGGATGAGGGGGATCTTATAGAAACATATAAAATTATAAAAGGACTGGACAAGCTAGATGCACGAAAATGTTCCCAATGTTGGGCGAGTCCAGAACCAGGGGCCACAGTCTTAGAATAAAGGGGAGGTCATTTAAGACTGAGGTGAGAAAAAACTTTTTCACCCAGAGAGTTGTGAATTTATGGAATTCCCTGCCACAGAGGGCAGTGGAGGCCAAGTCACTGGATGGATTTAAGAGAGACGTAGATAGAGCTCTAGGGGCTAGTGGTCAAGGGATATGGGGAGAAGGCAGGCACGGGTTATTGCTAGGGGACAATCAGCCATGATCATAATGAATGGCGGTGCTGGTTCGAAGGGCTGAATGGCCTCCTCCTGCACCTATTTTCTATGTTTCTGTTTCTTTGTAATTGGG
The DNA here is from genome assembly GCA_038087875.1 of Malacoraja senta. NCBI lineage: Eukaryota > Metazoa > Chordata > Chondrichthyes > Rajiformes > Rajidae > Malacoraja > Malacoraja senta. The sequence continues at coordinate 37,007,693 of CM075985.1, read as the reverse complement.
AATGGGGCGCATTGGAACAAAAATTTGCCCTCGGTACATATTAACTGTAATATAATAATGTATGCATGTTGGTAGGTGCAATCAAAACAAAGATCTTTTTATCATTGATGTTATGAATACCACAGAAAATATTTTGTACTCTCAAGATCACATTTATAGAATAATATTGCTTAAATATATAGTTATTGGACTTTGCATTTCGGAAAAGTCCCAGCTGAGAGGAAGACAGCAGAATACTGAAAATATTGGGGGTGAAAATAACTTCAGGACAGTTTGAAGGAAAATGAAGGAAATGGTAACAGAATACTTATACAGCTGAGTAAGTATAATTTTATGGATGAGAAATTGTGTTCAACCAATTGATGACTTCTTTGACAAAGTAACTAGCATGTTAGATAACAAGGAAGCCAATGGATGTAGCAAATTTGTAATACAAAATTTGGTCCGTGAAGTGCCCCATAAAAGATTACCACAATGATCACATTGAATGGCGGTGCTGGTTCGAAGGGCTGAATGGCCTACTCCTGCACCTATTGTCTATTGTCACATTCGATAAGCACCTGTGGACTTGAACGTAATAGGTTAAGTCCAGGGGATCAGATATGGGGCTTTATGTGTGGGCCAGATATATTGTCAGTGCAGAGGGGCTAGGAGCAAGGCCAAGTGTGCATCCAGTCAAGGTTTAGAATAGTACCAGGTGTGCAATCAAAGCTGGGACAATGGGAGTGTTCAGAACTGGGAACCTAAGAAGGTAAGCAGCTATGATCAGGGTAGAATAGGGGGCCAGGTGTAAGGCTGGACTCAGGGTCAGGAATGAGAGAAGGTATGCAACTGGAGTCAGGGTCAGGAGTAATACCAGGTGTGCAGTGAGACCCAGGTTGGTCAACATGGGCCAAGTGCTTGATTATAATCTGATTTCCATACATGAATACACTAAGATCATTCATGTGCTGCACCTGTTGATCAGAGCCTGGCTCTACTGTGGAATGTAATTAGGAATGTAATTTAGCCTAACCTTATTCATAGCTAATCCAATTTAAAGCATAAATATTGCATTCAATTATGTTAAAAGACTCGCTACAGTATGCACCATATTGCACAATTTCAAGCTGAAAACTGCATAAGCTCAGTACCAATGGGAGGGGTGACACCCCCCTCCCACACCCTCACCCCCCCCCCCCACCTCGGTCGCTACGCTCCCTCGGCCTTGGTCTCTTGCAATTTCTCACTCCCAACTCTCACCCAATGTTGGCAGCCTTGTAGAGGTGTATACAATCATGAGAGGAATAGATCAGGTTGAGGCACAGAATCTGTGGTCCAGAGTGAGAGAATAGAGGACGAGAGGTTCAGGTGCGGTTCAGGTCCAGGAAAGGCCACACCAATCCAAGCTGTTAGGCCGCAGGGAGGGACGGAGAAAGATCACATCTCCATCGGGGTAAGTGACTGAAAAAGGTTTCACCCTATTCCCCACCCCCCACATAAAAGATACCGAGAAACATTAAAAAACACATTTTAGACACACTGAATATAACAAAAAAAACGTCGAAATGACACACAGGCTACTGGCGAGGCTGCCATCGCAGCGCCACCCGGTGGTCATGTGGGACTGTGAGCGAGCAACACTTACTACTGTGTAATTCTGTTGCCCCTTTCTCTCTTGCTTTCCACTGATCCTCCTCCTCTTTCCCTTTTTGGCCATCTTAATCATTTTACATTTAGTTTCAAAGTAAAGTAAAAAATATGACATGCTCTTTTCACACTTTTTTCATCTTTTATCATTCCAGCTCATTTACATGTAGACATTTATTAATCTATTAACTTAATCTAGCTCATAAATCACTTGTACATTTAATATAGCATACTTGTTGCTTGAAGAAATTGCAATGCATGGGTCTTGATTTACTCAATTATTTTTTCTATTTTTCAACTAATGCCAACAGAACATTTGGTGGTTGGTGTTAGTTGTGCCATTGCATCCTGAGTGCCAATTTTCTTTCACTAGGTTCAAGATGAATGTTAGGAATCACTGGTGGTTGGAAAATGGATGGAGAGATGAAAAGTTAGCAATTATTTAAAGCAAAACACTTTTCAAAACCTTTCCAGTACAACGCAACCTTCAGACTGTGTATTGAAAGTACACATAGAGCAATGGTACTTTAATGAAATTCCATTATCAATTGATATTGAAGAATGATTTCCGAGTTGTGATGTATGACTTGGAGGAAAAAAATGTACTCAATGATGTCATAAACTTCTATGGATGTTCAGTCACTCTACACCTCCATCCCCTACCAGGAAGGTCTTAAAGCGCTCCGTTTCCTCCTCGACCACAGAGCTAGCCAATTTGCATCTACTAACACTCTCCTCCGCCTAGCAGAGCTGGTCCTTACCTTTAACAACATATCCTTCGACTCCTCCCACTTCCTCCAAATCCAAGGGGCAATCGCACGGGGCGCAGCTATGCCTGCCCCTTTGTAGGGTACGTCGGAAAATTACAGTTCCACGCATACACTGGCCCTATCCCCCAACTCTACCTCCACTACATTGACAACTGTATCGGTTCTACCTCCTGCACCCATGCAGTACTCACTGACTTCATTAACTTTATTGCTAATTTCCATCCTGCACTCAAATTCACGGACCATCTCAGCCATCTCCCTACCATTTCTTGATCTCACCGTCTCCATCATAGGAAACAAACTATCAACTGGCATCTATTATAATCCCACTGACTCCCATAACTATCTAGACTTCATGTCTTCCAACCCTGCCTCCTATAAAGACTCTAACCCTTACTCCCAATTCCTCCGTATACACCGCATTTGCGCCCAAGATGAGGTGTTCCATACCAGGTCATTCTTTAGGGAACGGGGGGTTCCCCTCTTCCATTATAGACGAGGCCCTCACTAGGTTCTCCTCAATATACCCCAGCTTTGCTCTTGCTCACCCTACCCGTAAAAAGGACAGAGTCCCCTTGTCCTCACCTTCCACCCCATCAGCCGTCGCGTACAGAACATAATCCTCTGACATTTTCGCCACCTCCAAAGGGATCCCAGCACTAGCCACATCTTCCCATCTCAGGTGTATATCCACATCTTCCCGGGTGTATATATATTTGTTTGTTTGATACCGAAATGCCACAAAAATAGTACGCGATAGCATAACAGTTTTAGGTCCACCTTACTCACCATTGTCCTGGGCTGTGCAGTAGCGAGTTTCGTTCAGATTTATATTATATTTTACATGGGGTTTTTTTGTTTGTTTATTTTATTTTTTTAAACAGGGACAGTGCATATTAATAAACATTTACATGTAAATATTCAAGATTATAGCCAGTAGCTAATCTCCATCTTTAGTCCCTTTGGCAGGTTGATGTTAAATAAACAACATACACATCACAACACAATCAATCAATAAGAAAAAAAATAACAATAAAATAAGAAAAAATAACAATAAAGAGTACAATAAACAAACAGACAAACAATGCTGCTTATGACAGACCAGATAGGGGTGGATAATCTTAAGGCAGATTATGGGTGCAGTATTGATTTTCCAGTAACCATGTTTTTAAATGTTTGGTAAATGAGGTAAAGGTTGGCAGATCCTGTATGACGCTTGGAATCGAGTTCCAGGTCTGCGACGCTCGATATGAAAACACTGACTGCCCAAAAAAACTTTTCCTAAATGGGACTAGACAATCACCTCTGAAGCCTGCTCTAGTCGACATATTTGTGTTTTTCTTTATAAAGTCCTTTAACGGAGGTGGGGGCTAGTCCATGGAAGATTTTGTAAACCAAAATAGAATCTGCATTATTTATTATGTTTTCCCAGCTCAGCAGATCATATTTCTTCAGGATACTACAGTGATGGTACATTCTGGGCTTTTTGTCATGAATTTATAGGGCTTGTTTATAAGCAATTTCAACAGGCTTTAGTGTGGACTTACATGCCAATGCCCAACTTGTTATACAGTAGGTCATATATGGCATAATCATTGCATTAAAATATAGTTTAGCTGAATCAATAGTTAAATTATTTCTAATATATCTAAAATTGGACAAGTTAAATTTAATTATCTTTACTGTTCTTTTCACTTGTTGTTTGAAGCAGAGCTGTGAATCGATCGTGATTCCTAAATATTTAAACTCATGTACAATTTCAAATTTTGTTCCATGTACAAACACATCAGGATCTACATCAGTACTTGCCTTTTTGGAGAAAAACATACAGACAGTCTTTGACACTTTAAGATGTAGATTGCAACCAGTTTGACACATTAATCATAGCAGCGGTTAGATCTTGTACATCTTGATGTTTGTTTTTGGCATGTACATGCACGACTGTATCATCAGCATACATCTGGCAAGTTACATTTGATGGACAGCTACTTGGTAGACCATTAATGTATAGACTGAATAATAGCGGTCCCAAGATTGAACTATGAGGTACATCAAGAGTGTTTTCAGAAGTTCCAGATTTAATGTTACGTACTCTAACACACTGTTTTCTCTGTACCATATATGACTCAATCCATTTCATCGTGCTCAGAGAGAGGTTAAAATAAGTCAATTTGGTCATCAAGATCTGATAGTTCACAGTATCTAAGGCTTTTCGTAAATGAAGAAAAACAGCTCCTATAACACCACCTGCATCAATTTTGGACTTTATATTTTCCAAAAGACAGCAGATTGCCGTCTCAGTGGAGTGATATTTTCTGAGGCCAAACTGCATTGGGTTTAGGGTATATGGACTATTGTTCAAATGCTTAATGATCTGTTCTGCAACCCATTTTTCAGCTATCTTGGAAATTGTAGGGAGAATGCTTATTGGTCTATAATTACTAATTATTATGGGGTCTCCCTATTTGAAAATTGGTGTTATTACTGCAGATTTCCAAGAATTTGGGAATATACCTTCATTTATGTACCTGTTAATGATGCTGATAATTGGAGCAATGAGTGATTGTTTATGAGCTTTAAGAAACATTATATCCAAACCAAATGCATCTTTGGCTTTAGAATTCTTAAGACCACAAATAATCCTGTCAACCCATGACTGAGACACTTCATTCAAATTAAGAACTGGAGAAGCAGTGTTCAATGGCATAGCATGTTGGATTGTAGAACAGGAACTATGAGTCAAGTTCGTCACAGAATCTATAAAATATGTGTTAAGTTATTGACATTTTAAACTTAAATTAACAAAACAGCGCCCCCACTTGTCAGCTGCGCCTGCGCAGTTGGGGAAGGCCCATCATCCACGTCACAATTTTCTTTTTCGCGTGCACATGCCTGGCCTCACAATGGGGACCCAACAGCTCCACGGGTAAATTTATTTCTATTTACAAACGGCTTCACGAGTCCTCTATTCACTTTATTAACTTTAACTTGATTTCTGCCGTCAACGACTCAACTTTGAAAGCGGCAGTCAGCCGCGCATGAGCAGTTTGGTGGAATATTGCATTGGGGGACAGGACCCAACGGGTCGGCGCTTGGACTAGTACTTTACTAAAACTCTTCCCTTTGTTCTTGTGTTTGAGTGAGCCAGGGTTGTGTCAGCTATCTGTCAATCTTAATTCCTACCTTCTTCCAAATGCTACGCCACAGCCTTCCCGTTTTCACACATGCTACTCACATTTTCCCCAAGGGCGTAATAAATATCTTCCCGTCGCATTTCAACTATATTTCCCAAGTTACTAATCTTTTAAAAATAGTTTCAAAATATTAAAGATTTTCAAGCTCTCATTTTGAAGAAAAAAATTCAGACTGACGTGACAATCCACTCGCAAGCTCCAGCATTCCAATCCGCTCAGTCCAGCTGGGATCCCTCGCCCTCTCCATCTCTACCCTCCTCCCGACTCTACCTCCCTCTAACCCCATCCCTCTCAGCCCCTCTCCCTCTCTACGCCTCCCCCTCACCTCCCTCTCTACCCCCTCCCCCTCCCTCTCTACCCCTTACGAGGGGAACTACAGCACTCCAACCTGCTTGGCCCCACTTGGCTCCGTTGGGACCCATTCGGCCCTGCACGCTCGGCCGCGCTGGGCTCCACTCGGACCCGTTCAGCCTCACATGCTCGGCCATGCACGCTCGGCTCTGCTCGGCTCGGCCCAGCTAGGCCAAGCTCCGTCGGCTCCACTCGAAGAGGTGAAAGAGGGATTGGGGGTGTGGAGGGAGAGGGAAAAAATCCTGGGGAGTTGAAGAGGGAGAGTGGGGGTGTAGGGAGAGTTGTTGAAACGTCTACACTCACTCTCACTCCCCCTCCCTCTCTACCTTCCCTCCCCCTCTCTACTCCCCCCTCCCTCCCTCCCTCTCTGCCCCCTCCTTCTCTACCCTGCTTCCCCACTCTACCCCCTCACTGACTACCTCCCTCTCTAAGCCCTCTCCCTCTCCACCTTCCCCTCCGTCTACCCTCCCTCACTATCCTCTCACCTCCCTCTCCCTCTCTACCCTCTCCCTCTCTACCCCACTCACCTCCCTCTTCCTCTCTACGCCCCTCCCTCTCTACCCCTCCCTCTCTACCCCCTCCCCCTCCCTTTCTGCCCCCCCCTCTCTGCCCCTCTCCCTATCTATCCCACTCACTCTTTACCTCCCTCCTTGACTCCATCCAAGTGTCTGTCTCTCTGTCTGTCTCTCTGTCTGCCTGCCTGTCTGCATGTCTGTCTGTCTGCCTGCCTGCCTGCCTGCCTGTCTGTCTGTCTGTCTGTCTGACTGCCTGCCTTGGCCTGCTTTGGCCAGGCTAGGCTAGGCTGCCTGCCCACTTTCAGGGGACATTGCACCTTTACCCTTGGGGTCTCCTGCCCTATAGCACTCACCATGGCCCTGCCACTCACTGTGAGCTGTGCCATAGTCTGATTTCCAACAGTGCAAATTTCACACTTAACCGAATTTAATTACATTTACCTATCCCTAATTAACCCGTGTTATTCCAAATAATGGTTTAACATATCCTTTGAGTTCTCCATTTTGTTTGTGGCTGCAGTCTAGCCTCCCTTTCATTCAAATACCTGTCTTTCCGTCCTTGGCCTCCTCCATTTCCAAAATAAGTTCACATCTAAAAAAAGAGCAACAGCAACTAATTTACATCTTGGGTCGCATAAAAGTATAAAACTGTATGTCGATGAATTATCCAATCCCAAGTGGACCCGACTCTCTATCTTTCACGTGTCCGCCAGTCCAAACCGGTTGCTACCTAATTTCTCCCACCATCTCTCAAATACCCCCTGTCCCCATCCTCCTTTCCCATTCTTGGTGCACTCAGCCCCCATCTCCCAGTCGGCATTTCCCCTTTATCCGGATTATCTCCCCTACCTCCTGCCCCCCTCTACCCATGTCCCTCCCTCGAACTTCACGTGTCACATTATCTCCTCTCCTTACCCGACAACCTTCTGACTTTCTTTCAACTCCAGCCATTTCATTTGCTGAGCTGTAATCCCACTCGCCAGTATCCCACCATCACTTGTCAGGCTTTGTTCCGCTCACACGTTTTCCCGTTTTATGCCGCTAATCCAATCAATCTTGAGAAGGATCCCGACGTAAAAACGTCGCCTGTCCATCCCTTCCCCAGTTCCTCAGGTACGTTTTATTTTGCTCAGTCTTGAGAGGACGCTGTACAACTGTGTGCGATTTAGTGTAAAATATATATTTTAAATGTATAAATAATATATCCCTCCTATACATCAGTATGAAGAAAGGTCCTACCCGAAACGTCACCTGTCCATTCCGGATTTAATTTTAGGTTTATGTTTAGTCGAACCTTGTGTTCAGATGTACAGCGAAAACATGTATTGTATCAGATTCAATCTAAGCAGATAATGCTCTAATTAAATACTATCAAGGCAGTCTCAGGTGCAAAAGGAGCGAACGGAAAGATAAAGCAAAAGGTAGTGTACCTGAGTTCCTTGAGCAAATTGTGTTTTGACCAAGAGTTAACCAGAGATGGAATGACAGAGCGCGGCAGTGAAATCGCGGGACCAAGGGAAGAACTGCGATACTATTATGATAAAATCACGAGGAGGCATGCACATCACATTATATGTAGAGCCCGGTGAAAGTGTTAAAGTTCACTTTGCTTCAAACAGATAACAACACAAACGTTAGTCATACAGTAACGTGTTTATTTCGCCAGGCGGGTGTGGGAGAACAGCTCTCACAGTATGTAAATACAGATTAGAGATTCCCTCTTTTTCCACACACAGAGATAATGTTCAATCATATGTATTGATACCCAAATAATCAGCAATTCAGAAATTCTTTATCTTACAGAGCATTGTACAGCCTTTTGCCTTGGCCATATATGGTTAAAATCAGAGGATTGACAGGTTCTTCCGATAGAGGAAAGGTTAGCCCATATATGGTTAAGCTGAAAGAGATATGTTTTGCAGATTCAACCACTGTTGTTTTTCTACCTTGTTGATTAATTGTTTGTACATTACAATCTGTGGAGTAGAGGGTAAGAACTGTTGTCTGAACATCTTTCTGATTGTTTATATCATAGAGCAAAAATATCGAGTGTTATTGTGCTGAAATCTCGCGTGTGTAATAGAAGAAAGGCAAAACATTCATGTTATTGTGCTGTAATCTCGCTAGTGTTTATATTATTGGACAAGACACCTGGTGTTTTTTTGTGCCGAAGTCTCGCTAGTGTATTAGGAGAAAGGATAAGCATTCATTTTCTAACTTCCAAATCTACAGCAGAATACATTTTGTAACTTCTAAATCTTTAAACTCTTTTAAAAGCACTGATCACCCTTTAGGCAGAAAACAAACGGGAACCATTGAATTTACTGTATTTTGGATACATTTATTTGTTTCACAATTTGAAGAAAGGGATATTTAACCGCATCTATAAGCTGCTCTCGGAACATACTCTGTGTCACGGCGTAAATCCCTGTGTTTGTGCAGCGACTGAGGAGCTGGAGCATGGATCCCAGTGGCATGATATAACCAGGAAAAACAACATTATAAAAGCCCAAATACCACATTCTGGTATTAATGCAACTCACCAAAAAAAGTGAACACAACACTATAAAATTCCCCGAAATAACAAACAGTAAAATAACAGATTTCCGTCGACTCTCCATTTCTGGGTCCTCTCAGACTCGCGGTCGCAGCGATCCCGGAGTCTCCGCCGGGCTCTGCTGAGCACTAAAATATTCCTGATGGTTAATATATTGAGCAGCAGAATCAAGACAAATGATAATCCAGGTGTGAGAATGTGATGGAAGGTCTCTGCTGCCGCCCACAATGGGTTATGAATATTATACATCGGTACGATACAAAACCAAAGGGTATTTGAAAGTAAGTATATAGGTGACATCATAAAATACCAGAACACATTGGACAGACAGCTGAGCACGGTCACCATCCCCAGCACTAGCGCCGCTATTCTCTCGGTGCAATATTGCGTCTTTAGCTTCAGGAAGCAAATAGCGACAAATCGATCGAAGGTGAAAGAGACCGTGAACCACACAGAACAGTCCGTCACTGCATAAACTACCACAGCGTGGATATTACAGACAGGATGGGTCGCAGAAAATAAAAATGTTTCTGAAAAGCAATGGGAATGTGCCTCAAAATCATGTCGAAAATTACAATCAGGAAGTCAGCCACTGCCATGGCCACCAGGTAATGAGTGACACATTTGGAAAGACCGCACTTTCCCCGGGAGAAGATCACAATCGTCACCAGAATAACTGGAAATAAGTAAATAAATGAGCAAATCAATAGATCGATAGATATTCTCAGTATTCATACAAGCGTTGAGTAAGATATTGTTAAACTTTACAAATGTATTTTAATATGCATCATCGCGTGATGAATGCAAAAGATGCAACAAAGATACCAAAATATTATAACGATATACGTCTGGACATTTGGTGCCCTTTTCTTCTGTAAAGGCTGAACAAGGATAATACCCTCCGTGACTTTCGGCACTCATATCGTGCAACGGAGACCTTCTTAAAATACAGCCTGACACAGCAGATCCACCTTTCCGCAGTAAAATTTGACAATCCTTCATGTTTTCTACATTTTTTTACCTGACAATGCTCCATGTGTTATATGTTTTACCGATTAAATATCCGCCATTATTTCCTTTTCGTTTGAGTCCAATATAAAATGAATAAGAACGTTGTTCATCATGGATCCCCAATGTTTGAAATCAGAATTATCCAAATCCAGAATGTCTTACCACTGCATCTGCGGCAATTCCTCTCTCACTCTCTCTCTCTTCAACTGCCCCTTATGAATTCCTTCTGAACGTAATTTCGGAATTATTTGGCTTTTTCATGTTGTAATAGTTACGAACCAAATAGTACCTGAACAGCAATCTATACTGCCAATCATTGGGACTGTATTATAGAAATATATGTTTTGTTGTTTTGCAACTGACGGAAGTCTTACCAGGAATAGACACTATGGCGAGCAGCGGATAATAAATCTTTTGAAATTCAAAGAGCCAAAAAAGTATCTGTAATCCCGATGTCCAATCTCTATCCATTCTTCCTTTCTCTGTAATATCAGAAATTGCCGTTTGACTGGATAAGCTGCTGCCGCGGACAACTGCAGCAGTAACACAGACTAATCCTGTCTTCTTAAAGGGTGCAGGGAATCTGCGAAACTTGCATATTTAGTCCACTGGGACCGAGGTGATTGACGTCAGCAAGTGTCTGTGAACAAAAAAGCGTAGCTAATCCTTTACGCACATATTTCCTGCATCTAGCGTGTCCAATCCATTAATAATTGCATATGTTTCTATAATATCCCGTTTCATCCTTCTAAATTACAGTGAATACAAGCCCAGTCGCTCCATTCTTTCATCATATGACAGTCCCGCCATCCCGGGAATTAATCTCCCGGGAATTACGCTGCACTCCATCAACAGCAAGATTGTCCTTCTCAAATTTGGAGACCAAAATTGCACACAATACTCCAGGTGTTGTCTCACTACGGCCCTGTACAACTGCAGAAGGTACCTCTTTGCTCCTATACTCAACTCCTCTCGTTATGAAGGCTTACATGCCATTAGCTTACTTCACTGCCTGTTGTACCTGTATGCTTACTTTCAGTGACTCGTTGTACTTCCCCTTTTCATATGACACCATTCAGATAATAATCTGCGTTCCCTTTCTTGCCTCTAAAGTGGATAACCTCACATTGTTAACTGCACAGCATATATATAGTTTTTGTGGGTCGGGAAAGATTCATATCAGTGATCTAGGTTCAATGCACATCTCTGCCGCTGTCTTCAGCCACTGTACAGCGTAGACTTCAGCCTGTTTGGAACCGACCTGAATATTGTGCACTTGGTTGACTGCTTCATTTGCACAAAATTTGCAAATCTCACTATAAATAATTTAACTCCAGGCAAATATTCGCTGCTTTTTCATTTATTGACGGAAAGCCGAGTGGAACACAATACACTGATCCGCTAGTGCCGCTTCCGTAATTCTTTTTTGATGTCCAAGCCATCTGAATATCGGGATATTCGTCATCTTATAACCATATAACCACATAACCATATAACAATTACAGCACGGAAACAGGCCATCTCGACCCTTCTAGTCAGTGCCGAAAACGTATTCTCCCCTCGTCCCATATACCTGCGCTCAGACCATAACCCTCCATTCCTTTCCCGTCCATATAACTATCCAATTTATTTTTAAATGATAAAAATGAACCTGCCTCCACCACCTTCACTGGAAGCTCATTCCACACAGCCACCGCTCTCTGAGTAAAGAAGTTCCCCCTCATGTTACCCCTAAACTTCTGTCCCTTAATTCTCAAGTCATGTCTCCTTGTTTGAATCTTCCCTACTCTCAGTGGGAAAAGCTTATCCACGTCAACTCTGTCTATCCCTCTCATCATTTTAAAGACCTATATCAAGTCCCCCTTAATCTTCTGCGCTCCAAAGAATAAAGCCCTAACTTGTTCAACCTTTCTCTGTAACTTAGTTGCTGAAACCCAGGCAACATTCTAGTAAATCTCCTCTGTACTCTCTCTATTTTGTTGACATCCTTCCTATAATTAGGCGACCAAAATTGTACACCATACTCCAGAATTGGCCTCACCAATGCCTTGTACAATTTTAATATTACATCCCAACTTCTATACACATCTTTTGTAGTGATTGCTCGCACATATTCACTCAATTTCTTCCGCTTATTTAAACCTCTGTATATGACACGGAAGTTGGCGAGAGGGAAGGATGCAATGGGGAGATTACAACTCCAACATATTCCAGAGAGTCTGAGGGAGAATATGTTAATATTGCAGATGATGATTATTATTGGTAAGTATGATGTCGGAGAGTGTAATCTAATTTTGGGCTATTATCTAAAATGAGAAAAATGGCAGGTGAGCAGCGTACAGAGACACCTCGATGATCTTCCATGCGGATTTTCAACTCAGAACAGTTAGTGACACTTCCGGTGGCGCTATGGAGGCTTGAGTCCAGTGCCAACTAGCTCCGTGCCGAAGAATCTGAAAACGGGTGAAAATCGGGTCTTACCTGCAGCGATCGCGATCTGAATGGCTGCCTGCCGCGTGACGTCATCAGGCGCGCGACTTTGATGGTATGTCGATGCAACATACCCCCCCCCCCCCCCCGTGGGACAAAAAAAAACCGTTAAAGGGAAACCACCGATGGAAGAGGCAGGCCTAACTGAGGCCTCGGCCTCAGTTACAATGACGGCCCAGGAAGACCCAACGAAGAAATCAAAGCAGAAAAAGTCTGAAATTGAAGATCTTAAAACTTTTCTCGCTGCTGAAATTAAACAGATTCATCTACAGTTGAAAACCTTTGAAGGAAAATTGAATTTTAAAGAGGAACTTAACTCTTTTAAGGTAGATTTTAAAGCAGAAATGCTTTCTACCGTTCAAGAAATACTGGAAGTCTGGAAGAGGTCGAGGGACGATGAGGTCAAGGAACAGATGGAAGTGCTGGAAGCCAGGCTCGTTTCGGTGGAATCGAGCGTTAATAGGGAGGTGGTCACCATTCATCAAGCACTTGATCAACATAGAACAGCGATAACCGAACTTGAGAAATGGGCGGCAACAAGTGAGGAAACTGTAAATCGACTCCTTATTGAAAACCAACGCCTCTCCGGTATGGTGATCAAATTAAGTGATAAGTGTACCGATTTGGAGGGGCGTCAAAGACGTAAGAATCTAAGAATTGTAGGGGTGAAAGAAGGAAGTGAGAGGGAAATGGGCCCTCGGGATTTTGTGGCAGACCTACTACAAAAAGCCTTAAAATTGGATCAAAAACCTTCACTCGGTCGAGCACATAGAGCGCAGCGGCGTCGTACACAAGATGATGCCCATCCAAGACAAATTATAGTAAAGGTGCAACTTGATCATAAATTTGACGAGATAATGAAGAAAATCGTCCGAAGCGGACAGCTCTATTTTGAAGGTGTGAGGTTCAGTATTTACCGAGATTATCCGGCAGAGGTCTTCAAGAAAAGAGCGCTGTTCACTGAGACAAAAAGAATACTGAAGAATGTACCTGATTTGAGATACGGCTTGCTTTACCCCGCAAGACTAAGAGTCACCTACAAGAACAAGGAGCAATTTTTTACAGACCACGAAAAAGCACTGGAATATGCCAAAGAAATCGGGAACGTGACCACAGACTGAAGAATTTACATTACTCCTCAGGAGTCAAGGATTAACGGGACTTCGCCAGATTTAAAAGTTCTTTTAAGAGCTTTAAGGACATTCGAAAACTGAAATGGACGGTGGACATTGGAGAAAACCGTGTTTTTTTTTTGTTATTAATCACTATTACTATTTAGTATATTCATATCTAACTATATATGTAACTACTAATACTTATTAAATATCTATATTACTACTAAAATTATTAACATTTATATTACTCATAAAAATTTAATACTGGGTATGATTGATAACAATGATTAATAACTAACAGTCTCTGGTTAACGTAGAAATGAGTTACATACTTATATTCTATAGGAAGATATGCAAGAGGTAATTCAGCCTACGTCATAATAAGGTTTGACGGTTTTTCTCTTTATTTTTCAATTTAAAATTAAATTTATAGATTTAGCGAAGATATTAATATGATATGTAGAGAATAATAACGTTGTGAATTTATGCTGTTTTCGGACTTTTCTGCAGGGATACGTGCTTATGTATGTATGCATATGGGTATATATATATATATATATATATATGTATATATGTATGTATGTGTGTGTGCATGTATGGGTATATATATATATGTTTGCTACTCCCAAAGAAGTTATTTGATGGTCAGAAATAATCTTTTTTTTTTTTTGGGCACGGAGCTGGGAATTTTTTTTTTTTACAAAGGCTACGGAAGTCTTTAGAATTCTAGCCACGTTAGTGTGGCTATCACTAACTACACTAATTGTAGATGTAGTTTTTTTTCTTTCACCCTATACTAACCAATTCTATCACTTTTTTCACTTTAAATATTTTTATAACTTAATGTTTGAATGGAACAACAAGACTAATTCAAGGAGATGTGTTCGGAAGAGCGATGTATATGATTTTAAATTCATCTATTTGAGGTTCGGGAGCAGGGTCAGGTTTTATGTGTTGCACCTCCTCCTCGGTTATAGACCACCTTAGAAACAATATGCAAGATGTTAATATGACAAGAGGGGGTCAGGGAATAACATTTTGTAGTTGGAATGTCAAGGGAATCAATGAACCAATTAAGAGAGGTAAAGTTTTGGCACATCTAAATTCAATCAAAACAGATATAATATTCCTTCAAGAAACACACCTTAAAAAGGAATCTCAACATAGACTTAAAGCTAAGTGGTTCGCTGAATCATATCATTCCTCTTTTTCCCATAAGTCCAGAGGAGTTGCAATATTAATTCGTAAAGGAATACCTTTTACGAATTCATCAACAATAGCGGATATTGATGGTAGATATATTATATTAGTTGGAGAGTTAAATGGAGAAAAAGTGATTCTTCTTAATGTATATGGGCCTAATTTTGATAACCCTATGTTTTTTAATAAAACATTTAATAAAATTCCTGAATTTACACAATATAAATTAATAATTGGAGGAGACTTCAATTGTACATTAGATTCATACTTAGATAGGTCATCAAGGCAAAAAAAAGTAAAATCTCAATCAAGTGTATTTTTAAATTCATTTATTAATACCACTAATATTAAGGATGTCTGGAGAATTGAAAATCCAACTGGACGGGAATATTCATTTTACTCACCAGTACATAAAACATACTCAAGAATAGATTATTTTTTAGTTGACTCCATGTTTATCCCATTTACTTATAACTCAAAATACCATAATATTATAATCTCAGATCACGCACCTGTAACATTCATGATTAAATTAAATGGAATGTCCGAGAAACAAACATATTGGAGATTTAACCCACAAATTTTGAACGAAAGATCATGCCAGGAATATCTTACTAAACAGATTCAAATATTTTTTGAGGTAAATGACAACCCTGACACACCTACTTCTCTTATGTGGGAAACGTTTAAAGCGTTTGTTCGAGGTGCATTAATTTCTGCTCAAGTATTTTATAATAAAGAGAACAGGATTAAACAACAAACATTGGAAAGTGAAATCAAGCAACTAGATATAGAAAATGCGAGAATGCCATCTATTTTAAAACATAATAAAATTGCTGTATTGAAATATAAATTAAGCAAAATGTATTCAGAACAAGTAATAAAACTTTATCAAAAAACCCAAACAATTACATTTTGAATTTGGAGACAAACCACAAAAACTATTAGCACGTCAGTTACGAAAAATGGAAGGGGAAAAAATAATTCATAAAATTAGAACAGAGACAGGAGAATTATTAAAAATGCCCAAGGATATAAATGAAAGATTTCTCCAATACTATCATAATCTTTATTCAACTAAAACTGTAGTACAACCAGAAGGAATAGCAGATTTTTTACTAAAATGTAATTTAAAAGGTTTAGATTCAAACGATAGAGAATTATTAGAAAGGGAGATTACGATAAAGGATATTGAGGAGTCTATTGGCTCTTTAAAAAATGGTAAAGCAGTAGGACCAGATGGTTTAGGCTCTGAATTTTATTTAAAAATTTATGACTTGCTCTCCCCACGTTTACAAAGGCTGTATGAGCATATCTGTACTCAACAGAAACTTCCAGATACTTTAAATGAATCTATAATAACACTTATTCCTAAAGTTGATATAGATCCGGAAGATCCGGGATCATATAGAGCAATTGCACTTTTAAATACAGATCAGAAAATATTAACTGAAATACTAGCGCATAGATTAAGTACAGTGATGAATAAATTAATACACCCTGACCAAACAGGCTTTATTCAGAAACGGTACTCATATTATAATCTAAGAAGATTATTTAATATTATTTATTCTAAGAGAATTATTAATGAAGATCTAGCAATAATCTCACTTGACGCTCAAAAAGCATTTGATCAGGTTGAATGGTCTTTATTATTTTCGGTGATGGAAAATATGCAGCTTGGGGAGAAATTCTGCACATGGATAAAACTGTTATATACAAACCCTACGGCTAGAATATTAACAAACCAATGGTTGTCATCTAAATTCAGCCTATCTGGAGGTTGTAGACAAGGATGCCCGTTATCTCCATTATTATTTGCGCTTCCTATTGAGCCACTCGCAGAAAGAGTTAGGGGTCATCCCGAAATACATGGGTATATCACAAAGGACACAGTGAATAAAATTTCTCTATATGCAGATGATGTACTAATTTACATTACAAAACCAGAAATTAGTATTCTTAACTTATTAAAGCTAATAACCCAATTTGGTTCACTCTCAGGATACAGAATAAATTGGAATAAAAGTGAAATTATGCCAATAAGGGAACATAACAAACAGATAATACAACAATTTCCATTTAAAATAGTAAATGAAAAATTTAAATACCTAGGTATTTACGTAACTAAGATATATACATCATTATTTAAAGCAAATTTCCCCCCATTACTGAACAAACTACATAAGAATATTCAATACTGGAAAACACTTCCTATCTCAATGGTTGGCAAAATTAATGCCATAAAAATGTTTGTCAAAAAACTTTAAAAAAAAATTGGATTCCATTGTTAATGATTTTATCTGGGATTATAAGAATCATAGGATAAACAAAAGACATTTGTGTAAATCAAAAATAAATGGAGGCTTGGTTTTACCCAACTTTCTGTTTTATTTTTGGGCAGTTAATATTAAAAATATGAATTTCTGGTTGGAAGAAATAGGTCAACAACCAGATTGGTTAAAAATGGAAAAGGAAGATTGTTTACCTTTTGATATCGGCTCGATATTATTTGCTACGTCTAAATTAAACAACAAAAATTATAGGGAAAACCCTATAATATTTAGTGCTATACGAATTTGGAAACAATTAAAAAAGACATTAAAATTAGATAATTTATCACTTTTTCTTCCAATTGTGAATAACCCTTTGTTTAAGCCCTCATGGTTGGACAGGGGTTTTACACAATGGAAGAATTATGGAATTAAAAATATGGGACAACTTTACAAGGAAGGCACTTTTCTGACATTTCAGGAGTTGCAACAGACTTATGGACTCCGAGGAAATGATTATTTCAGATATCTTCAACTCAGAGATTATGTAAAATCGAATACTCAAAATTTTCGAATTAGAAATTCAGAAATTCTTGACGAATGTTGGAATAAACATCCTAATACAGAAAAATTAATATCTTATATATATAATATCTTATTAGACAGTGACATTCCATCGACGGACTTACACAGACAAACATGGGGAAAAGAATTAAATCAAATAATAACGAAAGATACTTGGGAAGAAAGTTTACAACACATACATCAATGTTCATTAAATGCCAGACATTCTTTAATACAATTTAAAGTAATACATAGGTTACATTATTCAAAAACAAAATTACATAAAATCTTTCAACATATCTCACCTATATGTGATAAATGTCAACATTTAGAAGCTACCTTATCTCATATGTTTGCAAACTGTATAAAAATTAAAAAATTCTGGGTAAATATTTTTAGTATAATATCTAAAGTGACCAGCACACAATTGGACCCGGATCCAAAATTAATAATACTCGGAACATTAGAATTAAATCAAACATTTACAACAACACAAAGAAACTTTATTGATTATAGTATAATAACAGGAAAAAAATTAATTCTAAAATTTTGGAAAGGCCCTATAACCCCCACAATCAAAATGTGGATTATAGAAATGACGGAGACCTTAAACGTGGAAAGAATCAGATTTTCCCTGTTGGACAAACAGGAATTATTCGTTGGAACATGGTCTCCCTTTATTGATTATTTAAAGGGTCAGAATGGTTCAGCACAGGAACCTGACTAACACTCGGGCTAAAGAATGGATGAAATGCTATACTCTGAAATGTACGAATATATCTCGAATGAAGTTTTTTATTTTAATAAATTTTACCATTCTTCTTTAACTATCTTTCTCTTTTTTTTTTTTTTTTTTTTTTTTTTTTTTTGTTTTTGTTTTTTGTTTCTTTTTTTTTTTTTCTCTTTTTCTCTCTTTTCTTCTCTCTCTTTTCTTTCTTTACTTCATCTATCTTTTTAGTTCTATCTAGTTTTTTTTTTAAACAACAAAAAGGCAAAAGGTATTGGAGACAATGTAATAATAATTGACAATATTATCAATTCAAAAATGTAAGACTGTAATGATGTTAATAGGTTGTGTACTTATCTCCAATAAAAAATATTTTCACAAAAAAAAAAATAATAATAATAAATAAAATAAAATAGAAAGAGTTCCCACGGTAGACTCAGGAGTCACAAAGTTAATCGCACGGGCCACTACGTTCTTACAACGAGTTTAAAATGTTTCAAATTTTAACCTCAAGAGTACATTTTACTCGTGGAAAAGTTCAAACATGTTTGAACTTTTGCAAGAGTTAACAAGTTTCACGTGTACCTCCCGTTAGCGCCAAGAGTCGCTAAGTTGCGTCCACGAATTCCGACGTTCCCGCTACGTTAATTGTACGTGATTACCACGAGTTCAATTTGTTTTAAACTCGGGGTCACTCGTGGGTCAACTCGCACAGTGAGACAGACCTTTAATAACACATCATTTATTGCGGCCGAAGGGGCGTTACCTACATCGCGGTTATGATCAGTCGAGAATTTCAAGGTTACTTCGCCGTGGCCAATTGCCAACAGAGGAAAGTTGCCGCAAATTTTCAGAATTATCAGGAAGATGAGTAGGCTATGATATGGTTCACCTTAGAACTCACATACTGGGAAAGCACGATGAGTAAGATAGTCAAGAATATAGTCAGAACACCAAAACTGAAACATTCTGCTGAAAAGCAGGCTTTCAATTCTATTGCGGGGAGGACAGTTCTTCATAGCACTGTCTAGGTTATTATCTGTTGCACTCTTGCGATTGCAGCTGGTGTTTGTCACTGTGTTTAGCAGGCAAGTCTCGCGAAGGTTAACGAACGACCTCTTTTACGGCAAATTCATTTCACTGCACATTCGGGTGCATGTGACGAATAAAATTGACTTTGACTTTGACTTACGAGTGGACCCCATCTAGCGATTAGAATCTGACGTTGGATATATGTGAGGATTTATTCAAAACCTACGATTGTAGTTAATTATGGGGAAAGCAAAGAAGGAAGGTAACAGAGAAATTGATCCATGGTGTATTTCAACCCCACAATTAACCATTGAGTCATGAAGATATAGAAATGCTCTGTACTATAGCTTATTGAAGAAGTTTGTTCTCGCTCACAATGTTTCTCGATGTAAGGCCTTTAATAAGCTGACTTGTTCTATACTCACCACTGATCTATGAGTTATTTTATTTTGTGTCTATGCCTATGTGAGTAAAGTCGGATATAGGGTTCAGGAATAGTACAGAATTCCCTCTTTTACTCCCTTCCTAACTTCCGCCCCTCCTCCCCCTCCTTCCTTCCCTCCCTTCCTCCCACGCACTTCCATCCCTTCCTCCCTTCCTGCCCTCCCATTTTGCTCCCTCATTGCCTCCCTCATTCCTCCCTTCCCCACTCGCTTGCTTCTTTCCTTCCTCCCTTCCTTCCCCCAATATCCCCGTCGACGTCAAGCTCTCTCTTTAGCAATGTCTGTTTAGTCCCTGCATTTCATGTGATTATTTCTGCACCAGGCGTGCAATCATTTTAGTAATGGAGACTTGCAACAGAATTCAAACGCACAACTGGAGCGTCGCTTTACTTTGTCAATACTGGTGTAATATATTCAGTTATAACCACGCCTGCACCTCTGATGCATCAACGGTCTCTAAAAAACTCGAATGCTTACACGTTATTATTTTTGCCTTGATATCCATAAAATTCCTTTGTATTTACCTTGATCCTGCTGTCCATGGTTCCTCGCGACGCCTCTAGTCCTTTGTAAATTCATCTAATAAATAGCGACAGTAAATAGTAAACAGTGGTACCTGAGAACAATATTATCACGTGGCACTTTCATTTTCTGCTTCTAATTGGCTATTGGTCTGATTGCTTCATTTTAAATCATCTTCGTAGGCATCAACAGAAGGAAGCGCCATATTGGCTCCAACATATATGTTAGATTGCAACCTTATTGCAAAAGTGAAGGAGATAATTTCCGTGACAGACTTCAA
Organism: Malacoraja senta; assembly: GCA_038087875.1. Classification (NCBI taxonomy): domain Eukaryota; kingdom Metazoa; phylum Chordata; class Chondrichthyes; order Rajiformes; family Rajidae; genus Malacoraja; species Malacoraja senta. The sequence goes on along the minus strand of CM075985.1, from coordinate 36,987,020 downwards.
AGGAACCGAAAATTGGTGCACGGATCTATTTTCTATAATACATTTTACTGCTGTGCAAATTGTTCTGCCTTTTTATCTTTAATATAAAACGAGAGTATCATTTAGAGTGTGGACTGTCCGCTTCGAGGTAAGTACTCACACGGGATGCCCAATTTGTTCTGAGATAGATTACAGTTGGGTGCCATCATTCCTTTACAGGGCCCATATCGATCATCAGCCCTCCTTTCTGCCATATTTAACGGGCCTTCTATTCACTGTACATCTTCTCTGACCACCCTTCTCTTCGCGCCGATTCTCGGTAATCCATTTCTCTGTTCCTCATCCACTCTGCCCAGTATAGATAATCTACAACAGACAATAGACAATAGGTGGTGGAGTAAACCATATGGTCCTTCGAACCAGCACCACCATTCAATGTGATCGTGGCTGGTCAACCACAATCAGTAACCCGTTCCTGCCTTCTCCCCATATCCCTTGACTCCGCTATCTTTAAGAGGTCTATCGAACTCTCTCATGAAAGCATGCAGAGAATCGGCCTCCACCGCCCTCTGAGGCAGATAATTCCACAGACTCACAACTCTCTGTGTGAAAAAGTATTTCCTCACCTCCGTTCTAAACGGGTTACTCCTTATTCTTAAATTGTGGCCCCTGGTTCTGGACTCCACCAACATCGGGAACATGTTTCCTGCCTCTAGCGTGTCTAAACCCTTAATAATCAAATGTGTTTCAATAAGATCCCCTCTCACTCTTCTAAATTCCAGAGTATACAAGCTCAGCCGCGGCATTCTACCAACATATGACAGGCGCGCTATCCTGGGAATTAACTTTCTGAACATACGCTGGACTCCCTCAATTGCAAGAATGTCTTCCTCAAATTTGGAGACGGAAAATGCCCACAATACTCCAGGTGTGGCCTCACTAGTGCCCTGTACAACTGCAGAAGGACCTATTTGCTCCTATACTCAACTCCTCTTCTTATGAAGCCCAACATGCCATTTGCTTTCTTTACTGCCTGCTCTACCTGCGCGCTTACTTTCAGTGATTGATGAACAAGGACCCCCAGATCCTGTTGCACGTCCTCTTTTCCCAACTAGACACAATTTAGATAATAATCAGCCTTCCTGTTTTTGCCACCAAAGTGGATAACCTCACATTTACTCACATTAAACTGCATCTGCCATGCATCTGCCCACTGACCCAGCCTGTCCAAGTCACCCTGCATCTTCATAACATCCTCCTCACGGTTCACACTGTACCCAGCTTTGTGTGATCTGTTACTTTCAATCCCTTTATTTAAATCATTAATATATATTGTAAATAGCTCCGGTCGCGGCACCGAGCCTTGCCGTACCCCACTAGTCACTGCCTGCCATTCTGAAAGGGACCCGTGCATCGCTACTTTTTGTTTCCTGCCAGCCAACCAATTTTCTGTCCATGTCAGCATCCTACCCCTAATACCATGTGCTCTACTTTTGCCCACTAGTCTCCTATGTGGGACTTTATCAAATGCGTTCTGAAAGTCCAGGTACACTACATCCACTGGCTCTCCCTTGTCCACTTTCCCAGTTACATCCTCAAAAAATTCCAGAAGATTAGTCAAGCATAATTTCCCCTTCGTATATCATTGCTGACTCGGACCGATCCTGATACTACTATCCAAATGTGCCGCTATTTAATCTTTATAATTGACTCCAGCATCTTGCCCACCACCGATGTCAGGCTAACTGGTCTATAATTCCCTATTTTTTCATTCCCGCCTTTCTTAAAAAGTGGGATAACAATAGCTACCCTCCAATCCACAGGAACTGATCCTGAATCTATAGAACATTTGGGAAATGTTCAACATTGAGTGCACGATTCCTTTCCCCCTCTGTGGTTGTTCAGTACCTGCTGTCTGCAATTACCTTATCCGCCCTGTGATCTATGCACCACTTTCCCTGATTTCCTTCATTCTTTTCCCACCATTATCTGCCCCATTCCCCTTTGCATCTATCATTCCTCTCTTCTCCGCTCCTTGTTAACTCTGCATCCGTTTGTGCCATTCAATCGTTGATAATTGCTCCAAAATGTTATATCTTCGTTCAATTATCAATTTTGGAATTTGTCGCTGAGGTGAAAACGTTGAGTATTTTCAAGAGAGAAGCGTTTGTATCCTTACTTAACAGACCAAGGGTCATCGTGGTGGGGTGGGGGCACAGTGAATGGTATAGTGGGATTGTGCACGGCAAAGAGATATTTGAGAAGCAAACGTCGGTAAGAGTCAAATCGCCAATAATTGTATATAATCTATGATCTAGTATAGTGCTGTTTATGATACTATCACAGTGTGGTCACTAGGCTATCGTGTGCACAGAGATGTGTTCAGTGCTGTTTGTTAGTCCGTTAAATATTCGTAATCATCCTTGCTGTGTAATTATATTCAATGCACCTGGGGGAAATCCGATTTACCACACGGGAGCCGATACGTAGTGCTGGCGTCATTCAACGGATCAGGTAGCATTATTGTGAGACACGATTAAGTGATGTTTCGAGTCGGGACCCTTCCTCGGATCGATTGTGGTGTGGAGGGGAATGGGGAGCATCTGGACGCTAGCAGGACCAAGACAATGCCTGGCGAGTGGTAGATAGAGACGTCGTGTGCCGACGTGGGCTTAAAGGACGGAGAGCACGGAAGCAAAGAAGTGGAAGCCAAATAAACGAATGGAAACGAAGCCGAAACGCCAACTAACCGAAAGCATACGAAGCCGAAACGCCAAATAACCGAAAGGATATGAAGCCGAAAAGCCACGAACCGAAAGGCGGGACACCTAAAAGCCAACTATCCCGAAAGGTTGCTTCGCCTACAAGCCAACTAACCGAATGCAGCTCTGCCGAAAAGTCAAATAACGACATGACGTCGCCGGTGCGCGGGACTTGTCAGCGAGTGGTCCAGACCCCCGCGTCACTGGCCGGTGGAGACGGGGGGGGGGGGGTCAATTTCCAACACAAGCCATAGGTGACTGGGCACACTGAACCCGAGCAGCAAGTTGTAAGCGGCCGAAGCAGCGCAACCCTCGGGATAGCCTCCACTCTCCAACGGCCACGGCCGCCCTCCGTCTCATCTCCCCCGTGCGGCCCGTGGAACAGAGGTGTGGACAGGCTGGTCCCTCCGCCCATCTGGAGTCACTGACCGGAATGCACCGCCATCGGACCACAACCCCCACACCAGGCGAGTCCCCCCTCCCAACCCCCCGACCCTGACTCCCACACCGGGTGATTGACCCCCACCCCGGCCGCGGGACAGACGGCTCGGGGCATTGGCAGACATAGTAAATCGTTTTTAAAACTTGGGGGGCGGGCATAAATTTCGTGGCGGGCCGATGACAAGTATGCATGACAACGAACAATTTTATCTCCTCCCACACCACCCCCCCCCCCTTGACAACAAGAAGCGCGTTTTATTTATTACCGTCTGGTTGCCTGCGTAACGCACACAAGCTCCCACGCACAAATCGCCAGATAATCTTTAAACTGTTTTAACCGATGATGGACACATAAAGCTCAGTGGAACAGGCAGCATCTCTGGAGAGATGGAATGGGTGACGTTTCGGGGTCGAGACCATTCTTCAGACCTGAAGACTAGGTCTGAAGGGTCTCGACCCGAAACGCCACCCATTCCTTCTCTCCAGAGATGCTACTAGTCCCACTGAGTCACTCCAGCATTTTGTGTCTATCTTTGGTGTGACAGTTGTCTCATTTCATCAGCTTCATGTATTGTGCGCATGGAAGAGACGCTTTACATGACACTTGCCTCTATTCATCCAAGTGTGCTCTTAATGAAATCTCACATCTTTGCGAGGGAGGGATGGAATGGATGTGACCACCGGCTAAAGCAAAGGCATAGGTAGGACAGGGAAATTATCCCACCATTTAATTAACCAGGTTCCCAAATGTTCCCGAACTATTTACACATGTAACATTTTTAAAAAATATATTTTTTTTAATATTATTTTATTAGAAGTAAGTACAGTAATATGGTACCAAGGTGCCTAATATATATTGACATGTTACGTTTTATGTACAGCTTCTTTAAAAAAAAAATAATGAAAGAGAAAAAGAGAGAATAGATAATAAAAGATAGAAAAATGTGTGATATATGGTGTGTGAAAAGGAAAAAGGAGTGAAAGAGGAAAAGTGAAGAAAAGAAGATAGAAAGAAAAAGAGTAGAAAATAAGAGATAAGGTGATCGTTATTTATATTCTTGACCATCCTTCACCCAGTCCTGAAACAGTTAGTCTTTACGATTTTGTTGCACCATATGCTTCCAAAAAGTCGATAAATGGAGACCAACTCGTTAAGAATTGGTCTGATTTATCTATTAGGAGGAATCGCATTTCCTCAAGATGTGCGGTGTCCAACATGTTTGAAATCCACATTTTAAGCGTTGGTGTGGGTGTATTTTTCCAAAATTTAAGTATGTTTTTTTGCCGTTATTAACCCATAATTAAATAATACATTTTGCGATGAGTTCAATTTGTTCCCGTCGCCCGTTACTCCAAATATAATCATTTCAGTATTAGGTTCCATTATTATCTTGAATAATTTTGTAAATATTTCAAAAATATTACCAGAATTTATAAAGCTTTATGCAGGAAACAAAAGAGTGTGTTATAGTTGCATTTTGGGAAAGACATTTATCACAAATGGGGGAAGTATTTGGATAGAATTTATTCAGTCTAGTTTTTGAATAATATAATCTATGTAAAATTTTAAATTGAATTTAATTATGTCTTACATTAATCGAACATTTGTGTACAGATATCAAATACTTTTCCCATGTTTCCTTCGTGATTTTATCATTAATTCTCGTTCCCAATGTTCTCTAAGTGCCTCTGTCGATGGTAGTTCTATATTTAGAATACTATTATATAAGTATGATATTAATTTCTGTGAGTCAGCCTTAATATTCATTGCTTCTTCCAGTGGTCTAAAGCTATATTTTGATATGTATATCTTCATGAAGTCGCAGATCTGAAGATATTTAAAATATTGGTTATTTTTCAATTACAATTAAAATTTAAACTGAAAAATAACATTTTTTGTTTTTATATCAATGAACCTCTTTTTTGATTTTTAATGCCGAGTTAAATCCCCCGTCCTGTGGGAAAGTCTTGCGGTTGATGGTTTCACAGTGCCTTCATTGTTGGGAGGTGCTGTCCTTTCACATGCCAGTTTTCTCAACATCCATAGCCGTCTTCATACATTGCAAGCGGCATGTAAAGCGTCTTTTCACTGCGAGCAATACACGAACCCACTGAAATGAGACAACTGTCACAACTGTTGAATTGGAATTGAATTGAATTGAAAAAACCAAAGATAGACACAAAATGCTGGAGTGACACAGTGGGACAGGCAGGATCTCTGGAGAGAAGGAATGGCTGGCGTTTCCGGTCGAGACCCTTCGGCCACAGTGTTCAGGTCAGAAGAATGGTCTCGACCCGAAACGTCACCCATTCTTCTCTCCAGAGATCCTGTCTGTTCCGCTGAGTTACTCTAGGTTTTTGTGCCCATCTTTCGGTTCGTTGGCGTTTCGGCTTCGTATGCTTTCGGTTATTTGACGTTTTCGGCTTCGTATGTTTTCGGTTATTTGGCGTTTCAGCTTCGTTTCCATTCGGTTATTTGGCTTCCACTTCTTTGCTGCGGCTCACGTCCTTCGACGCCACGTCCGGGTACCGATACCTCCGGGATTTTATTAAAAGGCATGTTGTTGGGCAAAGGACAGAGATGAAAAAGACGAAACGTACGGATAAAGGAAAGAAGAGTTTGGAATTGGGAAGCCGGAGGAAGGGATGTAGGTGCCCGGGAAGGAGGAAATGAAACGTGTGCGATTCCAAGTGGGGCATGGCGAAGATTGTGGGGAGTGGGAGAAGGGGGATAGACGTTTATGTGTTAGTTACCTAACATTGGAGAATTCAATGTTCATATCGTCAGATTGTACACTACCCAGCGGAATAGGAGATGCGGTTCCATCACTTAATGGCATGTGGCCACAATTTCGTTATGGAGACACAGCACAGGAAGGCGAGTACCGGAATGGGAAGGGGCTTTAAATAGGTTGCAATTCATAGTAATTGTAGTTCAGTCAACGCTTGGTTCCCTCAATGTAGAGGGCGACGTACCTCGAGCACCGAATCGATATCATATGTGTTGGCGCTATGGTCAGCGTAGGAATGGGGAGGATACGTAAAATGGTTAGTATCCGGGAGATCCAGTTGGTCTTGATGGACCTTACCCAAGATCTCGCACTCATGCTTCCTTTATTCTTTCCCCTCCCATTGTATTACTTCCTCTGCCTTCACAATTCTCACCTCTTCTATCGTTATCTCACATATTTTTGCGTTTCATCTCTGGCCCTTTTTCTAAACATATGGCCTTCAATCCCACCTCCCTCACCTGTATGCAACTATCATTGTCATGCCCCACCTCTCTTCCAGTTTAATCCTCCCACCGACAAAATCAGTTCTCATGATTGGTCCGAACCCGAAAAGGCAACTATCAAAGTTCAACAGAGATGGTTTCCGTCTGCCGAGTTACTCAGAACCTTGTAAACCAAACATTTGCAGTTCGTTGTGTCTACATTTTACCAGGCGGCAGCTCACTATTGGGCCATTTTGGTCCTTTACCAGGGCATACCATATAATTATCCAAGAGCTCCCTGGGAAATATCATTGCGGTGCATGTATACAATTGTCAGTTATTGAGCGGAGGGAAACCTATGGTTCAGTTATAGTGATCACAGTGGGTTTTGGCCAAGACTGATTTTACCAATGTTCCTCACAGATCATCGTTATATCAGAGAATGGGCTGCATTTTGTCCCTAATTGTCTTGGTAACGAGATGTATGATGAGAATAGCAGAAGCTGTAGAATCGCATTCAATGTGTGTCACTAATTGCCGTCTATAACCAGAAATAATTGCTGTACCCGGATTATCTGTCACCGTGTTATTGGAATGAAAATGTGCAACCAATCTGATATGAACTCCTAAGCAGAGAAGAAAGATGTACGATTGTGATAGTCCGTCAATATAAAAGTGAATTCGATTTATGTCAATAATGTAACGGATAAACAAAATCAGTGGCCGACACAGGTCGATGTTTCACAATGCTTCTTTGTGTACGGCAGTAAATACATTCCGGAACCCCCCCCCCAAAAAAAAGCGCGTATCAATGAAGGAATTGACAATGCGGCGTATCAGGCCGGGACCCTTCTTCAGATTGAAATGTCACGATCCGAAATGCTGCCTGACCATTCCCTCAACAGATACCGCATGGCCCGATATATTCCTCCAGCTCGTTTACAGTTCGTTGTATCTCATATTGATACATTATAGCTATCTTCAACACCGTAACCCCATCCAACGCTCTTTAAATATATTATCTATCTATCTATCTATCTATCTATCTATCTATCTATCTATCTGTCTCTCTGTCTCTCTGTCTCTCTGTCTCTCTGTCTCTCTGTCTCTCTTCTCTCTGTCTCTCTGTCTCTCTGTCTGTCTGTCCTGTCTGTCTGTCTGTCTGTCGTCTGTCTGTCTGTCCGCCTCTCGCCTCTCCGCCGGTCCGCCGTCCGTCCGTCCGTCCCTCCGTCCGTCCGTCCGTCCGCCCCGCCCCGCCCCGCCGCCTCCGTCCGTCTGTCTGTTCTACCACTTTTAGGGACATTGAACCTTTACCCTTCGGGTCCCCTGCCCTATAACATCCCCATGGCCCCGCCACTCCCTGTGAGACTGTGCACTAGTCTGATTTCCAACAGTGCAAATTTCACACTTAACCGAATTTAATTACATTTACCTATCCCTAACTAACTATGTGATTCCTAATAATGGATTAACGTATCATTTCAGTTCTCCATATTGTTTGTGGCTGCGGTCTAGCCTCCCTTTCATTCAAATACCCGTCTTTCCGTCCTTGGCCTCCTCCATTTCCCATTGAAGTTCACATCCAAGAAAGAGCAACAGCAACTAATTTACATTTTGGGTAGCATAAAAGTATAAAACTGTATGACGATGAATTGTCCAATCCAAGTGGACCCCGACTCCCGATCTTTCATGAGTCCACCAGTCCAAACCGTCTGCAACCTAATTTCTCCCACCATGTCTCAAACCCCCCTGTCCCCATACTCATTTCCCATTCTTGGTGCACTCACCCCCATCTCCCAGACCGCATTTCCCCTTTATCCGGGATTATTTCCCCTACCTCTCTACCCATGTCCCTCCCTCTTAATTTTAATTTTTTTTTTATTTGTTTCCAAATACGGATTGTACTATGAATAATTGGGTTCTTATTATAATTTATGTTATTCAGTTTCATTGGAGAGAGGAGGATCGCTCCAATGTTTCTAGAGGAGCAATCCTCTTTCTCCATTACAATCCAGTCTACTTGCTGGGCGGAGTTATCCATCAGTTGAATCATGTTTTTAATATTTACTGACCAATAATAATACATAAAATTAGGTAGTGCTAAACCCCCCAATACTTTAGGTTTATTCAGATGAGTTTATTGTATTCTATGTGATTTATAGTCCCATATAAAATTAGTGATATCTGAGTCGAGTTTTTTTAAAACTTCTTAGGTAAGTATATAGGAATTGATTGAAATAGGTATAAAATTTGTGGTAAAAAGATCATTTGTATTGCGTTTATTCGGCCTATTAAAGACATCGGGAGCGTTTTCCAGAATTTAATTAGTGTATTTAATTTATTAAGTAGGGGGGTCAAAATTTGCCCTGAACATACCTTGATATGTTCTGGTAATTTCGCTTCCCAAATATTTAAATTTTTCTGTAGCTATTTTAAAAGGGAATTTTAAAAGATGTGTTGAATCTTTCGGTTTTATTGACATAATTTCACTTTTATTCCAATTTATTCTACATCCAGAAAAAGATCCAAAGTCTTCAATTAAATTTAATATATTTGGTATAGTGATTTGAGGTTTTGTTATATACAGTAATATATCATCCGCGTATAAAGATATTTTATTATATGAGTCTTTAGTATTATATCCATGAATATCAGGGTGTATTCTAATTTTTTCTGCTAGCGGTTCAATAATGAGAGCAAACAGCTGTGGTGATAATGAGCATCCTTGTCTATTTCCCCTTGATAGTTGAAATTTCGAGGATAATATGTTATTAGTTAGTATTCTAGCTGTAGATTTGTTATATAGTAACTTAATCCATAAAATAAAATTCTCTCCCAGTTGAAATTTTTGTAATACTTTATCCATATAATTCCATTCTACTTGATCAAATGCTTTTTCAGCATCCAGCGAAATAATTGATAATTCTTGATCTTCAGATTTGTGTGAGTGCATTATGTTGAGTAGACGTCGCATATTATTAGAAGAGTATCTCTTAGGGATAAACCCTGTCTGATCTGGGTTTATTAATTTACTAATGTATTTACTTAATCTTCTAGCTAATGTTTTCGCTAATATTTTTTGATCTGTGTTTAACAATGCTATAACTCTATATGAACCAGGTTCTTCTAAATCTTTATTTTTCTTAGGTATTAATGTAATCGTTGATTCCGCTAATGTATCAGGTAGTATTCGTTTTTTTAAAGCGTATTGGTACATTTTTTGTAATTTTGGTATTAGTTTATCATAAAAGCTTTTATAAAATTCATTAGTAAATCCATCAGGGCCTGGTGTTTTTCCATTCTTTAATGAGTTTATTGTATCTTCTAATTCCTTAATTGAGATTTGTGCACCCAGTTCCTCTTGTTCCTTCAGCTCTAACTTTGGAAGATTACAGGTATCCAAGAACTTTGTGATATTATCGGAATCAATTATCGTTTTAGATGTATACAAATTCTCGTAAAATTGCGCAAATCTTTTATTAATATCCTTCGGTGTTGTTAATAATTCCCCTTTATCTGATTTGATCTTTGGTATAGTATGTTCCTTTTCTCGTTTTTTTAGCTGGCGAGCCAAAAGTTTATGCGGTTTATCCCCAAATTCAAAGTGCTCTTGTTTTGTAATTTGAAAAAGTCTTATAAGTTTGGCAGATAATAATTTATTTAATTTAAATTTTAAAATTATTATTTTATTATGTTTATCTATTGATGGATCTTTAGCATTATCTATATCCATTTGTCTAATAAGTTCTTCTAACTGTCTTTGTTCATTCTTATTCTTTTTATTTTGAAAAGCTTGATATGAAATTATAATACCCCGAATGTATGCTTTAAAAGATTCCCAAAATAAAGTAGGCAATATATCTGAAGTATCATTTGTTTGAAAAAAGACCTCCATTTGTTCTTTTAAATATATACTCGCTTGTGGATCTTTTAAAATTTGAGAATTAAATCTCCAGAACGATTTATTCTTAGACAATCCTTCCAGTTTTAAAAAGAAAGTTAGTGGGGAATGGTCTGAAATTGAATTTGTATGGTATATTGCATTAGATGTTTGGGGGATCAATTTTGTATCCAGCAGAAAGTAGTCTATACGTGAGTATGTCTTATGTACCATTGAGTAAAACGAATATTCCCTGCCAGTTGGATTAACAATTCTCCAAACATCTGCTATATTAGTGTTATTTATATAGGTATTGAGGAGTTCCCCAGTTTTCGATTTCATATTCCCTCTCTGTTTTTGACTTGATTTATCTAAGTACGGGTCTAAAACACAGTTAAAGTCTCCTCCTATTATAACATTTTGATAGTTTGACTCTGCAATTATGTTGAAAATTTTATTGAAAAAGTGGGGGTTATCAAAGTTAGGGGCATATATATTTACCAAAGTAAGTGGAGTGTCATGGATTTCTCCATTAACTATTAGGTATCTCCCTTCTATATCTGTTATAATATTCTTTGCTTTAAATGGTATACCTTTTCTTATGATGATTGACGTGCCTCTAGATTTTGAAGTAAATGAAGAATGGTATGTTTGACCTATCCATTTCGCCCTCAGTCTAACTTGATCCTGAGGTTTTAGGTGTGTTTCTTGTAGGAAGGTAATGTCAGAGTTGTACAGTTTCAGCTGAGCTAGTATCTTACCCCTTTTAATAGGTTCGTTAATACCTCTTATATTCCAACTACAAAATGAGATTCCTCCTAGGTTCTTTTGTGTGGTGTCATGCATTTTGAATAATTATAGTACCTTTGAATCTTGTGGTGCGTCCATATCCCAGGTCTTTAGGTATTGGGGGAGTTTTTGAATTATTAAATTTTGCTGGTATGTCCATTTTACGCTTATCACTAAACACAAAACACAAACAAGTGATTTTATGTGGTAAAAAAAACCCTAAAAAAGTGAGGCTACAGTGTCTAATATAGTCGGCACTGTAGCGAGTGTCCCACCTGTAGGTGGGAAAAAACCTTGTTTTGACTTCCATTGCGTTGTTACACAAATAGCTCCGCTCTCTTAGTTAATCATAACATATTAAAATATTAAAACGAGGCCTCACATTCAGATATATAATACAATTTTACCCAGATATTTCCTTATAACATATATATATATCGGAGTTTAATTATTAAACCAATATTTTTGACTTCAATAAGAATCAACTGTTGGTTGAAGGGGTTAACGAGACGTGCCCCTGGACATAAGCCAGGTGCTCGTTTCTCATCCCCTCCTCCCACTTATAGATAAGGTTACAATTTATTAAAAATTCATATTAGTATGTTAGTTCATTATTTTTTCTTTTTGTTTTTGTTAGTATTCTAATCTAACCTACATAACTTGTTAAGTTGTTAATAGGATAAGTTCTTACAATTGGTTATAATATTTTAATCAATAAGCAATTATTTTCTGGTTTATATTCCAACTGTTAAGTTGTTTACACGTTTTGAACAGAAAATGTCCTTGATTCAACATTCCAAAGATAACAGTGTAACTATCCCCAGACAAAGCATTGCTTAGAATGGTACAGATCTGCCAAAACTCCCTTTCATTTCTGTTTTTCAACGATAGTTTGGGCATATTTGAATGCGTCTTCAGGCTTAACAAATGACTTTTCAAGACCATTAAAGGAAATACGCATTTTCGCGGGGTAAAACCCCCCAAATCTGATCCCTTCTCTCCCTCTTAAAAGATCTTTAACCTTATCAAATTTGTTTCTTTTTTGCACAATTTCATATGGGTAGTCCCTGAATATCTTAATAGTGTCCTTGTCCATCCGCAGTTGTACACCGTATTTGATTTTGCTCATAACATATTCCAGTTCTACAGTATCCCGAAATTTCACAATAATATGTCGTGGATAAGCTTTTCCCGCACCAGATCTTTGTTTAAATCTTGGGACACGATGAGCCACTTCGATTTTCGGTTCCTTGGAAAGATTCAACAGTTGTTTCAACAAGCCCATGGCAAATTCACGTACCTGCTCCCCTTCTGCCCCCTCTGAAACACCAAGAATTCTCAAATTCTGGCGTCTAGAGCGAGCTTCCAGGTCCAGGCATTTGGCTGAGACTTTCTCCAGTTGAGTCACCATCTGTAGTGAAGCTTGTTCGTTTTCTCGCCTCATTTGCTCATATTCTTGCCTCAATTTCGCCATGTCTTCAACCACTCGAGCCGTGTTTTTCTCCAATTCCGTAATTGTGTGCATACTTGCAGCTACTGTTTCAGCACAACCGTGAACTTATCCGTAGTAGTTACATCCATCTTATCCATTTTCTCTGATAGTCCATCTTTCACCTCATCAATTCGTTTATTCATAATGTCCAGTAAATCCATCATATTCTTCTGGTTACCAGCGTTTAAATCCTTCATCATCCTCCATTCCTTCCATCATTTTTGCCGTATTTTCCCTCATTTCCTTCTTATCTTCCATCCTATTTTCCTTCATTTCCTTCTTATCTTCCTTCATATTATCCGAAATCTCATCTTTCAAATTTTTCATTGATTTCTTCAAGTCATCAAAGTCTTTCTTAGATCTTGTATCCATTTCTGCAGCCACTTCAGAGACTTCAGAGGTAACTTCAGAAGTAACTTCTGCTTCAGACTTCTTCTGGTCTTTCAACAGCTTTTTCACTGCTCTCTGAGGGCTCACAGCTGGAGACAGTTTACTCATTTAAAGGGCTTCAAACCACCGTTTAAAACATCGCGTTTAACGATGACGTCATCAGCGCGATGACCAGAAGCTCCGGTAAGGTTTTTAAAAACAATCCCGATTTCTGGACCCGTTTTACACGATAAATCGTGAAGTTTTTCGGGAGAGGAGCTAGGTGCACGTCTGTTAGTCTAACATGACGCCACCGGAAGTCTAAAATATATATTTTAAATGTATAAAATAATATCTCCCTCCTATACATCAATATGAAGAAAGGTCCTTCCCGAAACGCCACCTGTCCATCCCCTCTCGGATTTAATTTTAGGTTTACGTTTAGTCGAACCTTGTGTTCAGATGTACAGCGAAAACATGTATTACATGAGATCCAATCTAATCAGATAATGCTCTAATTAAATACCAACAAGGCAGTCTCAGGTGCAAAAGTTAGAGCGAACGGAAAGACAAAGCAAATGGTAGCGTACCTGAGTTCCTCCAGCAAATTGTATTTTGAACAAGAGTTAACCAGAGATGGAATGACAGAGCGCGGCAGTGAATCGCGGGACCAAGAGAAGAACTGCGATATTTTTATGATAAAATCACGAGGAGGCATGCACATCACATTATCTGTAGAGCCCGGTGAAATTGTTAAAGTTCACTTTGCTTCAAACAGATAACAACACAAAAGTTAGCCATACGGTAACGTGTTTATTTCGCCAGGCGGGTGTGGGAGGACAGCTCTCACAGTATGTGAATACAGATGACAGATTCCCTCTTTTCTCACACACAGAGATAATGTTTAATCACATTTATTTATACGCAAATAAACAGCAATTCAGCTATTCTTTATTTAACAGAGTACTGTCCAACTTTTGCCTTGGCCATATATGGTTAAAATCAGAGGATTGACATGTTCTTCCGATAGAGGAAAGTTTAGCCCATATATGGTTATGCTGAAGATGCCATACTTTTGCAGATCCAAGCACGCTGGTTTTTTGATCTCGTAGATTAATTGTTTGTACATTAAAATCTGAAGAGTAGAGGGTAAGAACTTTGTTGTCTCAACATCTTTCTCATTGTTTATACCTCAGAGCAAAATATCGAATGTGCTGAAATCTCGCGTGTGTAATTGAAGAAAGGCAAGTCATTCATGTTATTGTGCTGTAATCTCGCTAGTGTTTATATTATAGGACAAGACACCTGGTGTTTTTGTGCATAACTCTCGCTCGTGTATTAGGAGAAATGGTAAGCATTCATTTTCTAACTTCTAAATCTACAGCAGAATACATTTTGTGACCTAAATCTTTAAACGTTTTTAAAACCACTGATCACGCTTTAGGCAGAAACCAAACGGGAACCATTGAATTTACAGTATTTTGGATACATTTATTCGTTTCATAAATTGAAGAAAGGGATATTTAACCGCATCTATGAGCTGCTCTCGGAACTTACTCTGCGTCACGGCGTAAATCCCTGTGTTTGTGCAGCAACTGAGGAGCTGGAGCATGTCTCCCAGTGGCATGATATAACCAGGAACATAAAGATTTTTATAGCCCAAATACCACATTCTGGTATGAATGCCACTCACCATAAAAGTTGACCACAACAGTATAAAATTCCCCGAAACAACAAACAGTAAAATAATAGATTTCCGTCGACTCTCCATTTCTGGGTCTGTCTGAGACTGGCGGTCGCAGCGATCCCGGAGTCTCCGTCGGGCTCTGCTGAGCACTAAAATATTTCTGATGGTTAAAATATTGAGCAGCAGAATCAAGACAAATGATACTCCGGGTGTGAGAATGTGATGGACGGTCTCTGCTGTCGCCCACTATGGGTTATGAATATTATACATCGGTACGATACAAAACCAAGGGGTATTTGAAAGTAAGTATGTAGGTGACATCATAAAATACCAGAACACATTGGACAGACAGCTGAGCACGGTCACCGTCCCCAGCACCAGCGCCGCTGTTCTCTCGGTGCAATATTTTGTCTTTAGCTTCAGGGAGCAAATAGCGACAAATCGATCGAAGGTGAAAGAGACCGTGAACCACACAGAACAGTCCGTCACTGCATAAACTACCACGGCGTGGATATTACAGACAGGCATGGATCGCAGAAAATAAAAATGTTTATTAAAAGCAATGGGAATGTGCCTCAAAATCAGGTGGAAAATTACAATCAGGAAGTCAACCACCGCCATGGCCACCAGGTAACGAGTGACACATTTGGAAAGACCGCACTTTCCCAGGGAGAGGATCATTATCGTCACCAGAATAACTGGAAATAGTTAAATAAACAAGCAAACCAATAGATCGATAGATATTCTCAGTTTTCATACAGGCGTTGACTAAGATATTGTTAAACATAACAAATGTATTTTAATATGCATCATCGCGTGATGAATGCAAAAGGTGCAACAAAGTTACCAAAATATTTTAACCATGTACGATATTTACTCTGGACTTTCGGTGCCCTTTTCCTCTGTCAAGGCTGAACAAGGATAATACCCTCCGTGACATTCGGCACTCATGTCGTGCAACGGAGACCTTCTTAAAATACAGCCTGACAGCACATCCACCTTTCTGCAATAAAACCTGACAATACTCCATGTGTTCTTTATTTTATTACCTGACAATGTGTTCTATATTTTGCCGATTAAATATCCGCCATTATTTACTTTTCGTTTGACAGTCCAATGAATAACCAGAATAAGTGCGTTGGTCATCATGGATCCCCAATGTTAGAAATCAGAATTGTCCGATTCCACAATGTCTTACCACTGCATCTGCGGCAATTCCTCTCTATCGCTCTGTTCAACCCGCCTTATGAAGCCCTTCTGAAGGTAATTTCGGAATTCTTTTGCTTTTTCATGTTGTAATACTTACGAAGCGAATAGTACCTGAACAGCAATCTCTACTACCAATCACCGGAACTGTATTATAGAAATATATGTTTTGTTATTTTGCTACTGACGGAAGTCTTACCAGAAATAGAAACTATGGCGAGCAGCGGATAATGTCCTTTGAAATTCTCCATTCTCTCCATTCTTTCTCTCTCGGTAATATCAGAAATTGCCGTTTGACTGGATAAGCTGCTGCCGCGGACAACTGCAGCAGTAACACAGAATAATCCTGTCTTCTTAAAGGGTGCAGGGAGTCTGCGAAACTTGCATATTCAGTCCACTGGGACCTAGGTGATTGACGTCAGTATGTATCTGTGAACAGAAAAGCGTAGCTAATCCTTTACGCACATGTTTCCTGCATCTAGCGTGTCCAATCCATTAATAATTTGACATGTTTCTATAATATTCCCTTGCATCCTTCTAAATTACAGTGAATGCAAGCCCAGTCGCACCATTCTTTCATCATATGACAGTACCGCCATCTCGGGAATTAACCTCGTGAACATACGCTGCACTCCCTCAACAGCAAGATTGTCCTTCTCAAATAAGGGGACAAAAAGTGCACACAATACTCCAGGTGTGGTTTCACTAGGGCCCTGTACAACTGGAGAAGAAGCTATTTCCTCATATACTCAACTCCTCTCGTTATGAAGGCTAACATGTCATTAGGTTTCTTCACTGCCTGTTGTACCTGTGCGCTGACTTTCAGTGACTGATGGACGAGGCCACCCAGATCTCGTTGTACTTACCCTTTTCCTATCCTGACACCATTCAGATAATAATTTGCCTTCCCTTTCTTGCCTCCGAAGTAGATAACCTCACATTGTTTTCTGCACAGCATGTATATAGTTTTTGTGGGTCGGGAAAGATTCATATCAGTGATCTAGGTTCAATGCACATATCTGCCACTGTCTTCAGCCACTGTACTGTGTCACTGTACAGCGTATACATCAGCCTGTTTGGAACCGACCTGAATATTGTGCACTTGGTTGACTGCTTTATATGGACAGAAATTGTAAAACTCACTGTAAATAATTTATCTCCAGGCAACGATTCGCTGCTTTTTCATTTATTGACGGAAAGCCGAGTGGAACACATTACACTTATCCGCTAGTGCCGCATCCGTACATCTTTTTGACGTCCAAGCCATCTGAATATCGGGATATTCCTCGTCTTTTGTAGTGATTGCTCGCACAAATTCACTCAATTTCTTCCGCTTATTTAAACCTCTGTAGATGACACGGAAGTTGGCGAGAGGGAAGGATGCAATGGGGAGATTATAACTCCTTTTAGTTAAAAAGTAGTTATAACATAAAAATAAATAAATAATTTGAACCCTTCTTATTTAGCACATGAAGTGTTCTGAAAAGATGTTGGGCAAGTTGATGGCCCGACTACAGCTGAAATCTAATGACCCGATAACCATTACTAAGGCCCCGTGGGAAGTTGCAAATGGACAGAACCGAATATTCGGCTTTTTACAAACATGTCCAATGAAAAGACGAAAAGTGAAAATAGGTTGGACGGTTCAGCTAAATATAGGATTGGTATATTGCAATATTGAAGGACGATTTAGACTCGAAACTTCAAAGATCCAGAACATTTATTCAGCTGATATCAGGAATGCAGTGGGCGTGTCTTGAAAATTGACGAGACAGAGAACAGGAAGGAAAAAGGGAGAATTTTAACCCTGTGTGAAGAAAACAACCTCTTCCTTAATGCCAGCAAGGCGAAAGAGTTCGCTATTGACATTTGGAAGCGTGATGGTGTCCATACTCTAGGTATGTTACAAAACTTACCTTCAGTCGCGCTGTAATTCTGCCACTGGCCGTGTGCGCGGTTTTGGCGCCTTTAAGGGGGGGCGGGGTTAAAACGCGGGTTTCTCCTCCCTTGTCCTGGTTAATATTTTGTTGGAGTACAAGCCTTGGCTGACAAATCGTTCCTAGTGGCGATTTGTGTATTTTTTATTTTTATTAAATCGTCAATGTCAGCGCTAGAGTAATTTTAAAAGCAGCTCCTGAAGCGTCAACGCCGATAACGGGGACGGATTTCACACACGGGACAGGTAAACGAAAGTGGTTTCTTTAAATGTATTAAAGTGCTTCTTAAGAAGCCTTTAATTCACATTTTTTCATGCGACGGTGATTTTATTCCCCGAATTAACGGCAGTATTTTTCATGCCAATACGGGGTTAAATTCACCGCAAATGAACGTTCCAAAAGATCGCGTTCCAGAAATCCTCACTCACAAGATGATTTAAATCCCCATTAATTTACAGGTATTAAACATTCAATTCCTTCCATTTGGCCTGTAAATTCATGAAAATTAGATTTAAAAATTATGTTATATTGTGAATTATTGTGTTAATGTTATTTGGACACTTAGGCTATTTAAAAATGTTAATCTATTCTTAAGAAATTGATAGATGTTTAGATCTAGTAATTGAATTTTGTAATTAACTACAATTAGGTAACTAACTAATTATATGCTTTACTTTCATGTCTTCGAAGTAAGATTGTTTCATATTTGTTTCAGAATGCTTCAATCTATAATAACTGAAAATTTCTTTCAGTTATCATAATTTTTAAGAAAGTTATGGACTTTTAACTGTCCTCGATCACAGCTTTTGTGTTAAGTCAATGGAAAAGCAATAGGGAACTAAATGCTAATTTCTGAGTATGATAATGGCCATAACTTTTTTAATACTGAAGATATGAAAGTGAATTAAGTGTCAAATTAAACTTCTTTTTATGCTTTATCTGATGGGATAAATTGCAGACTTTATTTTTAAAATCTCAAAATTTTGTAACATTGCTACATACTCCACTCAGGATCACTGATGCCAAAGTGTAAATTGTGGATAGGTTCAAGTTCCCGGACGTAAGTACATCCGTCTCTCCTGGACAAACGGCATTGGAAGGACAGCCACACAAGCACGTCAACGTCTCTTCATCCCCAGGATTTTAAGGATTTGGCATGTGTCCAACGACTCTCAAATACTTCTGCAGCTGCACGGTAGAAGGCGTACTATCAGATTCAATCATTTCTCGTTGATACATGATCGTCGGAAATTTAGAATAGTTTTGGATATAGCACATTCCAACATTCAGACTAGAATCCCCACTAGTAACTGTATCTCGACCACGCTGCATCGGAAAAGCAGTGAACAAGATTCAGGGTCCGTTCACTAACTCCTTTTTTCCCCTCGCTCCTATAAGGCGGAAAAAGCAATAGTTTGAAAATGTGTGCGATCAAACTGAGAAACAGTTTCATGCCTTCTGTTATCAAATTCCACCACGATCTTCCAACAGGCTTGTGTGTAGTCCCAATCTTCAACCTACCTCTTTGCGGACTTTAGAATTCTTCATCAGGAAGAAATCCTGCAATGGCTATAGACTATATTTTGTTCTCATTAATGTTCCTATTTGCTCCATTTGTTGCACCTCTGTGTGGTTTGCTTTTATTCATTTATGATCCGTTTTAAGACTAAATACTTCATTGGAAAATAGAAAATGATTTTAATTGGAAATGTAGGTGCAACATCAACAACGAAAAGCCGATGCTTCTGTGATTATATTGAACTGGAAGGAGATGGCTAAAATAAAGTAATGAGAATAGGGTATTACTAGCGGGATACAAGGCAAAGGTGGTTATAGGAAACATGCTTTTAATTGTAACAGGCATCGCTATATTGCAGATGTACAGAGCACAACAGGTGGTTCTGTATCCAAATGCGGGGATCAATCCACAAAATCCCCATTCACGAGGAATAACTGGAGTCAGAAGATCTTTCTTGTGGGTGAACCCATGGAAAATACCCGGCCCTGACGGAATACCTGGTCGTGTTGTTGCGACCAGCGCAGACCAACTGGCTACGGTGTTTCGGAGTTCTTCAACATCTCATTATTGAGGTCTAATCTAGCCATACGCTTCAAAACAGCATTAATAATACGTTATCCAGGAAAGGTCGGGTGACAGGCATCGATGACTCATAACCCGTGGCGATTAAGTGCTTTGAGACGTTGGTAATGACGCATATCTATTCCTAACTCAGTCAGGAACTGGTCCCACTGCAATTTACCTACCGCCACAATAATTCATCGGGAGATGGGATCTCACTGGCTCTTGACTCCACACTGGATCACTCGCATGATACGAACTGCTGCTGATCCAGCTGCTGATCATCGACCACAACTCAGCTTCCAACACTGACACCAACTATAGATATTATCAAACAGGGAAATATGCTCATACCCATGCATGTGTATCGACTTCCTCATCAACAGATGATAATCAGTACTAATTGAAAACACACTTCATCCTGGATATAGGTGGAGTAGCTCAACGGGACAGGCAGCATCTCTGGAGAGTAGGAAAGGGTGACATATCGGTTGAGACCCTTCATGTTCAGTTTCAGGTTCAGCTGGTTTCCTGCGACGAGTAGGTTTCTGAAAATAGACAGTGTAACTCAGCGGTACAGGCCTCAGTACGGGAGCACCTCAAGGCTGCTCAGCCCCCTGCTTTACTCACTCTATACCCATGACTGTGTAGCCGGACATAGTGCGAACTCCATCATCAAGATCGCCGACGACACCATTGTTGTTGGCCGAATCACAGTTAGATCGACCGATTGACCAAATGGTGCCAGCACAACAACCTGGCTCCCATCATCAGTAAAACCAAGGAACTGATTATGGACATTGATAGGGGAAGATTGAAGACCCACAATCATGTTTAAATTAATGGGACGATGGTGGAGAACGTAAAACATTTCAAATTCCTGGGCGTGCATATTTCCGAAGATCTTTCCTGGACACAGCACACCGATGCAATTATAAAGCAGGCATATCGGCGACTCTACTTCCTGAGAAGATTACGGAGTGTCGGTATGTCAAAGAGGATTATCCTGAACTTCTACAGGTGCACAATAGAGAGCGTACTGTCTGGTTGCATCGTGGTCTGGTTTGGCAACTTGAAAGATCAGGAGCGGAAAAGACTGCAAAATGTTGTGACCACTTCCCAGTCCCTCACCGGCTTTGACCTCCCCACCATCGAAGGGATCTATCGATGTCGCTGCCTCAAAAAGGTAGCCAACATCATCAAAGATCCACACCATCCTGGCCACACACTCATTTCACCATTGCCACCGGGAAGAAGGTACAGGACCCTTAAAACTGTAACGTCCAGGTTCAGAAACAACTTCTTCCCTACAGCCATCAGGCTATTACACTCGACAACAAATAAGTTCTGAACTGCAACAGCCTATTATTGTTATTATTACACTGTGGCGAGGATTGGCAGGAGTCCAGCCAAAAACTAGTCGGACACAAGTGTGTGCTCTGGACGTGTTTCTTCTTCTGCATGCAGCTCCCTCCTCCTCAGCTGACACGGGCGTTGCCCGGCCTTAAATAACAACTCAGATAACTACCCCATGACTCGCGCCTCCCCCACCAAGACGCCGCCCACTAGAGCCGATGGTTCGTCGTGACCTTGGGTTGCTATCAGGTGCCACCACATGACCCCCCCCCCCCAGAACCAGAGGCACCGAACAATCCCGTGCCCCGGGGGCTTGCTCGTTTTGGGCGAATCACCGGGAGCCCGGGACGGTGGACGCCCGCGACGGGGAGGTTGAGCAACATGGACTGGCTTGCTCCGGTCCAAGTGGGCCGGTTTCAAATGAGCCACAGACACCGTTTCACGCCGGCCTCCCAGGTCCAAATCGAATGAAGTAGGCCCGTGCCGCAGCACGCGAAAGGGACCTTCACACGGGCGCTGCAAGGGTGACCTGTGGGAGTCACAGCGAAGAAAAACGTACGGGCAGCCCATCAGTGGCAGTGGCGCATGGGAAGGGGCCACTCCATGCCGCTACAATGGGATGGGAGATTGGGCACCGACCCTCTTCCGCAAGCGGATCAGCACCGATGACAGGGTTCCTGGGACCCATCAGCAGCCGGGACAAACTCCCCGGGGACGGTGAGCGAAGCACCATATACCAACTCTGCGGAGGACGTTGACAGATCCTCCTTGGGGGCGGTCCGAATCCCCAACAGGACCCACGGCAATTCGTCCATCCACCCAGGGCCAATGAGACGAGCCTTCAGGGCGGCCTTCAGACAGCGGTGGTACCGCTCCACCAACCGATTTGAATGGGGAGGGTACGCTGTCGTGTGGTGGAGCTGCGTCCCCTACAGGCGGGCCATGGCGGACCACAGTTCAGATGTAAACTGGGCGGATGTGATGTGCAGTGGAACCCCAAAGTGGGCAATCCAGGCTGCTATGAGGGCACGAGCACATGACTGCGTTGAAGTGTCCGTGAGCGGGATGGCCTCCGGCCACCGCGTAAATCGGTCGACCACCGTAAGCAGATGAGGAACCCCTTGGGAAGGAGGCAGTGGCCCCACGATGTCCACGTGTATGTGATCGAACCACTGGCGTGGCACTGCGAAGTCTTGAATGGGCGTCCGGACGTGTCTATGCACCTTTGATGTCTGGCACGGGATGCACGCCCGGGCCCAGCGAGCGTTCTGCTTCCGACGTCCGTGCCACATAAACCTTGCGGCCACCATAGCGACTGTGGCCCGGATGGATGGGTGGGCCAGCCCATGGATCACCTCAAACACGCGACGACGCCAGGCCGCCGGAAAGATCGGCCTCGGTTGACCCGTGGATACGTCACAGAGGATGGAACCCGAGGAATCCAATGGCATGTCCTCAAGCACCAAGCCAGAGATCGCGGTGCGGTCCGCCGGCATCTCATCGTCCGCCAGCTGGGCCACCGCCAAGTCGTAGTAATCTATCCCCGAGGCCGGGTTAAGCACCGGCCTCGGGGATAGATTTTGTGCCTTCCACCACAGTGATGAATGCTGTGGTGGATGATTGTGTTACATTTTTATTGTGTATTGTGTTTTCTTTTTTTTATTGTACCGTTGCAAATTCATTTCACTTGCACTTTATCACTCCCCATGAAACACGGCAACCTGTATCTGAAATTTGCGCAAGGTACAGCACTAACAAATAAACTGGTTTTAAACGACCTGACAACTGTTTGGATATTTTGTTACAACTAAACTCTAACCTTGAATTCAGAGGAACTAAACATCAACATGTGTTCAAATTTCTCAAAGATTCAGATTAAGCAGAAATAATATAATTGCCGTTCAGAAACATTGGTGATTTTTAATAACATTTCCTGATCATTGAAGTGTTTCTTTCAGTTTCCACGAGTACCGGGTTTACACTGCATGATGGGAGCTATGCTATCTTGAATTACTTGATAAATAAGCACATAAATAAAGTCTGCGTGGGTGGTAGCTTTCTCTGTACCGCTGCGTAGAGAGCCCAGACTGGTGAGTTGGTAATTTACTCTCAGACCCACCTTGCTGTCTGGTCTGTGGATTTGATCTCACATCTACCTGTCAACTGGTCTGAAGTAGTTCACCACAAAATAACCTGCAGATTGAACAGAGCCACAGCTAGTGTTCACCGGCTGGAAATAATATTCCCCGCTGGACGAAGGGCACAACTCTTCAGTAACAAGAGTTACTCAACTCCCCCTTCCTCGGATCTGAAGCTGCATTTTAATTTTCTGCATTATGTTATTCTTTCAATTGTATGCTGGAGAGAGGCAATCAGTATTTCCAACCATTGTAAATTAAGAAGAAAAATACACAGGAATGCATCTTCATCTGCCATGTTTACCTGCGTGGATAGAGCAGACAGATGGAGTTAGTGCTCATTACAGATGAGATTAATTATGGATACTGAACTTCAGTTAACCCCTTATAGTCTGTGAGGAAGGGGTTAATAGGTATGTTGATTTAGACAAGAACCCTTTGTATAGTAGGGAGTATAGTAGGGAGGATAGGGGAAGTGAAGAACGAGTACAGATGGTGACTTTTTCAAGGATGAGAACAGAGAAGATAAGGAGACCGTCCAGGATAGAACAGGGTCATAAGCAACACTCTGTGCGCATGGGCAATGAACTTACATGAATATGTACACACACCCACTATGACAAGATGTCTCATTTAAATGCACATGCGATGCATGATATGGGAGGTGTCTTTGACGTCGGGTGGACGTTCCAGGACGTTCTCGTGGGAATGTGGGCTTTATGTTATGATTGGAAGAAGCACAATGGGGAGGGATGAGGTTGTGACAATGATACCCATGAAATGTATAAAGATAGAAGACATCCCGATCCTCGGTGTGCCTCTAGGGGACGTCAGAGGAGAGGCACCTATTCTGCAGAATATGATTTAAATAAAAAGCTTCTTTGCTGACTTTGTCTCTAAAAGCGTTTGTGATTTTGAATTTCACAATTTTTGGGGGCTCGTCTCGGGACCCCCACTCCGGCTGGCTGACGACGGTATACGGAAGAAGGGACGGTGCACCCCGTTGATTTCAGCGGTCCCAGACCCCTAGATTGTCGTCAGCGGTTTGGGCGAGTGGTATCCCAGAACAGAGACTCAGCAAAGAAGTGGGAGTAGTTGGAAATCGCGAGGAGACAAATCGAGTGATTCTTGTGCACAAGACCCGGGTAAGAAAACTGACTATTAAGTACTACTCGGGCGATTAAATAGATCGGGGGGAAATTCCAATCGGGAGGATGGGCAATGAAAACGGAGAGCCCAAAAGGGAGGGGAAGGGCGGTAAGCCCGACCCCCGCATTCTGCCTGATAGTCCGTTGGGGCGAATGCTGAGCCTCTGGGGGAAGAGAAATACCCAAAGAATTGGAGAAGACCAAAATGATTTGATTCTGTTATTTTGAGTTTTAATACATGTAAAATATGTATTTGTAGACCACATTGTAAGAGTAAGTAAGTAAGTTTTATTAGAATCAAAAATGTTCACTGTAGGTAGGTGTATGTTCCTTTAAATAAATCAGGTCATGGTGAAAGGCGACGAACAGCTGTAAGATAACGATTAATTGTTTGTTGGCCTTAACCTAGAAGGGGAAGTTGTGAAACCAGCTTTTGGTTTTTCTGATGTTCTTTTAGATTTCTAGTCAGTAAAGATAATTTGGAAAATTGTTACTAGTGCTAGGAATTGGACATTTAAAATAGTGGTGAATATGGATTGAAATAATTGGCAATAAGTTAATTGGTAAACATTCAAGTATAGAAAGAAAGGAGAGAGAGGCAGTTAGAAGATAACAGAAGTAGGAAAACGACAGGCGTGAAAGTAATAAAGCAGGAGGAGTCAGTGGAAGATTTTTGCAAGGAGGCTAGAATATTTGAGAAGCAAGAAATTGAGTTTAGAATAAGAAAGAAGGCATACCAGAAAGGATTAAAGTTGGAAGCATTGGGATAAAGTGATGAGACTGCTTTAAAGAGAAAAGAGAAGGACAAACACGGATTATCCCTTGGGGCACCCATAAACTGAAAGGGCTAAAAAAATACCTCACCCTATATCCCTGATGGGGGAGGAAATGGATTAGGGCTTTGGAGGAGGAGAACGTGGGACGATTATTGATCATGGAAGATTTGAAGGCACTGTTGGTAAAAGTGATAGGAACCACTAAAGTGACAGAACTACTGAAGATGGATGGTATAAACTGATGCGAACAATGTAACAAGCAATGGCATACTGTTTGACACAGTCAGGCAGAGGGTATGGCAGACCCTCAGACAATGTTACCCACTTAAGAGGAACCCCAAAGAACAAAGGGGAGATACACAAGAAGGAAAGGCAAATAGCCTATCTGGAAAACCAGCTGAAAAGGTGGAGAGTTGATTGATGAACATTATATTATGAACTACTGTGGTGGATGTCATTCTTCTTAAAGTCAAGCAGATTCAGCGAACAGTTGGTCTCTGCGGTCGAGAAATATCGCAAAGATAGGAAAAAGACTTGCAAACCAGCAGGAGGAGCTGTTGTCAATAAACAATGGACCTAAGTGAGTCCTATGACGGAACCAAGCAGGGCCAGAGAATTACATGCCAATAATGAATGTCTTTGGG
The DNA here is from genome assembly GCA_038087875.1 of Malacoraja senta. Classification (NCBI taxonomy): domain Eukaryota; kingdom Metazoa; phylum Chordata; class Chondrichthyes; order Rajiformes; family Rajidae; genus Malacoraja; species Malacoraja senta. The sequence goes on along the minus strand of CM075985.1, from coordinate 36,961,122 downwards.
GTACGTTTCCTCAAAAAGTCCTATCAGGAGTGAAATTAATCTGGATATAAGCCCTAACAGGACTGGGGTCCCCAAGAGAGAAAGGGATTTAAAGGCAGGATATAGTTCAGACTAGATTAGGTATGAGCCCTGTAGTGTCGTTTATGATGAATAAGGTAATTAAGAGGTTTGGTAGACCTACAGAAATCAGCTTTGACAACGGATTGTTTTCATTTAGGGAGTAGCTAAGTTGGCGATAGAGACCCTTAGAGTAAAATACACATTTGGGTATATAAGAATAAATGGAACATTGAAGGTTAATATAAATAAGATTTGTTTAATTACAAAGTTGAATTGGATCGATGCCCTGCCATTGGCACTGAAGAGATGTTGCATGCAAACTAACCGAGCAGGTGGCACAATGGAGAGGTCCCTACAAGAGACCGAGTTTGGAACAGTTAAAGATAGAATTAAAAAAGTATATGAAACAGTTAATTATGATATACAAGTCTATTTATGAACAGGAAAGTAAAAGCTGTTGGAGGTGGACCAGGAGGAAGGACCCTTTAAACCTGAAGACAAGGTGTATGTATGAGTTTTCTAAACTACCGACCGATGTTCAGGTAGAAAGTTGATATACCTGGTACCATTTCAATAATACCTGAGGGCTGTCCCGCAGGTACGAATGGATAATAGCCCTGAGGTAAGTGAACAGGAGGACAAAGATGTGAGAAAAGAGTAGAGTTTGAACAAGAACGTTGTTTGACATCAGTGGTGGGCAAAATAATGGAAAGGATACTTAAGACAATATAGAAGAATTTGGATAAATAGGGTAGGATTAGGAAGAATTAGCATGGATTTGTGATTGTGATGTTTGACTAATCTTGAATTTTTTGAAAAGGTTATTAGGGAAACTGATGAGGGTAAAGTGATGGATGTTGTCTAGATGAACTTCAGTAAGGCCTTTGACAAGGTTCAATAAGGAAATAAGGTTGGTTAGGAAGGGTTAGTAAGGAATAGCAAGATGGATTAAAAAGTGGCTGTATGGGAGATGTCAGAGAGCAATGGTGGATGGATGGTACACAAAAATGCTGGAGAAACTCAGCTGGTGCAGCAGCATCTATGGAGCGAAGGAAATAGGTAACGTTTCGGGCCGAAACCCTTCTTCAGACTGATAGGGGGCTGGGGAGAAGAAAGCAAAAAAGGAAAAAGGCGGAGGAGGAGCCCGAGGGCTGGGGGAGGGGAGGAGACAACCAGATGGCTGATGAAGGGGAGGGGACAGCAAGGGCTAGCAGAATTGGGAGAATTCAATGTTCAAGCCCCCAGGATGTAGACTGCCCAAGCGGAATATGAGGTGCATTTCCTCCAATTTACGGTGTTGCTCGCTGTGGCCATGGAGGAGACCCAGGACAGAGAGGTCAGATACGGAATGGGAGGGGGAGTTGAAGTGCTGAGCCACCGGGAGGTCAGGTTGGTTATTGCGGACCGACCGGAGGTGTTCGGCGAAACGATCGCCAAGCCTCCGCTTGGTCTCACCGATGTAGATCAGCTGGCATCTAGAGCAGCGGATGCAATAGATGAGGTTGGAGGAGATGCAGGTGAACCTCTGTCGCACCTGGAACGACTGCTTGGGTCCCTGAATGGAGTAGAGGTGAAGGGACAAGTGTTGCATCTCTTGCGGTTGCAAGGGAAAGTACCAGGGGAGGGGGTGGTATGGGAGGGAAGGGAAGAATTGACAAGGAAGTTACGGAGGGAGCGGTCTTTGCGGAAGGCAGACATGGGGGGAGATGGGAAGATGTGGCGAGTGGTGGGGTCACGTTGGAGGTGGCGAAACTGACGGAGGATCACTTGTTGTATGTGACGGCTGGTGGGATGAAAGGTGAGGACTAGGGGAACTCTGCCCTTGTTGTGAGTGGGGGGATGGGGAGAGAGAGCAGTGTTGCGGGGTATGGCAGAGACCCTGGTGCGAGCCTCATCTATGGTGGAGGAGGGGAACCCCCGTTCCCTGAAGAATGAGGACATTTCAGATGCCCTGGTGTGGAACGCCTCATCCTGGGAGCAGATGCGGCGTAGACGGTGGAATTGGGAGTGGGGGATGGAGTCCTTACAGGAAGCAGGGTGGGAAGAAGTGTAGTCCAGATAGCCATGGGAGTCGGTAGGTTTGTAGTGGATGTCGGTAAGGAGTCTATCACCTGCGATGGAGATAGTGAGGTCAAGGAATGGTAGGGAAGTGTCGGAAATGGTCCAGGTGTATTTGAGTGCCGGATGGAAGTTGGTGGTGAAGTGGATGAAGTCAGTCAGTTGTGTGTGGGTGGAGGATGTGGCACCAAAACAATCATCGATGTAGCGGAGGTAGAGGTCGGGGATGGGGCCCTGGTACGCATTGAACAAGGATTGTTCTACGTACCCGACAAAGAGGCAGGCGTAGCTGGGGCCCATGCGTGTGCCCATAGCTGCGCCTTGTATTTGGAGGAAATGGGAGGAGTCAAATGAAAAGTTATTAAGTGTAAGGACCAGCTCCGCTAGGCGGAGGAGGGTGTCAGTGGCCGGGTATAGATTGCTTCTACGGTCGAGGAAAAAACGGAGGGCTTCGAGACCATCCTGGTGGGGGATGGAGGTGTATAATGACTGGACGTCCATGGTGAAGATGAGGGGGTGAGGGCCTAGAGAATGGAATGCGCGGAGATGACGGAGAGTGTCTGAGGTGTCTTGAACATAGGTAGGGAGGGATTTAACCAAGGGGGATAGGATGGATGTTTGTCAGGTTGGAGGTCAGTGACTAGAAGGGTACCTCGGGGATGTGTGTTGGGTCCACTGTTGTTTGTCATGTGAATCAATAATCCGGATGTTGGTGTGGTAAAATAGATTAATAAGTATGTAGATGATACTAAGATAGGTGGTGTTGTGAATAATGAAGTAGATTTTAAAAAGTGTACAGAGAGATTTAGGTCATTTGGAAGAATGGGTTGAAACATGACAGATGGGTTTAATGTTGATAAGTGTGAGATGATACATCTTGGCAGGACAAATCAAAATTGAACGTACATGGTAAATGATTGTGAATTGAGGAATGAAGTTGAACAGGCGGATTTAGGAATAACTGTGCATGGTTCCCTGAAGGTGGAATTTCATGAAGATAGGATGGTAAAGAAAGATTTTGGTGTGTTGGCCTTTATAAATCAGAGCATTGTGTATAGAAGTTGGGTTGTAATGTTAAATTGTACAAGGTATTGGTGAGGTCAATTGTGGAGTATGGTGTATAATTTTGGTAGGCATAATTATAGGAAGGATGTCAACAAAATAGAGAGAGTACAGAGGAGATCAATTAGAATGTGGACTGGGTTTCAGCAACTAAGACACAGAGAAAGGTTGAACAAGTTAGGTCTTTATTATTTAGGAAAGATAGAAGGGGTCCCAACAAATACAAGGGAATGATGTATTCCTAAGGAACTATTTACTGGCAGTATCTCGTTCTATTACAGAATTAAGAACCAAGGGGCTGCTGGCACAGAGTCCCCATCTCGACTTTCCAATCCATTCTGTGAAAGCGGGGGAGTGGGATCTTGTAACATCATGGAAGGAAGAAAAGCTGCAACCTAAGTGGACTGGACCCTACCTGGTGTTACTAATCACCGAGACAGCAGTACGAACAAAAGAAAAAGGGTGGACACACGCAAGCCGATTTAAGGGTCCTGTGGAGGCCCCACCAAACAATATCAGCCCGTGGACTGTGCGCAAAGGAGAGGAACCATTGACTTTAATATTTAACAAGAACCCGCGGGAAAAATGAAAATTTCGTGTTGGTGGGTCGTGTGTTGGGTGGTTACCCAACTATGTAAGCATACAGAGTGTTCAAATGCAGGAAAGTGGAAGGATGTGCAGATAGAACAGGGAGAATGAGTCTAAGGATTTGAAGATAATGATAGTAGCAGGAGAAACAGAATTAAGGCAATTATATGAGGAGGGAATACCTACAGGAGGGAAGGGAGCCAACACCTGGCTTGCCTGGATGATGTACACGGCCAGAAGTATGCAACACACCAATTGCTACGCCTGCGCCGGAGCTAAGCCTCAGCTGGTTCCGGAACCATTTCCCTTGAATTGGGATAGGACACCTGGGGCTATATCATGTATACTACAGCTATTCATGAATCCCATCCTACCAAAGGATGAGACCTGCCAGAGGTATCATTACCTATTCCCGGCTAGCAACAACAATACAAAGGGCCGAAGGACAGACCCTTCGACACACACATATATATATAGATGCGATAGGGGTGCCAAGAGGGGTACCCGATGAATTCAAAGCCAGAAACCAGATAGCTGCGGGCTTTGAGTCCATACTCTTCTGGTGGTCCACACTTAATAAAAATGTGGACTGGATCAACTACCTATACTACAATCAACAACGCTTTATAAATTACACTCGAGATGCGGTTGAAGGATTAGCGGAACAACTGACAGATACCAGCCTAATGGCCTGGCAAAATCGCATGGCCTTAGACATGCTACTGGCTGAGAAGGGAGGGGTGTGTGTAATGTTTGGGGAACAATGTTGCACCTTCATCCCCAACAACACTGCTCCTGATGGGTCAGTATCGAGAGCCCTAGCAGGTCTCACCTCCCTGTCTATCGAATTGGCCGAGAACTCCGGAGTAGACACCTCCTGGACCGGGTTTCTAGACTCCTGGTTTGGGAAACGGAAGCACATCTTTACATCAGCCCTAACATCAGTGGTAGTTATGATGGGATTGCTGTGCCTATTTAAAACACAGTAAGACCAGCGAGAGGAAGATAAGGAGGCGAAGATTCTGCTGCTAGCATTATAGAAGGGGCAGATAGTATAAATCAAAGATTACAGTAGCAAAAGTAAAAGCGTGGATTGTGAGGAAGGGGTTAATAGGTATAAGTTGATTTAGACAAGAACCCTTTGTATAGTAGGGAGTATAGTAGGGAGGATAGGGGGAGTGAAGAACGAGTAGAGATGGTGACTTTTTCAAGGATGAGAACAGAGAAGATAAGGAGACCGTCCAGGATAGAACTAGGGTAAGGGTCATAAGCAACACTCTGTGCGCATGGGCAATGAACTTACATGAATATGTACACACACACACTATGACAAGATGTCTCATTTAAATGCACATGCGATGCATAATATGGGAGGTGTCTTTGACGTCGGGTGGACGTTCCAGGACCTTCTCGTGGGAATGTGGGCTTTATGTTATGATTGGAAGAAGCACAATGGGGAGGGATGAGGGTGTGACAATGATACCCATGAAATGTATAAAGGTAGAAGACATCCCGATCCTCGGTGTGCCTCTAGGGGACATCAAAGGAGAGGCACCTATTCTGCAGAATATGATTTAAATAAAAAGCTTCTTTGCCGACTTTGTCTCTAAAAGCGTTTGTGATTTTGAATCTCACATTTGAAATAAAAGAAAGGATTATTTATGTTGCATCATATCAAATGTAAAACATAGCAGTCAGATTTAATGAGATCATGGCACTGCTTATCCAGACCCATCACTGAACACACTGATAATGTCACTACATATCCAGACCCATCACAGAGGTAATTTCTTTGAATCATCCAATCCCAGGACCTCACATAACAACCAGTTCCCAGTTCCGTCGCACACTGTACAGATCTATTTCCACCAGTGACACCATTGACAACATTTGTCTCGTGCTGAGCCACTGTAGATGAGTGGACATGATTGCAGGTTACCATTGGACTTGCCCATTGGACAGAACTGCTGTAATAATAATGTTAAAAAGTGTGATTAACCGGGTTTGCCTTAAAATGAATCTGTCCTACAATCGCAGGACAGAGATCGATGGCCAAGTGAGGATTATCTTTCTGCACTATTTGTGCACACACCCTCCATAGAGCCATTGAGCTATAGTCAAACAGTGTCTTCGGCCCAGCCAGTCCATTTCGGCCAACATATATCATCCCCATATTGCTATAAATGGCATGGCCATGCACCTGTATAAATGTTCCTTAAAGTTTGCGTTAGTACTTTTTTTCTTTATAGCTTTATATATTTACAAGGATAGATAGCTGAATGGATAGGGAAAAATGGCTTCATGGACGGAAGCAGAGGGTGATGGTGGAAGGTTTCTTCTCAGACTGGAGGCATGTGACTAGTGGTATGACTGCGTTCAGTAATCGGTCCGTTACTGTTTATCAACTACATCAATGATTTGGATGTGAACATACAGAGCAAGATTAGCAAGTTTGCAGATGATACAAGAGTGGGTGGTTTTGCAGATAGTGAAGATGAACGTGATTAATTGCAGTGCGATCTTGATCGATTGGTCAAGTATGCTGAGGAATGGTTAATGGAATTTAATGCAGAGAATTGTGAGGTATTGCATTTTGGAAGTTTAACATGGGCAGGACCTACACAGTGAATGGTGGGGCTCTAGGTAATGGTGGGAGGCAGAGGGATCTCGGAGTGCAGGTGCACAGTTTCTTGTAGGTAGTCACAGTTACTGTAGATCGGGTGGTCAAAAAGTATTTTAATACATTGGCCTTTATCTGGCAGAGTATTGAGTATAGACGTTGGGAGGTCATGTTGCAGCTGTATAAGACATTAGCGAGGCCGCATTTGGAGTATTGTGTTCAGTTCTGGGTACTGTATTATTGGAAGGATTTTTCCAAACTGGAAACTTTACAGATACATTTTACAAGGATATAGTCAGGGCCTGGCATATGGGGAGTGGTTGAGTAGTCAGGGACCCTATTCCTTGAAATGCAGGAGAAAGAAGAGTGATCTTACTGAGGTGTATAAGATCATGAGAGGGATATATCGGGTAGAAGCACGGATTCTCTTGCACTGAGTCGGAGAATCGAGGTGCAGAGGTCATAGGTTTAAGGTGAAGGGGAAAAGATTTAATAGGAATCTGAGGGATACTTTTTCACATAAAGAGTGCTGGATGTGTGGAACAAGATGCCAGAGGATATAGTTGAGGCTGGGACTTTCCCAAAAGTTATGAAACAGTTAGATAGAACTGGTTTGGAGGAATATGGGCCAAATGCGGGCAGGGGGGACTAGAGTAGATGGCCGGTGTGGGCAAGTTGGGTCGAAGGGCCTGTTTCCACACCATATCACTCTATGACTCTATGAATGCCGGCTGAAGTATCTCCTCCTGCAGCTCGTTCCACACACCCAATACTCTTTGAGTGAAGAAGTTACCCCTCAGGTTACTATTCAGTCTTCCCCCCTCATGTTAAACCTGTCCTCAGGATCTTGATTCCCAACTCTGTGCGTCGACCCTATCTATATCTCTCATTATTGTAGTCACTTCTAAAAGATCATACGTCATCCTCTTGTGCACCAAGGAATAACGCACTAACCTACTGAATCTTTCCCTCTAAATCAGGCCCTCAATTCTTGGCAACGTCCTCGTAAATGTTCTCAACGCCCTTTCCACCTTGACAACATCTTTCCGATCCAATGTGCCAAAAACTGAACACAATACTGTCTATGCAGTCTCACCAACGTCTTGCACATGTGCAACATGACCTCCAAACATGTATACTCAACGCTCTGACTGATGAAGGCCAATGTGCCAAAAGTCTTTTTGACCACCCTATCTACGTGTGATGCTACTTTCAACGGACTATGCACCTGTCGTCCTAGATCCCTCTGCTCTCTTGTTAATTCACCTTTTTGCCTTCGTTCCAGCTCATCGGTTCTGACACATCTGAACTCACTGATGGTTTCACTTCCCATCTGCTTCTGATACTGAACACACTTGCACTGCAGCTGAACATCCAAATAAAGAAAAGTCAAGAAGGAGCAGTTGTACTTCGAATATCTGCGAGCCCCTTTTGTGTAGTTCTGGTCACCACACCATAGAAATGATGTCCTAATGCCGGAAGCAGTGCGGAACAGATTCACCAGGATGTTTTCAGGAATGAACATCGTTAGTTCAATGGTTCAATGGTCCTTTATGGTCCTTGTAAAATTATGTCAACTACAGCAGGATTGAGTAGATAATCACTACCAACGGAGGCGCATCGTTCATCTCCCTCGCAAGTGTCCAACAGGTGCTGCACTGTCCTCAAACTAAACTCTAGCCTGAAACCCAAGGAATTAAATATCAATAGGTGTCGAATTTTCTCAAAGCTACAGATTAAACGACAAAATGTTGTAACTACCTATCATTTACGTTGGTCATTTTAATGTCCCTGATTATTGAAGTGTTTCTTTCCGTTTCCATGTGTACCAGTTATAAGCAGCAGGAATGGAGAAATGCTCTCTTGAATTAATTGATAAATAGGCACAGAAATACAGACTGAGTTTGTGAGAGCTCCCACTAAATTCACTGGCATTTATAAGGATGCGAGGGGATCATATAAACATATACAGTTCTTAAGGGATTTGACACCTGCACATCATTCTTGTATAGTGTTTAAAACCTTGAAAAAGCCTTGAAAATCAAGATCCCTTTGTTCCTCACTACTCCCCCGAATCTCCCATTCATGGTATTTGTTCTAACCTGAGTCGTGTTAGCAAAATGTATCATCCCTCAATTATCAGTATGAAACACCACCTGCCATTTCTCAGCCCCTTACGTCAACACATTGACAATATACTGTGTCCAAGAAATGAACTGATCTAAGCATTGCACCATCGGCATCAATGAATCATGATGCATCCAAGAGATTCAGTCAGACGGATCGGAAATAGGAAATGTCGGTAACAAGGGCCCTGCGAGCAATGCCTGATTTGTCCCTGCCTTGACAAGCAATGATTTATACTGTCTCTCAGAATGTTTGCAATTATATCCCTAGTAGGATTGTTAGGCTCGTTCGCCAGTAATTAGAAAGCATTTGCGTGCTGCCGTTCGTGAAACTTGGACCACAGTAGCCGACCATAATCATTTGGTGGTCAGTGTAAATTTAAAAAACTTTCAGATGGAGCCCTGCGTTGCAGATTGGATGACATTTTAACTGGCTATGGCATTTGATCAACTTAGCGTTCACTAAAAAGCATCATTTTTAATAATGGACACGCACCAGAATTTGAAATTCCCATTGCTGAATTCTCCCACTGCAAAGTCCCTTTTGCATTAGCAATATTGGTGCAATGTGTTTAATTAATAGATCGCTTATACCTTGTCGCTCAACGCTCGGTTATGTTTCAGTTATGTCAATAGAAACCTACTCGTTCCTGGATATTTTCTGCGCTATTCTGTATTTCTCTGCCGTGGTGCCGCGCGTATCCTCCGGCAACTGACCTGAGTCGCCCGAGGTGCCCAAGCGACAAGTCGACAAACCCATCCCTGGCTCTGCCCGAGGTCCGGAGAAAAGGGTGAGCAGATATATGATGGCGGCGGTGATGGCAAGGAAGAAAGAACGGCTGCGTGGGTAGCGCAGTGGACCTGGGCGGTGGGGTGCGCCGCTGAACGCCGCAAAGCAGTCTGGGGCTCAGCTGGACCGGGCGCCGCTCCAAAGGGTATTAATGCATAGCCAAGATGCAGCTGGGGAAATATATACAGTACTAGACAAAGTGGGACCCGTTGGGTCCCAGCATCACACGGGAGGGCTAGTCACCCAACGCAATATTCCACCTCTCCACCAATTCCAATATTGCTCGCCAGTGCGGTGGGGTGGCTTTCTGTTGTGCTAGTATGGGTGTTGTGGGCCGAATGGTCTGGTTTCAAGAGGGATATTATGGACATTGTGGGCCGAATGGATTCTTGTCCTGGCAGCTCAGTCACTGAGGCCTGGCAATACAGTCACTCAGACCTGGCAGGCTGGCAGCTGAGAAACTGCCAGAAATTGTGCCCAAAACAGGTGGCAGACTCTGTGAGAGAGAAGGGGGAGAGGGTGGACTGAATGGATTATTGTGCTGGCAGTTCAGTGAGTCATGCCTGAATGGCTGGCAGTTCACTTACTCAGGGCTGGTGGGCTGGTAGGCTGGCAGTGCAGTCACTCACGGCTGGTGGGCTGGCAGTTCAGTCACTTGCAGCTGGTGGGCTGGCAGTTCACTTACTCAGGGCTGGTGGGCTGGCAGTGCAGTCACTCATGCATGGTACGCTGGCAGTTCATTCAGTCACCCCCCTCCCTTCATCCCCCCACTCTGCTCCTTGCCATTCCCCTCACCCCCCCCCACGCATTCAGTCCATCTCCCCACCGCTTCCCCCCATGCACTCTTAGCGGCTCTCCCACAGAGCAGCCATTCCTGCCTATTAGGTTCCCATTGTGAAGAAGAACACGCAGGCAGGAAAAGTGGAAAAAGGATTTATTAGTTTAAATTGTGAATTACTCTTAAAATATAACAAATTAAATGTTAAAAATGAGAATTATTAAGTTCTTTCTTGTTGTGTCGCTTGTTGTGTTCTGCTGCTCACTGCCTCTTGATGGCTATTTGCTGTTGATAAAAAAGAGACAATTTTAATATAGAGAGATTGAGCGGTTGTAATTTGTTGTAATTCTCAATCCTCTGGACTCATTGAAGAATTTGTGCAAAACATTTTTTGATGCGCGGGCTGTTGGGGTGGGGTGGGGGTGGCTTCTTCTTCTTTCGTGTGGCATGCACAGGCTAAAGTTGTAGGACAACTTGTTTTATTTGATCTTCTGTTTGTGCACGTCGAGTTGATTGCATTAGTCAAAACAGGGCGGACCACATGAAGGATGCAATCTTCCACCCCGGGGTGGCAAATGTCCTGCAGCCGAGGGAGGGGGATGGCTTCAGACGGGGGCTCTCGTGGGCTGATGAGGGAGGGGGTGTCCTGCAGCGGGGGGTGGGGCGGCTTCAGGAGGGGGAGCATCCTATAGCCAGGCGGAGGGCAGCGTCTTGAGGTGAGGATGCCAGTGGGGGTGGGGGGCAGTGAGTGACTCACTGCCTTGGGACTAACTCATGGTCTCTGGACTGACTCACTCACTCATGGCCTCTGGACTGACAGACTGAATCACGGCTTGTGGAATGACTGACTTATGGCCGACTTCTGGAGTCACGTCCGACTTTTGTAAACTGAAAACTGTAACATCCACATTCAGGAACAGCCTCTTCCTGACAGCCATCAGGCTATTAAACATAACGAATAAGTTCTGAACTACGAAAGACTATATTATTTGTACTATTTGTTATTTGTTGATCACACACACATCCTCCACCTCACACAGACACTCACACACACAGACTCTCTCACACACATACACAGACACAGACTCTCAGACCCACACACACAGACTCTCAGACACACACACATACACACACAGACTCACACACACACACAGACACTCTCACACACACACATATACACAGACACTCTCACACATACACATACACACACACACTCACACACACAGACAGACTCACTCACACAGACTCACAACCAATACTAAAATGCCAAGTAACTTCAGAACGTGCTAAACATACAGTGTGTAAACCGAATGATTCAAACGTTTAAAGCCTCCTGTAATGGCGGCTGCTGCTAAAGCAAGAACGTGCTTTAAATAACGTGCAACAAACACATTCACCATAGACAGAGCAGTAAGCTCTCTTGAATTATTCAACGACGTCTTCACTATGCCTTCTGCAGTCAGCGCCATCTTGTCGCGAACCGAAAATGACGCAGTCAGTGCCATCTTGACGCTAACCTGAAATGACGTCATCAGCGCCATCTTGCCACTAAGCGGAATTCACGAAATGAGCGCCAATTTTGCAATTAAACAGTCCTGATCTAATGAAATGTTTATTCACGCTTTATCCATCCGAAAACTGTTGCAACGATTTTAAAAACCAAGCAAAGGCAAACAATTTGGCAGCAGCCACTTGACAACCAAAATTCATTTTATGAACACAAACGTTTTAAAAGGCGAGGCAAACAATTTGGCAGCAGCCACTTGACAACCAAAATTCATTTTGTGAACACAAACTTTTTAAAAGGCGAGGCTAATAATATGGCAGCAGCCACTTGACAACCAAAATTCATTTTGTGAACACAAACTTTTTAAAAGGCGAGGCGAACAATTTGGCAGCAGCCACTTGACAACCAAAATTCATTTTGTGTACACAAACTTTTTAAAAGGCGGGGCAAACAATTTGGCAGCAGCCACTTGACAACAAAAATTCATTTTGTGAACACAAACTTTTTAAAAGGCGAGGCGAACAATTTGGCAGCAGCCACTTGACAACCAAAATTCATTTTGTGTACACAAACTTTTTAAAAGGCGGGGCAAACAATTTGGCAGCAGCCACTTGACAACAAAAATTCATTTTGTGAACACAAACGTTTTAAAAGGCGATGCAAACAATTTGGCAGCAGCCACTTGACAACCAAAATTCATTTTGTGAACACAATCTTTTTAAAAGACGAGGCAAACAATTTGGCAGCAGCAGCTTGACAACCAAAAATTCATTTTGTGAACACAAACTTTTTAAAAGGCGAGGCAAACAATTTGGCAGCAGCCACTTGACAACCAAAATTCATTTTGTGAACACAAACTTTTTAGAAGGCGAGGCAAACAATTTGGCAGCAGCCACTTGACAACCACATCGAGGGGACTCACCGTGGAGTAGTCCTGCGTTCAGTGTTATTCGAAGCTCAGAGAGCCGTGACCTCTCGCTTCCTGGGTCTGGCAGAGACTGAGTGAGGCACGACACTTCCGGGTTTTATAGTCCCTCCCCCCCTGCCGCCAGCGGGGGCAGCAGAGAGAATGGCGATTAAAAAAAAACATTAATAAATCTCTGATTTTTCATCGATGGGAAAAATCCTCCGGTCCAGGAAGGCGAAGGGTGTCTCTGAGCGAGGAGGCCAAACAAAATGATTGAAAATAGACAAATCAATGTTCATAACGTTGGGTTGTAAACTGGCCAAATGAAATATGAAGTGCTGTTCCTCCAAATTGCTTGTGGCAATGGAGGTGGTCCATGACAGAAAGGACACTGACCGGCAGAGGTACTCCAGCACTGTGTGCTTATCTTGGGTATCAAGCGGCAACTGCAGTACCTTCCTACACATGTTTCCAAGGAGTGATTACCTGCATGCAAATAGACTTGATTTGTTAACGCGTTATTCATCATTCCTTCTGATCCCTGAATGGAATGGAATTACGGCCATTATTTCACAAGGGGATGGAGAGAAAGAAAATAATTATGAACTGCCGCGCCTGATGTTAGCAGGGAAAGGGTGAGCAATAACAAAACACTTATAATGGAATGTCATGTCAGACAAAGTCACCATGATTAAGGAGAGGGGGATATTGCGTAACAAATGGATACGGGTTGAAAATGCACTTGGATTTGTGCGTGTAACGAACTTTATGGATGTGGACAATCCAATTATTGTGCAGTCTTTTCTGTTAGATTACGCCCTGCATAGGAAATAATCGTCCAAAGTTAGACTGTAATTTAGTGATATCATTTTGGCGGGTTTGGCGGTAAATTAGTGAAATACGTGGCAATGCGATTGGCAGGTAGGAAACAAAGAGTGGGAATTAAGTTTTGTTTGGAGCGGAAGGTGTTGTCTGTCCATATAGTATGTGGATGAGCACGTACACACACACGACCGTTCACACGCAGACACGCACAGACCCCCCCCCCACACACACACCCATACACAGAAATACACGCGCACGTACAAACACACCCACACACACTGATTCGTGCTCGAATGAGTGTGTCGCAGGTGCAGTCGCAAGTGATAATTAGGAAACGGAGAATTGGAAGCAAATAGATCCAGTAGGTCATCCGCACGTTTGTTCTGTTATTTCCAGTTCTTTGTCTGTTGTCCTATTGTCCGACGTATCGCTTTCACTTGTCTCACTAACATAAGTAAAGGAAACATTTCTAGCGATGCGTTATGTGTAAATGAAAACAGGAATTGCTGGTTACATCAACAAGGCAGGAAAAAATAGATGCAAAGTTGATATTTTAAGTCGAAGGCCCATCATGAGACGGGCCCTGCTCAGTCCTTCCAGCAACCTCTCATTTCATTTCGTATTTCCGTTTGTGTTAAACCCCACCCCCACGCTCTCCACGCCCCCCACGCCCCCCATATTTGTTTTAAATAATCACCGATTCCTACAAATTCTCCCGTAGTTAGTTATCCCCTTCAGAAAATTAATATTTTCGCGCGGGCTGGTCGGAAAGAGAAACAAGCAGTAAACGAAACTGTGATCGAAGGCGGAGGGTGTCTCTGAGCGAGGTGGCCAAAAATGATGGCCGTAGGTGGCGGCGTTCTCTCGGAAATCACAGCACAGTGAGCCAAAAGCAGTCAAGATCAAACTTTTAGTAATATAGATGGGTATGATGTGTAGGAAGGAACCGCAGATGCTGGTTTACACCGATAGACATAAAAATACAGAGTAACAGCGGGACAGGCAGCTTCTCTGGATTGAAGGAATGGGTGAGGTCTTCAATCTCGACCGGAAACGTCATCCATTCTTTCTATCCAGCGACGCGGCATGTCCCGCTGAGTTACTCCAGGATTGTGAACCTATATACAGAATGGGCGCCAGCAGACACGCAAAACCCTCAGACCACAGGATGCAGATTACAACACGGCCGCCGTTGAACGGTGATTCGGCAGGTGTCAATGTTGACTTATTGATCGTGATTTAAAACACCGATAACATAAATATTGTTTTAAAAAGACACAGTTACTCGTTCCCGAAGCCTGTCCGACATGATGCATATTTTGATTATTTCATGGAAGCACGAGGAAAACTCACGAAGGATCAATGAGAAATATCGTCAAATGATACCTGCCATCTGCCGCGTGCCATATTTTAAAGGAAGTAATGACGCTAGTTGCGGGGCAAAGTGCACAGTATCTACAGTCGAAAAATAATTGAGATGGAATGATACGGAAAAAATCACAGTTCACTAATTGGATTAAAAAGGTTAAGGATTTAATCTTGAGGATTTTGAAGTACAGATGCACTCGGTGTATTTATTTATTTATTTATTTATTTATTTATTTATTTATTCCGAACAAGTAAAGACATTAAAGACATTGATATTAACAAAATCGAAATTATCAAACAATTGAACATTGCAATCAACATTTACAATTGAGAAGAACAAAATCAAGGTTCCAATGTCCAACTCAGAGTCTGTACAAGCTCGAAAAGGAGTGAGAAGAAGAATAACTTATTAAATCTCACCCCTTTTCCCACACTTCTATCGTATTTAAAAATCAATTCCTTACTAATAATAGTACTGCCCTAGGCAATTTCCCATAATACATACAGACACTTATATACATTCAACTATTATGTACATACAATCTTCATATTTGAAGTACCCAACATCAGTGAACAATAGTAAACAAGATAAACATCAACAATAGTAACAAGATAACATCAACGATTGTAAACAAGATAAACATCAACCCCCACTTGTCAACCATCCCCTCCATCCCTGTACCCCTTGAGCATTATTTTTTTATATATCATTTTAAAATGATTCATGTTTGTGCATTGCTTCAATTCCCCGTTCAATTTATTCCACACTCCTACTCCACAAACCGAAATACAAAAGGATTTTCTAGTCGTACGGACTTGTTGTTTCTTAAAGTTAAATATTCCTCTTAAATTGTAACCCCCCACACGCTCGTTAAATAATTTTTGAATGTTTCCAGGTAAATTTTTATTTTTGGCCCTAAACATTATCTGAGCTGTTTTGAATGTGACCAAATCTTCTAATTTTAATAATTTTGACTCTAAAAATAATGGATTCGTATGACCCAGATACTTAGCATTATGGATAATACGAATTGCTCTTTTTTGCATCATGGTTAATGAGTGTATCGAATTTTTATAATTATTTCCCCAGACTTCTGTACAATAATTTAAGTAGGGTAAAATTAATGTACAATAAAGAATACGGAGTGATTTGTAATCCAGAGCTTGCTTGGCTTTGTATAATACAGAGATACTTTTTGATAATTTTAATTTTACATGTTTAATATGTGATTTCCAGCTTATTTTATCGTCAATTATAACCCCAAGAAATTTATTTTCATGCACTCTTTCAACTTCCACCCCATTTATCTTTATACTTACTAGGGGACTTATTCTACAATTACCAAATAACATTATTTTAGTTTTACTCAGATTTAATGAAATTTTATTACTATCAAACCATATTTTCAATTTACCCATTTCTTTTATTATTTTATCCAATAGCCTTTTTAAATTTTCTCCAGAGCAAAAAATATTTGTATCATCTGCAAACAAAACCAGCCTCAAGACATTGGACACATTACAAATATCATTTATGTACATGATAAATAATTTTGGGCCCAGCACTGACCCCTGTGGTACACCACACACAATGTCCAAACATGTAGAATTATGACTACCCAGATTTACAAACTGTTGCCTGTTACTTAAGTAGCTTTTAATCCAGTCCAGTACTATTCCTCTAATTCCATACCTCTCCAATTTTTTTAATAAAATATCATGATTAATTGTATCAAATGCTTTTTTTATGTCAATGAATATCCCAGCTGCATATAATTTCTTATCAATGGCGTTTGTGATGTCTTCAATTAATTCTAGTATTGCAAGTGATGTTGATCTATTTGTTCTGAATCCATATTGACTTTCTGTTAATAATTTATTATTTTCTACAAATTTGTCTAGTCTATTATTAAACATTTTTTCTAATATTTTGGAAAATTGTGGGAGTAAGGAAACAGGTCTATAGTTTGTAAAATGATGCTTGTTCCCTGTTTTGTATATTGGTATTATTTTTGCTATTTTCATTTTAATTGGAAAAGTTCCGGTCTGGAAGGATAAATTACAGATGAATGTTAAAGGTTTGGAGATCCCCTCAATGACCATCTTAACTAGCGACATGTCAATGTCATTGAAATCGGTTGACTTCTTATTTTTACATGTTTTGACAATATCCAGCAGTTCTTTCTCTTCTACTGCCGTAAGAAACATAGAGCAGGGATTTCTTTCCACTAATTTCTCAGGTGTTTCTCCAGATGTCCCTGAATCAGGGATTTGTTTAGCCAGGTCTGGTCCAATATTAACAAAAAAATTATTAAAGCTATTAGCTATATCTTCCATGTTGTAAATTTCCTTATCCTTATCAATAAAATACTTCGGGTAATTTGTTCTCCCCGGACCATTTCGGATAATGCTATTAAGTATGCTCCATATTCTTTTTATATTGTCTTTATTGTCATCTAATTTCTTCTTATAATAATCTTTCTTGCTTTCTCTTATGATTTTGACTAAAAATAATGGATTCGTATGACCCAGTATTCCACGTTTATTAAACAAAACTTTTGGCAAAACATCTATAAATATGAATTCTACTGGATCATCACGAATTTGTGTAGAGACATTGACGATTTCGGGACCTAAATACTCTGTATGGTGCAATATATATTTTCTACCATGCGTATATAGTGTGGTTCTGGGGATGTAGATTCCCATCAGTGCTGTCCATGTTCTTGGTGCAATGACGTGTACTGTTCGTTTCTCCCAATGTTTTTCCAGCCGTTACATTGAGTGTAATGTATATTAGATGGGTGGTCCAATATAGTCGGAAATGTCTTACTGGGTAAGCTCCTTATAGACACGGATATTCTGTCATTTCACTAATCGAGAAAGCACGCCCAGGGGATGCAAAATATTGATCTGCTACTTCCGCATCGATAATTATTTTGGTATACATGCCTTCTGAATAATAGCCTTTTTTAATTGATTGTTCATATAAATTCACACGAATCAGGCGGTGGCAACTAACTTTCTTGCATGAATTTCCCCCATTGTGGTTGGCACGTATTTTGGCGAGAGGCCAAGATGCTGTGAAAGCATTGTAGCCTCAAATTATTACAGATAGTTTAAGGAAATGGACGAACATTTGGAAAATGTGTTTTCTAAGGCATGACGCCAAGCACATCGGTAAAAATAATTTAATTTCAGGGTAAACATGCTTCGTGTTCACAGATGGCGCCACAACAGAGATGGTCGAAAGCCTTAATTGCTTAGAAATAAATATCACCAATAATTTGTACTGTACCAGTCATATGAAGATCCAAGAATATGCAATAACGCTTCTACTTCCTTGGATGGCTTGTCCCCAGCGACGCTCTCTAAACTCTACATATATGCCGCAGAAAGCATCTTATCGGGATGCATCACAATATGGTAAGGGAACAGTTCCTTCCAAAACAGCAAGCAGTTGCGGAGATGGAGTCTTAGGCCGGACCTCATACAAACCAACGTCCCTTCCACTGATGACATCTACACTTTACGTTGCCTCGGCAACCCCATCAGCATAATCAAGAACTAGTCTCATCCCGGTCAATCCCTCTTCTCCAATTTCACATTAGGCCAGAGGAACAGACGTTTGAAAACGCATAACTGCAGGCTCAGGGACAGTATTTTCCCAGCTGTTTCGCGACTTCACCGGTTAGAGTGCTGCCTGGCGTCGCGTCGCCCTCATCGGAGACCTTTCAACTATCTTTAATTTTAATTTATCCGGTTTAATCTTTGATGAATTTTGTAGATTTGGCACCTGTTATTGTTGTCTGTTAACTATAGACGGATTGGCTGTAATAATGCATCGTACTTTATTTGACTAGATGGCACGAAGCCGATAAAGCTGTTCACGGTACTTCGGTACACGTGACAACACTAAAGTAACATTAAACAACGGTACTGATTGGATTGTACTTTCAGTGTTAGACTGAGATTGTCACTATTATGCACTGGAGCCGACCAGAGTACAGGCAATTCTGGATTTAGTGTTGTCCAATGAACCAAATTTGATAAGAGAACTCGAGGTAAAGGAACCGCTTGTAGGTAGTGATCATAATATGATTAGTTTTCATCTGCAATTTGAGAAGGAGAAGATTAAATCGGAAGTGGCAGTGATGCAGTTGAACAAAGGGGATTATGAAGGCATGAGAGAGGAGCTGGCCAAGGTAGAATGGAAATGGATACTAGCAGGAATGACGGTGGAACAGCAATGGCAGGAATTTCTGGGCATAATCCGGAAGGCAGGTTCATTTCATTCGAAAAAGGAAGAAAGATTCTAAGGGGAGTAGGAGGCAACCGTGGCTAACAAGAGAAGTTAGGGATAGAATAAAACGAAAAGAAAAGGTGTATAACACAGCAAAGAGGAGTCGGAAGCCAGCGGATTTGGTAACTTTCATTGGACAACAGAAGGAAACAAAACGGGCAATACGGGCTGAAAAGATGAAGTACGAGGGGAAGCTGGCCAGAAATGTAAAGAAGGACAGTAAAAGCTTCTTGTTCAGATATATTAAGGGAAAAAGAATAGCAAAGTCCAATTTGAGTCCCTTGAAGGCAGACACTGGTGAAATTATTATGGGGAACAAGAAAATGGCAGAAGAGTTGAACAGGTACTTCGGATCTGTCTTCGCTAAGGAAGACACAAATAATCTCCCAGAAGTACTGGAGGGCAGAGGATCTAAGGGGGTCGAGGAACTGAGAGATTTTTTTATTAGGCGAGAAATAGTATTGGGTAGGCTAATGGGACTGAAGGATGATAAATCCCCAGGGCCTGATGGACTGCATCCCAGGGAGGTGGCTCTAGAAATAGTGGACGCATTGGTGATCATTTGCCAATGTTCAATAGATTCAGGATCAATTTCTGTGGATTGAAGGATAGCTAATGTTATCCCACATTTCAAGAAAGGAGCGAGAGAGAAAACTGGGAATTACAGACCAGTTGGCCTGACCAGTGGTGGGAAAGTTGGTGGAGTCTATTATTAAAGAGGTAATAATGGGGCATTTGGATAGCAGTAATACGATTAGTCCAAGTGGGCATGGATTTATGAAAGGAAAATCATGCTTGACTAATCTTCTGGACATTTTTAGGATGTGACAAGTAAAATGGATGAAGGGGAGCCAGTGGATGTAGTGTATATAGACTTTCAGAAAGCCTTTGATAGGGTTCCGCACGGGAGACTGGTGACTAAAATTAGAGCACATGGTATTGGGGGTAGGGTGTTGACGTGGATAGAAAATTGGTTGACAGACAGGAAGCAAACAGTAGGCGTGAAAGGGTCCTTTTAGAATGGCAGGCAATGGCGAGTGGAGTGCCGCAAGGCTCGGTGTTGGGGCCGCAACTGTTTACCATATATATTAATGATTTGGAAGAGGGAATTAGGAACAACACTAGCAAGTTTGCGGATGACACAAAGCAGGGTGGCAGTGTGAACGGTCAAGAGGATGTCAGGAGGTTGCAGGGTGACCTGGACAGGTTGAGTGAGTGGGCAGATGCGTGGCAGATGCAGTATAATATAGATAAATGTGAGGTTATCCACTTTGGTGGCAAAAACAAGGGGGCAGATTATTATCTCAATGGGGTTAGGTTAGGTAAGGGGGAGGTACAGCGAGACCTGGGTGTCCTTGTACACCGGTCACTGAAAGTTGGCGTGCAGGTACAGCAGGCAGTGAAGAAAGCTAAAGGAATGTTGGCCTTCATAAGAAGAGGATTTCAGTATAGGAGTAGAGAGGTTCTTCTGCAGTTTTATAGGGCTCTGTTAAGACCACAGCTGTAGTATCGCGTACAGTTTTGGTCTCCTAATTTGAGGAAGGACATCCTTGTGATTGAGGCAGTGCAGCATAGGTTCACGAGATTGATCCCTGGGATGGCGGGACTGTCATATGAGGAAAGATTGAAAAGACTAGGCTTGTATTCACTGGAGTTTAGAAGCATGAGAGGAGATCTTATAGAAACATATAAAAGTATAAAAGGACTGGACAAGCTAGATTCAGGAAAAATGTTCCCAATGTTGGGCGAGTCCAGAACCAGGGGCCACAGTCTTAGAATAAAGGGCAGGCCATTTAAGACTGAGGTGAGAAAAAACGTTTTCACCCAGAGAGTTGTGAATTTGTGGAATTCCTTGCCACAGAGGGAAGTGGAGGCCAAATCACTGGATGGATTTAAGAGAGAGTTAGATAGAGCTCTAGGAGCTAGTGGAATCAAGGGATATGGGGAGAATGCAGGCACGGGTTATTGATTGGCCATGATCACAATGAATGGCGGTGCTGGCTCGAAGGGCCGAATGGCCTCCTCCTGCACCTATTTTCTATGTTTATATGTTTCTATATGTCAGTTCGATTTGCTTGCTGTCTCTGATGGACAGTAATTGTCTGGTGTATTGTTGTAAATTTGGAAGAGGTGTTGAAGAATGTGACAGTCTGCGGCAGCAATCAAATACAGCCTAGGATTTAAAGGAAACACAATCGCGAGGAAACATTTGGGGTGTTGTGTTTCGTGTTGTTCCAATGCTGCAGCAATGCTGCAAACGTTTCATCTGTTTTATAAGTCTGATGCACTGTTTTGGCTGGCGGTGATAGGGAATTTCATTATTCATGTTATAGACAAAATTGCACAACCCCCATCTTCAGACAGAGCGGCATCTTTCCTAAAATGTCGCCCCCGCTTTTAGCACTGCATTGATTAAATGAAACAGATTGAAACGCATCGGTCAATATGACACAGGGAGAGAAGTCTGGCACCTCAAACAATATTCCTCGTGGTGGAGAAATGTCGCTACAAATTTTCGTCCATAAATATATCACATCACAACTCTTTATTCCAAAATGATTCAATGAGGTGAAGATAATTAGCCGCGGCAGTGTGTCTTTACTCGTTTCAATGTGCCTATTTTTAACTGTGTTGAAAGCTCAATGTCCCAGCGGAGATACTAAAGGGTTTAAACACTCGGCGAATGCATCACCACCTTATTATTGGACGAGATTGCCGGCCAAGTGAAGAGGTTCATCACTTCACCTCGCAAATGTTGGAAACGTATTACGGCGTGGAGAAAATATTGTACGTGATCATCGCTGCCATTGGGGTCCCTGGTAAGCGACGTAGGGAATTAGTGTAATAAATTCGGTTTTCGAATAGTAGTGGATCAGGAGGAACAGGTACATGAGGTTCGCTGCTAATTCCAGAGAATCTGTGTCAGTAACTGTGAAGGATGGGCCATTCAAGTAGCAATGGGAGTGCTCTCTGCAGAATTGCATTCAGTGACTATCGTGAATATGACTTGAACTTCTTACACGTGTCGCAGTATGTTATTGGCATTGTCTATCAGTGTTAAATTGTGTGTGTGGTTGGGGTTAGTAAACGGATATCCCTTGACTCCGCTATCTTTTAGAGCTCTATCTAATCGTCTTGAAAGCATCCAGAGACTTGGCCTCCACTGCCTTCTGAGGTAGAGAATTCCACAGATTCACAACTCTTTGGGTGAAAACGTTTTTCCTCATCTCCGTTCTAAATGGCCTACTCCTTATTCTTAAACTGCGCCCTCCTGAATCTGGACTCCCCCAACATCGGGAACATGTTTCCTGCCTCTAGCGCGTCCAATCCCTTAATATTCTTATACATATGAAAAGATCCCCTCTCTTCCTTCTAAATTCCAGTGTATAAAAACCCAGTCGCTCCATCGTTTATTCACAAAATTCGGGTAGTTGTGCCCACAGCACAACTAGAGCTTTACTCAGCGATTCGAAGTCGACGTGTTTGCCGACTGTGACGGTGTTTAATTTCAGAAATGGATCTGCTCGTCTTGGTCCGGCAATGAATTCACACTGCTGTCGGAGACATTTCTCCCAAACATTTGTTTCCCTCCCCTCAGTTGCTGGGATGCCACATGCAGTATTATGTGGATAAATGTGAGGTAATCCACTTTCGTGGCAACAACAAGCAAACAGATTATTATCTGAATGGTGTCAGATTAGGAAAACGGAGGGTGCAACGCCAGTTGCACCCTCTACACCAGTTATTGAAAGTAAGCAGGCAGGTACACCAGGCAATGTAGAAAGCAAATGGCATGTTGGACTTCATAGCGAGAGGATTTGAGCACAGAGGCAAGGATGTCCCGACTGCTGGTGAGACCGCACCAGGAGTAATGTGTGCAGTTTTGGTCCCCTAGTTTGAGGAAGGACATTCTTGCTATTGAGGACGTGCATGGTAGATTCACAAGGTTAATTCCCGGGATAGGGGGACTGACATGTGATGAAAGAATGGATCAACTGGGCTAATATTCACTGGAATTTAGAAGGATGAGAGATTCAAGAGATAGAAAATTCAAGAGACATGCACCAATTGGTACAGTGAAATTTGGAGTCACCATACAGCCATACGAATAAAAAAGAACACAGAACACGATAGTCTTTAACATAAACATCCCCACACAGCTGAATCAACGTTCCCACTGTGAGGGAAGGCACCAAAGTTCAGTCATCCTTCTCTTTGATGTTCTTTGATGTTCACCCGTGGTCGGGTCCCCCCGAGCCCCCCGCAGTCGCCGCAACGGTGGCCCAATGTTCAGGCCCTCTCGCCGGGATGATGGAACTTATAGAATGGATGATGGAACTTATAGCGGGGATCTTATAGAAACATATACAATTATTGAGGGATTGTATAGGCTAGACGCAGGAAAAATGTTCGCGATGTTGGGGGAGTTCAGAATCAATAGTCATAGTTTTAGAATAAGCGGTAGGTCATTTAGGACTGAGTTGAGGAAACACGCAGAGAGTTTTGAATCTGTGGAATTATCTACCACAGAAGGTAATGGAGGCCAATTCACTTAATGTACTCATGAGAGAGTTGGTTATAGTTCATAGGGCTAACGGAATCAAAGGATTTGGGGAGAAAGCACGAACGGGGTACTGATTATGGATGATCAGCTATGATCATATTAAATGGCGGTGCTGGCTCGGAGGGCCGAATGGTCTACTCCCGCACTTATTTTCTGTTTCTACGTTTCTATGTTTCCAGACGCCTATGAAGCACCAAAGGCTATGGTATAATTTTTTTTTAAAGTTTAACTGAGAGATTATCTGTGATTCTGGTTTGTTTGTTCCCTCATGCGTTAATCCTATGATTTCCTGTTTCCGCTTTAGCTTGAGATGGACAATGTGAAACGTAAGTGGGAACATGCTCAGACACACCGCAGCTGTCGTGTATTTTGTAGCGCAAGAAAATCAACCCTCTGAACCTGATGCTGACACTCAAAATACTGTAATTTGCAATCCTGATTAATGTCCCTTTGTCCTTCTGCAGTGAATTTCGTGGCGATTGTAATCCTTTCCCGAGGAAAGTGCGGGCTCTCCACTTGCACCACTTACTACCTGGTGGCTATGGCTACAGCGGATCTATTGGTCATCATCACTGAGGTCGTTTTTTATCAGATCAATTATTATTATTTCCCAAGGTGTTTCCTGGACATCACTTCCGTGTGCCGCGTTGTCATCGTGTTCACTCGTGTAACGGTAGAGTGTTCGGTTTGGTTCACCGTCACTTTCACATTAGATAGATTCGTAGCCATTTGTTGCCAGAAGCAGAAAACCAAATATTGTACCGCGAAAACTGCAGCCGCGGTTTTAGCTACCACCGGCATTCTGATTTGTCTGAAAGATATACCTATCTATTTTTCCCGAGTACCTGGGGAGTTTGTGGACAATGTGCCTTGGTTCTGTAACATGATTGATGGGTATTACATTAAACCCGGCTGGGTGGCATTTGACTGGCTCGACACCATTCTAACGCCTTTGCTCCCTTTCATTATAACTTTGTTCCTTAACTCACTGACAATCAGACACATATTAATTGCCAGTCGTGTCCGTAAGGGGCTGAAGGGTGAAATAAAGGGGAAGAAACGTAGTGACCCAGAGATGGAAAGTAGGCGGAGGTCGGTGATTTTACTCTTCACAATATCCGGCAGCTTCATCCTTCTGTGGTTGACATATGTTCTAGAGTTCTTATATTATAACATTGCAGGAACAACGCGGAATGATTCTGAATACATCTTTCAACAAGTTGGGTATTTACTGCAGAATTTTAGTTGCTGCACGAATACGTTTATTTATGGAGTAACTCAATCCAAATTCAGGGAGCAACTAAAGAGGGCCGTGAAATATCCAGCTACATCAGTGATTCAAATTATTAAAAATCGAATTTCGTGAAAGTAGTGGTGCTGTTATTTCTCCGGCTTCTAACGGTCGCCCTCGGCGTTTCGCTTCCGAACCTTCCACACAAATGACCGCGGATGGCGTTACGACAAGTAGCTAAAAATAACATCTGATCGAGCGCAGTTTTTACTCAATATTCCTCGTAGAATTTATGTTGTACCATAATCTACTGGCTCTATGCCAATGTAAAAAACAGTAATTCGGGTTCGTGTTCCTCCGGACACAACCCGGGGGTCAATCAAACTTTTCCCATTATACGTACATATTTGGAACTGTGACGACAACACTCGGAGTCATTCAAACTGAGGCCATCTTTCCTGCGGCAGGTAAAGCCTCCTGTAGTGCTCAGGCACGGTCATATTTTACGTATAATGCGCGGGGTGTTTGGACCTATGCACGAGATAGTCGGCCTGAGTCTCAACTTAACTCATATTCTGCAAGTCTGTGTCCGTAACAATATCCTTCAGGGACAGTGAGACAAAACTTACGCTGCCCGGCGTCAGCGACGTGGTGCTTCGAACATCGGAGGAAGACGGGCACGTTAGTACATAGTCAGGGTGAACCTGCCATTCGCGATCAATGCCCCAGCATTAGCGCACGCTGTTCCCGATATCGGCAGAAAGGGAGAAAAATCACAATGAAGAGGTCCAATAACACTTCACGCCGAATGGCATTCGATGTAGAGATTCATCCGCAGGTACCCGGACGTGGCGTTGAAGATCCAGAAGCCGAAGCGAAGAAGTGGAAGACAAGATACCAAAAGGAAACGACGTCGAAAAGCTAAAGAACCAAACAGACAAGACACCGAAAAGTCAACTAACCGAACGGGCGCGACGACGAAAAGCCACATAACCTAACGGACGCGACGCGGAAAAGCCAAATAAACTAACGGACGCGACGCACTAAAGCCAAATAACCGAACAGGCGCAACGCCGAAAAGCAAAATACGCGACACCGAAAAGACAAATAACGGACATGATATCTGCGGGGACGCAATTTGTCCGAGACCCTCTCAGCGATTGGTCCAGACCCCCGCGTCCATCACATCACTGGCCGGGTGCGACGGGAGGGTGGGGGGGATTTTTAATTTCCCTTCGCCGTTTTTGGACTCCCAACGATCATAGTGCGAATTATCTTTCTCTCTCTCTCTCGTTCTTTCTCGCTCCCCTTTCTCTCTCCCTCACTCTCTCTCTCATCTCCCTCTCTCCCCCTCTCCCTCTCCCCATCCCTCCCTCTCATCTATCTATCTATCTATCTATCTATCTATCTATCTATCTATCTATCTATCTATCTATCTATCTATCTATCTATCTATCTATCTATCTATCTATCTATCTATCTATCTATCTATCTATCTATCTATCTATCTATCTATCTATCTATCTATCTATCTATCTATCTATCTATCTATCTATCTATCTATCTATCTATCTATCTATCTATCTATCTATCCATCCATCCATCCATCCATCCATCCATCCATCCATCCATCCATCCATCCATCCATCCATCCATCTATCTATCTATCTATCTATCTATCTATCTATCTGTCTGTCTATCTATCTATCTATCTATCTATCTATCTATCTATCTATCTGTCTATCTATCTATCTGTCTATCTATCTATCTGTCTATCTATCTATCTGTCTGTCTCTCTGTCTGTCTGTCTGTCTGTCTGTCTGTCTGTCTGTCTGTCTGTCTGTCTGTCTGTCTGTCCGTCTGTCATTCCGTCCATCCACCCATCCACTCATCCATCCATCCATCTATCCATCCATCCATCCATCCATTCATCCATCTATCCATCCATCCATCCATCCATCCATCCATCCATCTATCTATCTGTCTATTTATCTATCTATCTTTATGTCTATCTTTCTATCTATCTATCTATTTATCGATCTATCTATCCATCTATCCCGCTTTTTTTCTCTCTCTCTCTCTCTCTCTCTCTCTCTCTCTTTCTCTTTCTCTTTCTCTTTCTCTCTCTCTCTCTCTCTCTCTCTCTCTCTCTCTCTCTCCCTCTCCCCTCCCTCTCCCTCTCCCTCTCCCTCTCCCTCTCCCTCTCCCTCTCCCTCTCCCTCTCCCTCTCCCTCTCCCTCTCCCTCTCCCTCTCCCTCTCCCTCTCCCTCTCCCTCTCCCTCTCCCTCTCCCTCCCTCCCCCTCCCCCTCCCCCTCCCCCCCTCCCCCTCCCCCGTATCCACCCGAAACGTCACCCATTCCTTCTCTCCAGAGTCGCTGCTTCTCTCGCTGAGTTACACCAGCATTTTGTGTCTATTCACGAGTACTCTTTGTATATCTGTGGAATATAGACCCGTGGCGTTGTATGGAATTATGTAACTTGTTTAGACTGAAAGTGGGATTGGAGAGGTGGAATGCCTGCTGTTCATATGCTTTCTGTAAGAGCAGTTGATTTACTGCCACTGTTTATGTATCTCCCTAACCTGTTTCTGTTCAGATGCTCACCAAATCGCATATAAAAACACAATTCTCCCCTTCTATAACCATATAAATAACCATATAACGGTTATATGGTTAATTATAGCCCCTTCTACCTCGTCAGGCTTTCGATTCAAATCCTAGTTATTCATTAAGATGTTTCTTGGCGACATCCCGGTTTATTTCGACAACCACTTAATGTCTATGGTCCCCAATTCTCAAGACGTGATTATTTTCGGACGCGCCAGTGTCTTGAGGTACGGGAACAATGAAAAACTTGCTTGCAGCAGCATCGCAGGCACACATAGGCAACGCACGAAAACCTAAATTATACATAAACTGTACAAGACAGTGAAAAGGAAAATGCAAAGCAAAAATAAAATCAAAATATTAGATCAAACAGCCCAAACACCGGTGCAACCCATCCACCTTAATCCCTCTGCCCGTGATGATTTTGAACCAAATCTCCTCACCTTTCGCACCTGCTAAAATACATTCTCCAGCATTGCAACCAAAGTTCCAGGTCGCAGGGCTGTTCTAAGATATAGACACAAAATGTTGGAGTAACTCGGCCGGGACATGCAACATCCCCGGAGAGAAGGAATGGGTGCCGTTTCGGATCGAGCCACTTCGTCGGTCTGAATCGTCGCAGGCAGTGGGATTAAGGTGGAACGGGTTGCACCGCAGTAAATCGACTGCTCTTACAGAAAGCATATGGACAGCAGAAACTCCACCTCTCCCATCCCAACATCAGTCCAAACCAGTTACTTAATTCCACAATTAACACAATTCCACACAAACATCCATCACAGTGAATCTCCAAACACTGTGATGGAAGGCAAAAGTCTTATCTCTTCCCTGTTCTCTGTTCTGTATTCTTCTTCTCCCGGAGTCAGTCAAACTGGTGCATGAGCTGATCGAGGCTTTTGATGCTAGAGCCGCCGGCGGGCGTTGGTAAGTCCAGCGGCCGTTAAGCCACGCCGGGTCGATTTAAACACCTCGATTCGGGCGGGAGAAGTTGCCGTTGCGGGAGCTCCGTAAAGCGGTCTCCCACCAGAGACCCGCGAGCTCCCGATGTTACCGTCCACAGGGCCTGCAGCCGAAGCCTCCGAAGCTCCGAAGTCGAGTCGCAGTCGCGCGCCACCACAGCGCTCCGCGACTGGAGCCCCAGGTCGATTCCGGTTGGAGGCCGCCGGCTCCACGATGTTAGACCACAACGACAACGGAGACTCGACAAGGAAAAGGTCGAGTCCCCGTGCCGGGAAGAGATTAAAACGTTTTCCCCACCGCCCCGCCCCTCCCCCAGCCGCCCACATATACACAGCTAAAAATAAAATAAAATTAAAACCAAAAACATACACCTAACCGGACAAAAATAAAGAAAAGACAGACGGACCGCAGTCGAGACGCTGCCACAAGGCCCCGCCACACCGAATGTGGGTCATGTGCACAAACTCCGCATGAAGTGTTCACACTCAGTTTACGTAGGTACGTCGGTAGGCATGCAGGAGCGAGAGATAGGTGTTTGATTCCGTGCAGGCAGGCGTTGCAGCAGCCAGCACTGCCAGAAGTATTAACGCACGCCATCATCTGGTATACATGATGCGTCTTAAGGTTGTTCTGTGGAGAAAGGGCGGAGCAGGCTCACTCTCGCCTGGTTAAGTGCTGTACAGGTAGACATATAAGTTTATCCTCCCCGGTCACCGTAAGCCACCGCGTGTTGCCTTGCGCTGCGGCAATAATTTCCCCCTTGCGAGGGAGTACCCCGCCGGGGACAGAAACCCACACCTTCCGACAGAGTTCCCGATGTTCTTCCGTCGGTATGACGTCATCTGGCTTGAATGCAACAGCCAGATGTCGGATAATGGGTGTGTCCCCTGCCACTGGTCGCTGGTTCAAATTATTCACTGTTTGCTGTAACACACGGGCCCACTCTTTGAGCGTTATGGAGGAGGTTATTGTAGGTATCTGCCCCTTGAGTAAAACATTCATACGCTCCATACGGAACGCCGTCTATTGGTTCATTATCCACTCCAGCTAGGAGGTTGACCAGAAACAGTTCCTTTCTAGATAGATGCCTCTTAGCCCCACCCGTTCATCTGGGATTGGATCCATCAATTATCCTCATTTGTGGCCTCGAACAGGCGTGCTCAGTCAATTGGTTCAACCCCTCGAGTGCATTGAGCGCTGTCCCTATAGATTCCGTAACCGCCGGTCCCAAGACCGCGTGTACCACCCCCTGACGTCAGGCTGGGGGGTGGGGGTGGTCGTAAGTCTCTCGGTGGTGGAAAGTAGGGACCCTGATCCACTGTCTGTTTCCCGCTGCGGTTATCATACCAGATGTCCCCATGCCAGGTATTAAGAGAATAGAACAGAACGTCCTCCCCCTTTTTCATTAGTGAACGGACTTTAATCGGTTCAATTTGCCAGTCCACGCGATTAGCCACGGCCTCATTTAGATGAAGAGAGGCCCTAGGCTATTCCACTTGCGAGGCCCCTCCTAATCCCCCACCCCCACGACGAGAGGAAGATGGAAGAGTCCACCAGATTGACACCGATGTGCAGCCGAGCGTGGCCAATGAGATAAGGGCAGGAAAGCTGCGCTTTTTATTTATTGCCAGCGCTAGTGTCGAGTTATCGGCTTATTATTCTGAAATGGAGGGCAAGGACAATTACTGAAGTGTTGTTTAGAGACTACAGTGTGTTGTGACAGCATAAGTAAGAAAGGCCTATGACAGTGTCACTATGACAGTGAAGAGTGGGGATTAACGGGTCCCTTTCAGAATGGCAGGCAGTGACTAGTGGGGTACCTCAAGGCTCGGTGCTGGGACCGCACCTATTTACAATATACATCAATGATTTGGATGAAGGGATTCAAAGTAACTTTGTCAAATTTGCAGATGTCACAAAGCTGGGTGGAAGTGTGAACTATGAGGAGGATGCTATGAGAATGCAGGGTGACTTGGACAGGTTGGGGGAGTGGGCAGATGCATGGCAGATGAAGTTTAATGCGGATAAATGTGAGGTTATCCACTTTGGTAGCAAAAACAGGAAGGCAGACTACTATCTAAATGGCGTAAAGTTGGGAAAAGGGGAAGTACAACGGGGTCTGGGGGTCCTTGTACATCGGTCTATGAAAGTAAGCATGCAGGTACAGCAGGCAGTGAAGAAAGCGAATGGCATGTTGGCCTTTATAACAAGAGGAATCGAATATAGGAGCAAAGAGGTCCTTCTGCAGTTGTACAGAGCCCTAGTGAGACCACACCTGGAGTATTGTGTGCAGTTTTGGTCCCCTAATTTGAGGAAGGACATTCTTGCTATTGAGGGAGTGCAGCGTAGGTTTACAATGTTAATTCCCGGGATGGCGGGACAGTTATATGCTGAGAGAATGGAGCAGCTGGACTTGTACACCCTGGAGTTTAGAAGGATGAGAGGTGATCTCATTGAAACATATAAGATTGTTAAGGGCTTGGACACGCTAGAGGCAGGAAACATGTTCCCGATATTGGGGGAGTCCAGAACCAGGGGCCACAGTTTAAGAATAAGGAGTAAGCCATTTAGAACGGAGACGAGGAAACACTTTTTCTCACAGAGAGTGGTGAGTCAGTGGAATTCTCTGCCTCAGAGGGCGGTAGAGGCAGGTTCTCTGGATGCTTTCAAGAGAGAGCGAGATAGGGCCCTTAAAAATAGCGGAGTCAGGAGATATGGGGAGAAGGCAGGAACGGGGTACTGATTGGGGATGATCAGCCATGATCACATTGAATGGCGGTGCTCGCTCGAAGAACCAAATGGCCTACTCCTGCACCTATTGTCTATTGTCTATTGTCTATTGTCTATTATACACCAGGCCCGCACGAAGCTTTTCAAAAAGGGGGGTGGCATGGCAGAATTACAAACATTTTATGTGAAATAAGTCCACACAGCGCATATCACAAGCGCGAAGGTCACAGACCCTTTGGGGTTTTAGATGCTCTCTGGTGCATTGGGAGCCTTATTTTGGAGCATTTTTGCACCAATATTTCAGAAATAATTTTGGTTGAATCAACAGTAACGAGTGGTTGGAATGGGATGATTGGGGTCATTGTTGTATACATTTTTATAATCAAGAATTGAAGCTGTCCTTGTTATAATAATCAAGTAGTACTGTAAAATGTTATGTAAAATGTTACAAAGGAGCATGCAAACATTGCAAATAAAATACTAGGTTTCTGCAGTAAATAAAACATTTTTTTAGAAAATGTTTTGTGTGTTGCTTTGATTGCCTGTTACTGTTCGACTGTGTTAGTATGCGCACATAAAAAATATGATGCAAAATGAATGTCGCAAACTATGGAATACATATTTTTCAGTACTGTTATCAAGGAAAAGAAAGCAGTTCCAATTGTTTGATATTATTCATATGGAGGAGAAAATATAATTGCTCTAAAACCTACCTTAATTTTGCAATTTCACTAAAGATAACCTCCCTTTCCCTCTCCCCCTCCTCCTTCCCACTCCCTCTCCCTCCACCTCTCTCTCCCTCCCCATCTCTCTCTCCCCCTCCCCCTTCCCCTCTCTCCCCCCTCTCTCGCCCCCTCCCCTCCCTCTCTTTGCCCCCTCTGTCTCAACCCCCCCTTCCCCACCCTCTCTCCCTCCCTCGCCCTCTCTCTACACTCAAACATTGCTGTGTGTTTTTCTCCAACGCAGCCTTTCCCATGGTATAGCATGGGAAAGGCTGTGTTCGCAGGCACTGATCACAGGTGCGAGGAGATAAACGTGTTTTCGAAATGCCGTGGAATGTAAGTGCAGCTAACTTATCTGATAACTCAATTTTCCATTTTAGCTGAAATGATCAGTTTAACCGTTACACTTCACCTTGAAGATAATCCCTGTCTTCCTGATGCAACGTATTGTGAAGATGAACTGAATGGAAGGAAGTGACACGGCTGTGATGGACTATGCCTGGCTACAGACGTAAGGGATTTAAAGAGAAAGCGGGAAATAAGTCGTCAATTTGATTAACCAGTCTTGATCAAATAGGATGGTGGAACAGGATTGCAAGGCAGAATGGCTTACACCTGCACCGATGTTTTAATGATATCTAATGATATTTAATTATAAAATGACTGGGCAAGCTAAATGCAGGAAAAATGTTTCCAATGTTGGGCGAGTCCAGAACCTGGGGCCACAGTCTTAGAATGAAGGGGAGGTCATTTAAGACTGAGGTGAGAAAAAACGTTTTCACCCAGAGAGTTGTGAATTTATGGAATTCCCTGCCACAGAGGGCAGTGAAGGCCATGTCACTGGATGGATTTAAGAGAGTGTTAGATAGAGCTCCAGGGGCTGGTGGAGTCAAGGGATATGGGGAGAAGGCAGGCACGGGTTATTGATAGGGGACGATCAGCCATGATCACAATGAATGGCGGTGCTGCCTCGAAGGGCCGAATGGCCTCCTCCTATTTTCTATGTTTCTATGTTTCTATATCACGTCAGTATCATTAAGATATATAATGAACCTGGCAAATACAATTATACATTCAAATACAGTAATTTTTCAAATTAACCAAATATATCAAGTCAAGTCAAGTCAAGTTTATGTGTCACATACATATCGAAGATGTGCAGTGGAATGAAAGTGGCAATGACTGCGGATTGTGCAATAACAACAGAACGGAATAGAACAGAACCAGTATTTACATCTTAGGGGAAAAAAAGTAAAAGGACACAACACAACAGTGAATTAGTAAATTAGTCCCTGGTGAGATAAGAGTTTACTGTCCTGATAGCCTGTGGGAAGAAACTCCGTCTCATCCCTTCTGTTTTCACAGCGTGACTGCGGAGGCGCTTGCCTGACTCAAGCAGCTGGAACAGTCCGTTGCTGGGGAGGTAGAGGTGCGTCATTATGTTGCTGGCTCTGGAACTGCACCTCCTGGTGTATAGGTCCTGCGTGGGGGCGAGTGTAGTTCCCGTAGTGCGTTCGGTCGAACGCACTACTCTCTGCAGAGACTTCCTGTCCTACGCAGAGCTGTTCCAAAACCTGATTGAGATGTTGCCGGACAAGATGCTTTCTATAGCCCCAGAGTAGAAGCACTGAGGGATCCTCAGAGAGACTCTGAATTTACTCAGCTGAGGTGGTAAAGGCGCTGCCTTGCCTTACTTACCAGTGCGGCAGTGTGTGTTGTCCATGTCAGATCCTCTGTGATGTGGACTCCCAGGTATTTAAAGCAGCTCACCTTATCCACAGTATTCTCATGTATCTCCAGTGCCGTGTACGTCCTCGGATGTTGAAGCCTTCTAAAGTCCACAATCAGCTTCTTAGTTTTTGTGACATTCAAGAGGAGGCTGTTGTCCTGACACCAGAGTGCCAGATCAGCCACCTCCTCCCGGAAGGCCTTCTCATCGTTATCGGAGATCAGGCCCACCACCAAAGTGTCATCAGCAAACTTGATGATGAAGTTGGAGCTGAACCTGGCCACACAGTCATGTGTGTACAGGGAATACAGTAGGTGGCTAAGGATGCAAACCTAGGGGATTCTGTGTTCAGGGTTGGAGGCATGTCTCATTATGTCCTCTTGCTCCTCGAGCACATTGCGTGCACAAGAGGAACAAATCACTGCTTCCTGACAAAGCTTTATTAAAATATTTTATACTTCAGATATAGTGACGCCCCGGTAAATTTTCTGCCGTACAGCACCAGAGATCCGGGTTCAATCCGGTGCTGGCTGTATGGAGATTGTACTTTTTCCTGCGACCGCGTGGGTTTTATCTGCGAGCTCGGTTTTCGCTCACACTCCAAAGTGGTACAGGTTTGTAGGTTAATTGGCTTAGGTAACTTGTAAAAAAAATTCCCTAGAATGTTTGTTCGTGAGCGAGGGGAGGGTGGAGGTCGGTTTGGTTGGCTGGCGCGGACGCGGTGGGACGAAGGGCCTGTTTCCGCGTTGTATCCTTCAAGTCTATGTAAGGTCTAAAGTCTCCCAATATCTGAGATCTTAAACTGTACACTTCCACCGGTGGGATACATTGTGAAACTGGGTATCAATTATTCAACCGTTTTATTAATATATCACATATTTGGTAATTTATCATTGTTATTTTTTCGGCTGTTGCAAAAGTAAATTGGCCAATGATTAAATGTGGATGATATGTTACTTAAAAGACCCAATATTGGTTAAGTATGTAAAATTTCTTCCAAGAATAGACACAAAATGCTTCAGTAACACAGCGGGTCAGGCAGCATCTCTGGAGAAAAATAATGCGTTTTGATTGGAACCCTACTTTAGATTACAGAGGGGCGGCAGGGTACTGCAGGTGAGAAAAGGCCAGAACAAAATCTAGACCGGCAAGTGATGACCAAGGAAGGGTAGAGCCTATAACGAGATGATAAAGAACGGATGCAAGGTTGCGAGCAGAGGAAGTAGTAGGATGATTAGGGCATGGGGGGTTAATGCATGGGAACTTGAAAATAGACAAATCAACGTTCATACCGTTGGGTTGTAAACTGGCCAAATGAAATATGAAGTGCTGTTCCTCCAAATTGCTTGTGGCAATGGAGGTGGTCCATGACAGAAAGGACACCGACCGGCAGAGGTACTCCAGCACTGTGTGCTTATCTTGGGTATAAAGCGGCAACTGCAGTTCCTTCCTATACATGTTTCCAAGGAGTGATTACCTGCATGCAGATAGACTTGATTTGTTAACGCGTTATTCATCGTTCCTTCTGATCCCTGCATGGAATGGAATTACGGCCATTATTTCACAAGGGGATGGAGAGAAAGAAATTAATTATGTACTGCCGGCCTGATGTTAGCAGGGAAAGGGTGAACAATAACAAAACACTTATAATGGAATGTCATGTCAGACAAAGTCACCACGATTAAGGAGAGGGGGATATTGCGTAACAAATGGATAGTGGTTGAAAATGCACGTGGATTTGTGCGTGTAACGAACTTTATGGATGTGGACAATCCAATTATTGTGCAGTCTTTTCTGTTAGATTACGCCCTCCATAGGAAATAATCGTCCAAAGTTAGACTGTAATTTAGTGATATCATTTTGGCGGGTTTGGCGGTAAATTAGTGATATGCGTGGCAATGCGATTGGCAGGTGGGAAACAATGAGTGGGAATTCAGTTTTGTTTGGAGCGGAAGGTGTTGTCTGTCCGTATAGTATGTGGATGAGCGCGTACACACACACGACCGTTCACACGCAGACACGCACAGACCACCCCCCCCCACACCCACACCCACACACAGAAATACACGCGCACGTACAAACACACCCACACACACTGATTAGTGCTCGAATGAGTGCGTCGCAGGTGCAGTCGCAAGTGATAATTAGGAAACGGAGAATTGGAAGCAAAGAAATCCAGTAGGCAACATTCGTTTTACAGGTCATCCGCACGTTTGTTCAGTTATTTCCAGTTCTTTGTCTGTTGTCCTATTGTCCCACGTATCGCTTTCACTTGTCTCACTAACATAAGTAAAGGAAACATTTCTAGCGATGCGTTATGTGTAAATGAAAACAGAAATTGCTGGTTACATCAATAAGGCAGGAACAAATAGATGCAAAGTTGATATTTTAAGTCGAAGGCCCATCATGAGACGGGCCCTGCTCAGTCCTTCCAGCAACCTCTCATTTCATTTCGTATTTCCGGTGTGTTAAACCCCCCCACGCTCTCCACGCCCCCCACGCCCCCCATATTTGTTTTAAAGAATCACTGATTCCTACAAATTCTCCCGTAGTTAGTTATCCCCTTCAGAAAATTTATATTTTCGCGCGGTCTAGTCGGAAAGAGAAACAAGCAGTAAACAAAACTGTGATTTATATTCATTTATATTCATGCAGCCATTGGTCCAGCAGTTTAGAGCGTTCTGGACGATGGCCGACTGTTAACGGATGGAAATGAGACTGACTACCGTCGCCCCAAACCAGGTGGCACGCAGCATACATTCCCCATACTACAAAATCTATATGTTTTCTGATTCCTGTGGCAGTTTAGTTGACAAATTCCTCCAACGTTTGCGCAAGTGTCTATAAATCATAAAATACATGTTCAACAATTAATTGTTTGGCCATTGATTTAAACATACATGGAAAAGCGAAGAAGCCTTGAAAACCTAATCTGTCCTTAATATGTGCGCTGAACTCCGGAAGTCGAACAGCCTTTTCCTACTGTTATTCTTTGCGATTTTATGTCATAATGATAAATTAAGGATTGACGTGATGATGAACAGTAATGGTGGTGTCTGCATTTCAAATGATGCGAATGAATTGCGATGTGTAACTGTTTGTCATGTAGTGGATGAACAAATTAACATGGATATAAAATTAGCTAATCAAGAATGAAGATTAATTGGGTCAAATATGTCATGCAGTGATATTACTAAGTAAAATATAATACAGTAAATTGATTAACTGTACATTTCTTCACCTCTTAATTCCGATTCTTAGCATTTACCTACTAGCTATTTCAAGATTTCAAAAGATCTCTTTCCGTACCACCCTAAAACTATTTGTCTAGATGAACATAGGAATAATTCAGAGCAGCGAATCAATTTCTAAATTGCGATGGCGCGCGGCTGGGGACAAAGATAAACGGGCAGAGGATCAACAGAATCTTCCGAAAGCGTCCTCATGAGGCGGTCGGGCGAGGGGAGGGACGTCGGTTGGTGGGCGATGGATGAGGCCTTGCAGCAGCCTGGGGCTTACCTGGACGTACCTGGATGGGAGGCACACCAGGACATCTAGCATGTGGACCAGGCTTTGGACTTTGAAATTTATTTTTTATCTTTTGTAAATGGCGTTTAAAATATGGATACGTGTACAAGAATCCGCGGCTGTGGACTGGGATCGCGGTCGTAGGCCTTTATCGAGGCGCCATGGTCTCGATGCCACCAGATCGCCGCATAAAAGGGCTCGGCTGGGGCCTCGCGGGTCGGAGTCTGGGTCGGTTGGGCGGCCGACAGAGCCCGCGGCTCGGGCCCGGGTCTGTGTCACGGAAGCGTCGACAGCGGGGAGTCTACGGCGGATGTGAAGCGGCGAAGCCTCGCGACTGTAATAAGTCCGCGGAGATGGTCCCGCGGTCGACGGTCGATGAGAGCGTGAAGGACAACAGTGAGGGGTATAGGGAAGCACAATGGAGAACCCTACTTGAGGGGACAGTTGTGAGGGAGGAGGGGAAGAGCAATGGGCAATGGTGGTGGGGGGACGGGACTAAGGACAATGGGGACCTGGTGTGGGGGAGCCGGTGTGGGGGTGGGGGATCAATAGGAGGAGCCGGCGTGGTTTGTATCTTTGTCAGCGCCGTAGGTGGTTGCTATTTGGGTGTGCAAGCAAAGCATTTCACTATTTCTACACACAAGATAACAGACAATATGTGCAGGAGTAGGCCTTTCGGCGCTTCAAGCGAGCACCATCAATCACTGTGATCATCCATGACTGATCATCCATAAGCAGTACCCCGTTCCTGCCTTCTCCCCATATACCTTGACTCCGCTATCTTTCAGAGCTCTATCGAACTCGCTCTTGAAAGCATCCAGAGAATTGGCCTCCACTGCCTTCTTAGGCAGATAATTCCACAGATTCACAAGTCTCTGGGTGGAAAAGATTTTCCTCTCGTTCTAAATGGCCAACCCCTTGTTGTTAAACTGTGGTCCCTGGATCTGAACTCTGAAAACTTTAACATTGCCAGCACCTGTGGGAAAACGGGTTCAGAATTGGGATTTCTGCCTTTGACATGCAATTGGGATTTCTTCCTTTGACATAAAATACCCACCAAAGAGGCAAGTATGCCCATTGGCCTCTGCAAACGGTGAAATTAACATCAGTATCCCAAAAACCAAGAGGACGACTTTCATCATCTTCCGCAGTCTTCGCTGTCGCAAACAGGAATGCACATAAATAGTTTCGAAACTGGTTGGAGATGTTGCACTAGCCGGCTGGTATCGTGTGATGTCCGGATTGGGTTGGCCATGATAGATGCGCGTCAGAGGTAAAACTAATTCTGGCAGGCAGGTTTGCGAGAGCTACATGTGTGGGTTTAAACTAAATAGTGTGTGGGGGAGGGGGGGGGGTTGAAAACTTAGAGTATAAAGATGGAGTTGAAGGGGAAGTGGCTGCAGGAAAAATTACAAAAGATTCTCGAATTAAATGGAAGGAAAGCTCGAGAATGGACAACACAGTAAGGTCACGGCCAATTGCGAGCGGTTCGAGGGGGGAAGTGACTACGGAGGTCAAAGTGCTGTATATGAATGCACGAAGCTTGAGGATCAGTTAGAAACTGGTAAGTATGATGTTGTGGGAATTATTGAGACATGGCTGCAAGAGGGCCAAGGTTGGGAACTGAATATTTAAGGATATACCTCCTGTCGAAAAGACAGACAGGTGGGCTGAGAGGGTGGGGTTGCCCTGTTGATGAGGAATGAAATACAGTCCCTTGCAAGGGGAAACATTGAAACAGGAGATGTGGAGTCAGTATGGATAGAACTAAGGAATTGTAAGGGTAAAAATACCCTAATGGGACTAATCTACAAGCCCCCAAACAGTACCCTGGACATAGGGCGCAAGTTGAATCAGGAGTTAAAATTGGCATGCAGTAAAAGTAATGCGGTGGTTCTTATGGAACATTTCAACATGCAGGTAGACTGGGAAAATCAGGTTGGTACTGGACCCCAAGAAAGGGACTTTGTAGAGTGCCTTCGTGATCGATTCTTGGAACAGCTTGTATTGGAGCCTACCAGGGAGAAGGCAATTCTGGATTTAGTGTTATGTAATGAACCGGATTTGATAAAGGACCTCGAGGTTAATGAGCCATTAGGAGGCAGTGACCATAACATGGTCAGGTTTAATCTACAATTGGAGAGGGAGAAGAGTAGATCGGAGGTGTCAGTGTTGCAGTTGAATAAAGGGGACTATGGGGCCATGAGGGAGGAGCTGGCCAAAGTTGACTGGAAAGATACACTAGCAGGGATGAACGTGGAACAAAAATGGCAAGTGTTTCTAGGAATAATACAGAAGGTGCAGGATCAGATCATTCCTAGGAGGAAGAAAGATTCCGAGGGGAGACAAGGGATGTCAGGGACAGTATAAAAATTGAAGCGAAGTAGTATAACGTAGCAAAGATGAGCGGGAAGCAAGAGGATTGGGTAATGTTTAAAGAACAACAGAAGATAACTAAAAAGGCAATACGGGGAGAAAAGATGAGGTACGAAGGTACGAAGGTAAGCTAGCCAAGAATATGAAGCAGGATAATAAAAGCTTATTTAGGTATGTGAAGAGGAAATAATTAGTTAAGACCAAAGTTGGACCCTTGAAGACCGAAAAAGGTTAATTTATTATGGGGAAAAAGGAAATGGCAGATGAATTGAACAGGTACTTTGGATCTGTCTTCACTAAGGAGGACACAAACAATCTTCCTGATATAGTAGTGGCCAGAGGATCTGGGGTGACAGAGGAACAGAAGAAAATCCACATTAGGCAGGAAATGGTGTTGGATAGACTGATGGGACTGAAGGCTGATAAATCCCCAGGGCCTGATGGTATGCACCCCAGGATAGTTAAGGTAGTGGCTGTAGAAATCGTGGATGCATTAGTGATAATTTTCCAATGTTCTATAGACTCAGGATCAGTTCCTGTGGATTGGAGGGTAGCTAATGTTATCCCACTTTTTGAGAAAGGCGGGAGAGAGAAAACAGGGAATTATAGATCAGTTAGCCTGACATCGGTGGTAGGGAAGATGCTGGAGTCCATTATAAAAGATGAGATAGCCGAACATTTGGATAGCAGTAACAGGATCGGTCCGAGTTAGCATAGATTTACGAAGGGGAAATCATGCTTGACAAATCTTCTGGAATTTGTGAAGATGTGACTCGGAAAATGGACAATGGACAGTGGATGTAGTGTACCTGGACTTTCAGAAAACATTTGATAAGGTCCCACATAGGAGGTTAGTGGGCAACATTAGGGCAGATGGTATTGCGGGTAGAGTGCTGACATGGATAGAGAAGTGGTTGGCAGACAGGAAACAAAGAGTATGGATTCACGGGTCCCTTTCAAAATGGCAGGCGGTGACTAGTGGGGTACAGCTAGGCTCGGTGCTGGGACCGCAGCTATTTACAATATACATCAATGATTTGGATCAAGGGATTCAAAGTAACATTAGCAAATTTGCAGATAACACAAAGCTGGGTGGCAGTGTGAACTGTGAGGAGGATGCTATGAGAATGCAGGGTGAGTTGGACAGGTTGGGGGAGTGGGCAGATGCATGGCAGATGACGTTTAATGCGGATAAAGGTGAGGTTATTCACTTTGGTAGCAAAAACAGGAAGGAAGAATACTATCTACATGGCGTCAAGTTGTGCAAGGGGAAGTACAACGGGATCTGGGGGTCCTTGTACACCAGTCTATGAAAGTAAGCATGCAGGCACAGCAGGCAGTGAAGAAAGCGATTGGCCTTTACAACAAGAGGAATCGAATATAGGAGCAGATAGATCCTTCAGCAGTTGTACAGAGCCCGAGTGAGATCACACGTGAAGTATTGTTTGCTGTTTTGGTCCCCTAATTTGAGGAAGGACATTCTTGCTACTGAGAGAGTGCAGCGTAGGTTTACAAGGTTAATTCCCGGGATGGCGTAACTGTCATATGCTGAGCTGCTGCGCTTGTACACACTGGAGTTTAGAAGGATGAGAGGGCATCTCATTGAAACATAAAAGATTGTTCAGGGCTTGGACACGCTAGCGGCAGGAAACGTGTTCCCGATGTTGGGGGGGGACCAGAACCAGGGGCCACAGTTTAACACTAAGGAGT
Organism: Malacoraja senta; assembly: GCA_038087875.1. Taxonomy (NCBI): domain Eukaryota; kingdom Metazoa; phylum Chordata; class Chondrichthyes; order Rajiformes; family Rajidae; genus Malacoraja; species Malacoraja senta. The sequence goes on along the minus strand of CM075985.1, from coordinate 36,919,973 downwards.
AAACCACTTAGAACGGAGACGAGGAAACACTTTTTTTCACAGAGAGTGGTGAGTCTGTGGAATTCTCTGCCTCGGAGGGCGCTGTAGGCAAGTTCTCTGGATGCTTTCAAGAGAGAGCTTGATAGGGCTCTTAATAATAGCGGAGTCAGGGGATATGGGGAGAAGGCAGGAACGGGGTACTGATTGGGGATAATCAGCCATGATCACATTGAATGGCGGTGCTGGCACGAAGGGCTGAATGGCCTACTCCTGCACCTATAGCCTGTTGTCTATTGTCTATAATTGATGTTCAGGTACTGGATGAAGGCCAGTACTTTGACTAAAGGTTTAGCAACGTGTCCAGTGACTCTTTATGATTTGCATATGCCAGAATCCTTCTCTATCACCACTCTACAGGCAAGTAGGATCTCCCGACTACTTTGCGTTTTCATTAAATTGCAACCGAGCAAGCCTAGTTTTATGATATTTTTAATTATGCTGGAAATAAACTTTTCTATGATCAATTGTTTCTAAACTTCAGTGGATTATATCGAAACGGCATTAACTAAAATGAGCCATACTTTACCGAAATAGGTCTCTCGGCACACCAGTTTTCTGCCGACCATCAAGTACCCATATAATCGCACACCATTTACCAGCTCTTGGTGCATAACCCTGGCGATTCAAGTACTCGTCTCGGTAAAGGGCGGCACACACTCCACAGGGGCCTACCATTTACAGTTAGACGTCCCAAAATGCAACATCTCACACTTCTCTGTATTAAGTTCCATCAACCATGGCTAATTAATCCAGATCCTGCTGCAATTTTTCACAACCATCTTCACTACCTGCAAAACCACTCACTTTTGTTTCATGAGCAAACTTGCTAATCTTACCCTGTATGTTCTCATATAAAACATTGATGTAGATGACAAGCATTAACAGGCCCAGCACCGAAACCTGAGGCACAACACAAGTCACAGGCCTCCAGTCCGAAAAGCAACCTCCCACTATCACCCTCTGCTTCCTCCATGGAGCCAATTTGCTATCCATGCAGCTTTCTTACATTTGATTCCATGCGATCGAACCTTCCAGAGCAGCCTACCAAGCGGAACCTTGTCGAATGTTTTACTGAAATGCATGTAAACAACATGTATAACTTTGCCCTCGTCGCACTTTTTGTCACATCTTCAAACAAAAATCAATCAGATCTGTGAGACATGACCTCCCACGTGCAAAACCATGCTGACTATCCCTAATCAGCCCTTGCCTATCCAAATGCCTGTATAAGTTATCCCTCAGAAAACGGTCTAGTAACTTTCCAACGACAGATGTTAAGCTCACCACCCTACAGTCCCCATGCTGTCTGATCCGCTGAGATGCTCGAGCACTTTTTGTTTTTAAAGCTAACCGCATAGTGCAATCCATATCAGCACAGTTTACAGTGATCTAACAATGTCTTGGAACTCTTTTTACATCGAAAGTATGTACCAGTAGATACCGTCAATTTAAAGCTGAGATATATTCCTTGTCCTATTGTGAACATGTTGTACATTGTCCCTAAATGGTCCGTCGAAGCATATTTGGAATCTCAATTCCATGTACAGATTGGCATTTAATGACCAAGGAAATGAAAGAGTACCGCGCTTGGTGAGGAATACGGTCGTAAGTATGCATCAGGTCAGCCATGAGGGTAGATAAAAATGTCTGAGAAATTCAGCGGGTGAGGCAGCATCCATGGAGCGAAGGAAACATGCAACGTTTCGAGTCGAGACCTTTCTTCCCACCTGTCTACCTTCGATTTTCCAGCATCTGCAGTTCCTTCTAAAATACAGGTCGGCCATGACTGTGTTTAGATGCACAGCAATTAGGGAATTTGGGGGTTAAGATGACAACAACGTGTTTATAACAACCTCTATAATATCAGAAGATTTTCAACCCGGATTTGGAACGCTTCTTTGTCAAATCCACTTTGTATTTGTCTGACACTGTCATTACTTTACAAGCATTCTCCTTTTGTGTTTTTATAATGTATGCTTACATTTCCCCTGCTCCCAACGACATATTCACTACTTAATACTAGTGGCGTTAGTTCAGCTGCATTTAACCCATAGCACCTCTCGCAAAGTATACCGTGCATTGGGAAATAACCAGCAAAGCACCTGCTATTTCTAGGCCCAGGTTGATAAATACTCTGAGCTGCAGATTGTTCCGCGCTGCGGATTCATCGCACTTCTGTCCCATTAATTGCCGATTCTGAGGAATATTCACTGGCACAAAACGACTGATGGATTCTCTCCCCCGAGATGTTGGTTTTCTGCCTGTTCTTTCAGATTGTTTTTATTTCGTTTGGAATGATCCTACACATCATCCTAATCATACATTTCATTTACACCGTTTTGGTCAGAACCAATTAAGGCATTTAATCGTTCTCTCTATATGTAATTCAGATTTATGTCAGTCAAAGTTGAAGTTTTCCGTGCAGCTGTCGTCGGCACAATATAGGAAGTACGTGGCAATGAGTGCAACTCATCGAAGCGGATTTGATTATGTTTACATAGCAGAATGTGTTCCAAAGTACGTACTGAATGTTCTGCGAACATATTAAAAAAAACACATTCTTCTTTTATTTGGGGCCATGTGTCTGTGCTCTGATGTATGTTAATATGAAGGAAGATTTGTGAGATGTTAACTTCTTTTAACTGTCCGTTAAAAATATCATGAAAAAAAGCCTAATATATTTTGATTTCCTTCTATATTACAGATACTGTAATATATTGCAGAATTCTCACCCTCCTAAAGAACTGGACGCCAACAGTGAGTTTGGTCCCCACAGCCCAAGTGCATAGAGGGTGCACAGATATCACAGAGTTAATGGAGTTATAGATCCAAGGACCACAGAAAATGCCGCCCCAGCGATGCTATTCCTCCTTAGCAGCATTTGGTCCGGGGGTTTCTGATTCTGCTGATACTTTTAAATATTGTGACATTTTTCTCCACCATATTCTAAGGGAACACGTTCCAAATTGTAACATCTTACTGCCTGCAGAGTGTTTTCAGGTCCCATCTCACCCCTTTTCTCTTCGCAATAACTGCATGCCCCAACGTTATATATCTGTCACGTATGAAAGGACTACGGCCGCCTAACTTACTGTGCTATGCTACAATGTTATTGGGCATATTTCTCTATGCTTCAATTTAACATTAGAATTCTCCTGGAAAAAAAATACAAACCTGATCTTCCGCACAGAGTTTGAGATCTGGATGTTTCCATTAATGGGATAGTCTAAAAACTAGAGTTCATAGCCTCATAATTGAAGGACGTTTTTTTGGGGGAAAATATACAGCTCCAAAATGTCACAGTATTATCACGCGGAAATATGGTTCACTAACGTTTACGCTCGGAGTTCAACCGTACTCCTTCTTTACCAGCCTATCCACTTTTGTTGCCCTTTTAATGGAGTTTGCACGTTCATCCTAAAATCCTCCCAGACGCATGGAGTTTGCACAACACGATCCCTCTGCACATCCAATGCTCCAAAAGGGATCTGCATTTCATGATTATGTTCTCCTTATGTTTGAACTCCTAAAGTGGAAAACCTCACGTGTGTTCCGAGTAAACTTCATCTGCCGTTTCGACGCCATTATTTCAAGTTCCTCCACATTGTGATGCATTGTGTCCAGCCCGCAAATCCGCAGTATACCGGAAAGATTTCCTTTTGTTGATAATAGGCATGATTACTGACTTGCAAAATATACAAAAACTTGAGATTATGTTCATTTCAAATAGGAGGGTAGAGAGGGATCTCATAAGTCTTGTAAATTATGAGAGAAAAGAGTTTGAATCGGAGCAGAACTGTTCCTTTGCAGACTTTTGCAGACATTAGAAATCATGAGATCCTTGGTGCAATGAGAGTAAAGGTCTGGTGGGATTCAGGATTAACGTTTTCGCTCAAAGAACGTTTGGATTACGGAGCGCAGTAGCAGTTATATAATATTTAAGCTTTTAGACCGTCAAGTCGGATAAGATGACGGACGAACTGCTGACCAAACGCAGCTTTCTAAATGTTCTGCAACCACGCATGTTACAATGTACTCTGGATACAGAAACATATGTATTTTCATAACTTAATAAAACGTTTGTAGGCGTCGTTGGAATATTATGTCCACCACACTGTAGAGAAGATGCGATTACATAAGAGGTTTAGTTCAGTTTTAGTTTAATTTATTTCGAAATAAAGCTCGGAACCTGGACCTTCGGCCCACCCGGTCCGGGCTGACCAGCGATCACTCAGTACACTTGCACTATCCTACACACTAGGGACAATTTACAATCTTTACGGTAACCAATTCACCTAAAACCCTGCACGTCTTTGGAGTGTGGAAGGAAACCGGCGCACCCGGGGAAAACCGACGGGGTCACGGGGAGAACGAAAACTCCGTACAACCATCACACGCACTCAGGATCAAACGCGGGTCTCTGATGCTGTGAGTCAGCAACTCTAGCAGCATTTCAGATTTGAGAAGAGACTGAATAGGTTTGATATATCGAAGAATTACTTACGGTACTATCGTGTTTGAAGGTAGATAAATCTCCAGGCCTGATCAGATATGTCCCGGGACATTGTAGGAAACCAGAGAGGAAATTGTGGGAGCCCAGGTTGAAATTTACGAGTTGTAAATACAGGAGAGATGCCGGAAGATTGGAGAGTGGCAAATGCTGTGCCTCTTTTCAGGAACGGCTGTGGGGAGATTGTTGGGAAATATAAACCCGTGAGCTCAACATCTGTAGTTGGAAAGCGACTAGAGAACATTCTGAGGGGTAAGTTAAACATGCATTTGGGCGGGCAGATGAAGTTTTATGTGGATAAATGTGACGTTATCCACTTTGGTATCAAAGACAGGAAGGCAGGTTACTATCTAAATGGCGTTAAGTTGGGAAAAGTGGAAGTACAACGGGATCTGTGGGTCCTTGTTAATCAGTCTATGAAAGTAAGAATGCAGGTACAGCAGGCAGTGAAAAAGCGAATGGCATGTAGGCCTTTATAACAAGAGGAGTCGAGTATAGGAGCAAAGAGGTCCTTCTGCAGTTGTACAGGGCCCTAGTGAGACCACACCTATAGTATTGTGTGTAGTTTTGGTCTCCTAATTTGAGGAAGGACATTCTTGCTATTGAGGGAGTGTAGCGTAGGTTTACAAGGTTAATTCACGGGATGGCAGGACTGTCATATGCTGAGAGAATGGAGCGGCTGGGCGTGTACACTCTGGAGTTTAGAAGGATGAGTGGTGATCTTATTGAAACATAAACGATTGTTAAGTGTTTGGATACGCTATAGGCAGGAATCATGTTCCCGATGTTGGGGGAGTGTAGGGGTTTAGTTCCCTTCACTTCGGGCCCAACTGCCCGAAAAAGGGGTTCCCCTAGGTTCTAGACCTCGGAATTATGGTGGGATATGATAAGAGGTTGACTTGACCAGAGCGTGCTGATGAGAGAAAACAGAAACCAAGACGGACTCAAAGCAAGTCTAAAATTTACAGGCTTTATTAAACAATAAGAAAGCGAATCTCACCAACATTACATAATATGTGACTAAACTTATGCTTTAAACTAAAATATGGAAAGAAAATTATCGGGCTCGTCGTAAAACTTACTTTGACAATAGTTTACTCCCCTTTCCCTTTATTTACTCAACCTCCTATCCTATTTTGGGAATTTCTCCAGGTCACCAGGATACTCACAGCTAAGTCGATGCAGGCTCACGAGCTGTCCAGTAGAGCAGGAAGAGAGCAGGAAGAGCAGGAAGAGCCGAAAAGAACAGAGAGCGAGTTCTGGCTGGACTCCTGTTTTATACCTGAAATTCCTTTGAAACCCCCAGGTGGTCCTCTGGATAAAAGGGGTTCTTTTGATGTTTCCCGGAAGCCTATTGTTTCTGGCATGAACAATAGGCTTCCGATGATAAGGGGTTTGCTGATGTCATGATCCCTCAGCCTGATCGTTATCATCCTCGATGGTGATAGTGCTCTGCTGGCCAGTTTACCACCATCTGCTGAGGCTTGGTTCCTTCCTTTGTGTATCCAAGAAAATCTCGTTATCTCCGTCTCAGCCTTTCCTGTTCACACCGTTGTGTGATGTCCAAGTCCACAGGCCAGACGGGTTTGAAACTTGAAACTGATTCTTTCTGTGGATTGCGGGTTTTTCCGTTGCAGCCAGCAAATCTGTCTTTTTAAAATGTCCATGTCCTTATCCAAGTTCTTCCATAATTTTGGAGGATTTGCCCCAATAACTTACATGCCCCTACGATACGTCCAGGCTTGCACGGACCGTATCGATTGACAAAGTTAGTGGGCAATCCTCCAGCCTCAAGAGCTGTAAACACTCCTGGTGAGAAGGTGAAATTATGTACCCCGAAAGCCCCCTTAATCACTAAACTAGGCCCTCGAAGCACATTAACTTACACTATAGACCTTTTACTTTACATCAATCCCACAAACCACACAGTACCCTCACGACCATTCCCTGAAAATGCAGGGATTACAACATATGTACAAAACTATTGCACTAGAGTACAGACATCTTACAGTGATGGGGTGTCGTGACGGTGACGTCGGGCGGCTCGATTTACCAGCTGTTGTAATTTGGCCATCCTCCTCCGCCTTTTAAATTTGCAATTAATGGATAGCAAATACAGCACAATTATCATCTGGCAGATGATCAGAACATGGGACACGATGCGGACCCATGCTGGAACTATGAATCAGGACTCCAGGTCCCACCAACTTGGAGACTTGATCTCTTCGATCTCCCTGGCGATATCCAGAGTCTTTTGTTCCAGGGAGAAGAAGTGTTTATGTGACAACTCGACCGCCTCCAGCAACTCTTTTAATTTTTCATTCACTGGTGGAATATCATACCCAAAATGGGCAACATAGTTAAATGTCAGTTAACCTTTCGTAACTGGCCCTTCAACTGATTGATCTGCAGGGCCAGTTCTACGTTGTCCATGCTATTAATAATAGACGTCCCCGTGTTACATGCTGTAAACCCGTCGTTAACCACCCCTCATCTTTGCCTACCGGACCCCAAACTGAAATCCCCTCCCCCGCGGTACATCTCTTCTATGTCTATGTCCCCAAAATCCAGGTTGTGGAATTTCTGGAACATGTCTTTTAGCAGGGCCTGATATAATAATTCCGTCTCGCGGGGGCACCATGCAGGTAAACGCACTTCAGTCAAATTTAATACTACTGAGGCCACAGCGTAATGCACTCCCTGGTACAGCACCCTTTTGGTTGGGACAAGTGCTAACCCATTCTCCGGCCCTTTGGTGGTGGTTGGACAGTTGTGAGGGTCGATCGGTTGGGCTGTGGGTAGGGGCTTCCTCACCTGAACCAGCAATTCGGTGGCTTTTACTGTCATCCCAGCCCTGGGGGCCACACATGCCTGCCCACTGCGGCCCCAATCTATCCCGTTCCCAGGGTTCTGCCACCACTTGACGAAAGTGATTGATGCCCCTACCGGACACACCTTGGCAGACCCCCATAGACATAAATAAAGCCCCTGGTCATAGGCCCGCCATTTGTCCCAACATACAGTGATCCCTCCCGGTGACCCCGTGATGGTCCGGTAGGTATCATTGTCCAGTCTTTCCCGGTCCGAGGATCGATCCCTCATGTCCGAGCTCAGCTTCCTGAGCCACCACCATCTCCCCAAAGGAACGTCCCCCTTACAGGTTAAACACACCCGCCTGCCCTCAGTCACCCTAACCCGGTCGGTAGCCATCTGTATCTCGGCACAGGGTATGGATGCCTCCGCGTAGGCGAAGCTCCTGTGGCTGGAGAACCTGGTCGAGTTCGACCCCAGCCATCCAGGCCATCTCCCCTCATGGGAGTATCCGGCCTGGCTATCCGCTACCAGGTTTCCTTGCCCAGTAGATACGAGGGGTGCTCTGTCCCCTGAGCACCCATATACGATGGACTCCTCCGTGTCCCCTCGACGCGCCACGCACATCCGGAGGCACATCATTGCCATCATCCATACGGCGGGGCTACCCATCTGGAAAACAAAGCGAAACACCTCCTTGCCTCCACAAAGCTATCTGCCTAATAATGGCATTTGGGGCTTTGATTTGTCTGTTGTGGTCCACTTTACCACAGCACATCCCTTCGATCCTGTACTGTCTGTCCCTGTACTCCCCTGTAGCTATACAAAACCTTATCTCTAGTTACGCTAACTACATCTACTTACACAAAAAACAATGCTATATACAACGCCACCCGTCTCCGGGTGGCCAACTCATAACTGGTCCCCGTCACGCTGGGGCCACCCCTCTGGTGGGCCCACCCGTGCAGGCCAGAACTCCTCCTGTTGAGGGGCCTGACTGCCCCTCACCTCCCTTTGCACTACGGGGTTTTGAGTTACCCCTACGTTCCCTGTGGAGACTGGGCTCCCTCCAGCTGCACTCCGTGGTGCCCTGTTTCGGCCGCTCTCCTTCCTGGCCCTCGTGTGGCCGGCCCTAGCCCTAGGTTTAATTAGGGATGGGGACCATCTTATTGGGGGTTTAGTGACCCTGTCACTCCTACGTCTGACCGGGGGTTCCCACACCAGAGGTGATACCTCCATCTCCTCTGTTTATGCTAGTTCGGCCTCTCTTAGGCAGTCTACGGTACCTGCCTGTGGAGGGCTGGAGTCAACCTCCTTCTCCGCAGCTTCCAGTCCTCGCCCTGGGACACAGCCGGCTACTTCAGGCTGACTACCTGTGGACTCGCCTGGCTCCCCTATGGTTTCCACATCAACCCGGGTCTGTTCTTGATCCTGTTCTCTGACATGTACCCCTTTCTTACTTTTCCCTGCCCTTGTGGGGTCAAACAATTTACACTGGTTGATGTGGAACCATTTGACTCTACGGGGAAGCTGAATGGCATGCACCATGGGACTGTCTTTGTCCACTATGTTGTATGGGCCCGCATACAAGGGTTCAAACACCCCTACCCTAGCATATCTCCTGACCATTACCTGGTCTCCCACTGCCCACTCGCAATGCCTGCGAGAATCCAGCAGTAGCTTGTTTCTTTGGTGCTGGGCCCCCATGTTTCTGGCTGCCTGCCAGTGAACCTGCCTAAGTTGTTCAAATAGCCTCTTGGCAAACTTGTCCCGGTTCACTTCCCTGAGCTGTCCCTCTGTTAGGGCTGGGACCATAACGTGCATAGGCGTTCTCATGACCCGGCCTGTCATAAGCTCATGGGGAGAGTACCCCGTACTCCTGGACTGGCTGGCCCGAATCCCCATAAGGACCAGGGGTATAACCTCCACCCACCGGTTGGGTGAGTCCCCTGTTTCCTTCCTTATCCTTTCCTTTATTGTCCGGTTCAACCGCTCCACCGGACCCGAGCACTGGGGGTTGTAGGCCACATGCCACTTGGCCTTGATGCCCAGTATTCTAAGGGTGGACTGCATGACTTGTCCTGTGAAATGGCTCCCCTGATCTGACTCCACAAACTGTGGGAGTCCCCACCTGGTGAACACCTCCCTAACCAGGATTTTTGCCGTACCCATTGCGGTGGCTGCTCTGCAAGGGAAGGCCTCTACCCATTTTGAGAACACATCCACAAGGACTAAGCAGTACTTGTAACCCCATTGTGCGGTTGGAAGAGGTCCGATGTAGTCGATTTGAATCGACTCCCATGGCCCCTCCACCCTCCTGATGTGTCCCATAGAAACCTTCCTTTTCTGGGGGTCTGGGTTGTTTGCTGTGCAAACCAGACAGCTTGCACAAAAGTCGCAAACGTCTTCCCTGAGCCCTGGCCACCATCCTGCCATCTCTACTCGCTGCCATGTGGTCTCTGGCACGGGGTGACCTGCCCCTGGACCCTCATGGGCTAGTTTTTTAAAATCCCTTCTGTACAGGGAAGGCACTACCCACTTATCTCCCTTGAATAACATGCCTTCCTTTACTGCCATGTCTTTACCCCCATACGGTCCCTCTATTTTCTCCTGCCTGCAAATGGCTGCTGAGGCAGCCTTTAAAATAGGGTCTTGTGCCTGGACCGTGGTCAGGTCCGGAGCCAAAACCACTCCCGCACTCTCCTTTTCCCGAGGCCACTCCCTGGCTGCAGCTACCTGTCCTTCCTCATAGGGGTCCCATGCTTTCCCACTCCTGGCTCCTTCCCTGGCCAAGCAATCCGCCTTCTGATTTCCCTCGCCCCGTGGCTCCGTTTTGGAATGGGCCTTCACCTTATGGATATATCTATCCCCGCCCTTCCCTACGGCTGCTACAATCCTCTCTAATAGGGGTTTAGTGGTCAGGGGCTTCCCGTCCGATGAGGTGTACCCTCGGCGGGACAAGATGGCCAAATATTCCGTGCAGGAATTGCATGTGAACATGCTGTCCGAACATATGGTGTATGGAGTGGGGAAACGCTCGGGATGGGTCACCACGTACATTACCGCCGCCAGCTCGGCCTGCTGGGCGCTTAACGTATGTGGGAGTTTAAGAGCTAGGGCTATCTCTGCCTCGGGGTCCCAAATCCCACAGCCCGTGAGCCGTATGCCCTCGGACACGATACTGGACCCGTCCACGTATATTTCCCTACCCGTGGGATGTAACCCTGCTCTAAGCCCAAAGTCCACCTCCCATACCCCTTCCACCGAGCAATGGTGTGGCTCCCCTGGGTACACCAAATTGGCTGCGAGCTTGGGCTCACATAGCCTCTCAACCCGTAAGGCCATTTGGGAAAGGAGAAGGGTCCAGCGAGTGATCCTCGCACTGCTAACGGTCCCATCCTTAATTCGACCGTCCAGCAGCATCTGGGTTGGGGTATGGTGGGTCAGGAGGGTTATGGGGGACATTCTTATGAAGACCTGTACCCTCTTCATTGCCCAGTATGTGGCTAGCAGGTGCCGCTCACAGTTTGAATAGGACCGTTCTACCTCTGTGAGGACTCTGGAGGAATACACCACTGGCCTTAACTTGCCGTGCCGTTCCTGGAGGAGCACTGCGCTCAGGCCATCGCTGCTTGCGGCTACCCCCAGGAAAAATTCCTCCCTGTAGTCAATGGCTCCCAGAGCTGGGGCCTTTTGCAGGTCCCGCTTCAAATGGATGAATGCCGACTCGCACTGCTCATCCCACTCCCACTCTACCCCTTTGCGTAGCAGCCGGTGCAGAGGTGCTGCGGTAGCGGCATAGTCCTCTATAAAGTCTTGGCAGTAGCCCGTGACTCCCAGAAATGATCTCCCCCCCCCCCCCGCCACGTCCGTTGGGACTGGGAGTTCCTGCACTGCCTACCTTCTTGCTGTATCGATACCCCTTTCTCCGGCCCTAAGGGTCAGTCCCAAGAACTTTACCTCTTGTAACCCTATCTGTGCCTTCTTGGGATTTATTTTTAAACCGCTCTTACAGAGCAGCTCCAGCAGTTCATTACTAGGGGCCCATGTTCCTCACTGGTGTCCATGAATAGCAAAATATCGTCCACATACTGGACGATCTTGTGGGGCTCACTAAATTATTTTAAACATTCTGCCATACATTGGTGGAAAATACTGGGGCTATTGTGGAACCCTTGGGGAAGACAGTTCCACGTGTACTGCTGCCCCTTGAATGTGAAAGCAAATCTGTACTGGTCTTCCTTCCTGACCGGGATAGACCAGAAACCGTTCGAGATGTCTAGCACCGTAAATACAGATGCAGACGCTGGAATTTCCGCTAATAGGTCTGCTACAGCTGCCACAGTTGGTGCGCAAGCCGGAATATTCTTATTCAGGACCCTATAATCTACCGTGGCCCTCCAGGAATTGTCTGGCTTCCGTACGGGCCAGAGCGGTGAGTTCACGTGGGTGGCTATGGGCCTCAAAACGCCTTGATTAACCAGTGAACTCAGGGCGACTTCTAAGTCAGCCTTCGCCTCTCGGGGAAAACTATACTGTTTCTGCGGTCGGGACATGGGATCCCCGTCTATCCTGGCCTCTGTTCCTGTGACCCTTCCATAGTCGTGCTTGTGAGTAGCGAATGCGGCCAAATTTCGCTTAACATGGCCTCGATACTCGGTCGGGGTCTGCCTCACTAGGACCTCTAGATCGTACCCCTCTATGGGCTTCACGACACACAGAGCCCCTCTCTCTGATGCCCTCTCGATGACCATTACCTCCTTCTCTCTCTCAGCCCCTTCTCCTGCTATGCCCCACAAACAGTAGTTCCTCAGGTCCACCAGGACCTGGTGGGCCACTATAAAGTCGGCGCCTAGTATCCCCTTTCCCTCCTGCTCCCAACTCATCATGACGCATTTCCACTGCGCCTGGAGTGCTCCTAATTGAATGGACAAGGGAACAGAGAAAAACCCTGTCTTCTCGTTTCCTGTAAAACCGACAAGACTATAGGGTACCCCACTAGATAGAGGGGATGTACGAGGATTGTCCGTGTGCACAATAGTACTGGAAGCACCTGTGTCCAGCAGGTAACTCCCGACCACATCCTGGACCTTCATCTTGACCCAGGGTCTCCCACATGGGCCATACTTTAACGGGCATAGGAATGTGGGCTGTTTCGCTGGTGGTCATAAAGGGGCCGGGGGTGCGGATACGGGCGCGCCCTGGCCTGTTGCCATGGCTACCTGTCCGGACCCTCCCGCCTTTGACTGCAAATAGGTAATTAGATCTCTTACATCTATTGTTACCTCCGGGGCTGGGTCTGCTGTTACCGGGGTCCTATCCCCCACTGCTCTACTTGGGTTTCTGCACTCCCTCTTGTAATGCCCGGGCTTCCCACACCCGTAGCACACCAGCCTCATCTCGGAAGAGGTCTGGCTGCCTTCCTGTTTCCACTGCCTCCTTTTGGGGGGTGCCGGTACTATTTCGTGCACCTTGCCCTTAAAGGGCTTCTCCTCACTTCTCTCCCCATTGCGGTATGCAAGGGTGAGCTTCCTGATCACCTCCGCCTCGTTAAGGTTTGGGTCAGCTGGGTCGAACCAGTGCTCGGCCTTTCCCCTAACTCGCGGGAGGCGATTCGCCACCAGAGTCTTCAGCCAGTGAGCTGTTCTCTCATCTAAATTCTGCCTATCTAAAGGCATCCCACGCGCTCCCTTATACACTGCCCACAGCCTGTCTGCGAACATGTCCGGGGACTCAGCTACCTGCTGCTTCGTCTCCCCCACCCTGGTGTAAGGACTACCCTGATTCAACCCCATGGCCTCCAGAACCACTGTCTGTGCCGCTACTCATGTTTCAGGTCTTCCCCCTTCCCTGGAGGTCACTGCCTTGCATAGGTAAGAATCTAGGGTCATCAGTAGCAGCTTTACCCGTTCTACCTCATCGCAATCGTTTATGTCGGCTGCCTGCTGCACCTCCATAAAATGCAATGACGGGTCTCCCGCCCTGGTTAACTTGGGAACGTGAGTCACCATCCCCCTCAGCACATGTGCCCCATGGGGAATGATGATATCACTCTCTATGGGCCCCCTATCTGCCTGCCCTACCGGGGGAGCATATTTCCTTTGCCGTACCGGGCACATCTGCCATACTCGGGGCTGTTGCCCCTTTACCCCCGGCTCTCCCACCATGATCGGTAACCCCACCACCTCGTGGTGTGCTACACATGGCGCGGAAGCCGCTAACTGAGGGTGCTCTCCCGCCCCTCCTTGGGCCTGTCCCTCCCCGGACAACCCGATCCCCACCTGCCGACCCGGACCTATCCCCGGCGCTTCAGGAGGCGGTCTATTCCACTTTGCCCCTGGGGAATCATCTGCTGAGGGAAGCCCTCTGCCCCTGGGAGACCCCCCTGGTCCTACCAGGTGAACCCGTCCCCTAGTCTTAGACAGAGTCTCCTCCAGCTGCGCTATCCTTGCCTGGCAAGGCCCGTGATCACTATCGCCTAGCTCGCTACGGACCACCCTGTATGCTGCTTGTATATCTTGGAACTTTCTCTCCAGCTCCCTGCACTTCTGTGTACTCTGAGCCAGGAGTTCCTGGGCTTTCCGTTCCCTCTCCTTTGCCTCTACCACCTGGCATTGGAGGAATTCCTGGGCATTTCTGTGGGACTCCCTCGCCTGCAAGATACACTGCCTGGCTTTACTGCATTCCTCAGCAGCCCTTCCCCTTCTCTAGCGCTTTCTTCAGCGCTGGCCCTAGCTTCTCTCAACTGCTCTTCCAGTCTATCTACCTGTCTGTGCATTTTTGCTACCTGCTGTGATAGGCACGCTAGCCAAACTGCCTGTTCCTGCCCTTTATTATACATTTTGCTTTCCGTCCATTGAGCCGCAGCTACTGCAGGCTGCTGTGCTGTCAGCAATGCTATCACCCATTGTTTGGTGAGATTGATCTTTTTAAACAGATAAGAGGAGATTCTCCCCTCCATCTTGCTACGTTCTCTCACCCCCTCTGGTAAATCACATATCCCAAATCACCGAGGTCCTGCCATGGTCGCCATTCTGTAGGGGTTTAGTTCCCTTCACTTCGGGCCCAACTGCCCGAAAAAGGGGTTCCCCTAGGTTCTAGACCTCGGAATTATGGTGGGATATGATAAGAGGTTGACTTGACCAGAGCGTGCTGATGAGAGAAACCAAGACGGACTCAAAGCAAGTCTAAAATTTACAGGCTTTATTAAACAATAAGAAATCGATTCTCACCAACACTACATAATATGTGACTAAAGTTATGCTTTAAACTAAAACTATGGAAAGAAAATTATCGGGCACGTCGCAAAACTTACTTTGACAATATTTTACTCCCCTTTCCCTTTATTTACTCAACCTCTTATCCTATTTCGGGAATTTCTCCAGTTCACCAGGATACTCACAGCTAAGTCGATGCAGGCTCACGAGCTGTCCAGTAGAGCAGGAAGAGAGCAGGAAGAGCAGGAAGAGCCGAAAAGAGCAGAGAGCGAGTTCTGGCTGGACTCCTGTTTTATACCTGAGATTCCTTTGAAACCCCCAGGTGGTCCTGTGGATAAAAGGGGTTATTTTTTTTTATTTTTTATTTATTTTTAATTTTTATTTATTAGAAGTACATTACATTACAACCACATACATTAATACTCGTCATTTATATCTTCTTACAATTAATGTACTCCCTTTATTTATTTTTTTACACTAGAAAAGGAAAAGATTGAAAGAAAGAAGAAAGTGAAGGAAAAAGTGAAAGTGTAGAAAAGTGTAGAAAATGTAACAACAAAAAAGGACGAAGACCCTATAAGAGCGAAATTAAAAACAAAAGAAAAAGAGTTAAGAAATAGGCCCTAGGAAAAAAAAGAGAAAGAGAGATAGGAAAAAAAGAAAAGAAAAACAAATGTTTTTTTGAGCATTACGCAAATAGGACATACCAACTCTTCAACTATCATCCCCCCTTACCTGACCTCAATTTTTTATTTTTTTTTAAAGTAATTTTGCACCCTATGTTTGTAATAATTCTATAAATGCAGACCACGTCAGGTGGAAGTGATCTGGTTTACCTGCTAGGAGGAGTCTTATCTCTTCTAGGTGTAATGTTTCAAACATATTTGAAATCCGCATATTTATAGTTGGTATTGGAGCCTTCTTCCAAAATTTTAGAATTAGCTTTTTTCCAGTTATTAACCCATAGTCCATCAATTTCTTTTGAAACACATTTAGTTCTGGATCATCTTCCGTTATTCCGAAGATAATCCATTCTGCTTTGGGTATCAGTCTTGTTTTAAATAACTTTGTAAAGATTTCAAAAATATCATTCCAAAATTTTTGAATTTTTGTACAGAAGACGAATGAGTGCGCTATAGTAGCTTCTTGGGATTGACATTTATCACAAATAGATGATACGTTTGGGAAAATTTTATGAATTTTAGTTTTCGAATAATATAATCGATGTAAAATTTTAAATTGTATTAAAGTGTGTCTTACATTAATCGAGCATTTATGCACGTTTAATAAGTATTCATTCCAACTTTCCTTTGAAATTTTAATAGCTAACTCTTGTTCCCAGTCTCTTCTGATACCCAAAAGGGGTTATTTTGATGTTTCCCGGAAGCCTATTGTTTCTGGCATGAACAATAGGCTTCCGATGATAAGGGGTTTGCTGATGTCATGATCCCTCAGCCTGATCGTTATCATCTTCGATGGTGATAGTGGTCTGCTGGCCAGTTTACCACCGTCTGCTGAGGCTTGGTTCCTTCCTTTGTGTATCCAAGAAAATCTCGTTATCTCCGTCTCAGCCTTTCCTGTTCACACCGTTGTGTGATGTCCAAGTCCACAGGCCAGACGGGTTTGAAACTTGAAACTGATTCTTTCTGTGGATTGCGGGTTTTTCCGTTGCAGCCAGCAAATCTGTCTTTTTAAAATGTCCATGTCCTTATCCAAGTTCTTCCATAATTTTGGAGGATTTGCCCCAATTACTTACTGGAGTCCAGAACCAGGCGCCACAGTTTAAGAATAAGAGGTAAGCCATTTATAACGGATAGGAGGAAACATTTTTGCTCACAGAGAGTTGTGAGTCTGTGGAATTATCTGCCTCAGAGGGGGGTGGAGGCCGGTTCTCTGGATACTTTCAACAGAGAGCTAGATAGGGCTCCCCTCCTCTTCTCTCCCCCCTCCAACCCCCTTTTCTCTCCCCCTCCCATCTCCTCCAACTCACCCTCCTCTCTCTCCTCCTCTCCTCCCCCCTCTCCCCTGTACTCTCTCTCTCCCCTCTCTATTCTCTCTCTTCCCCTCCCTCCCTGCCTCCCCGTGCCTTTCCCCCTCTCTCATTCTCTCTCCCCCCTTCTCTCTCCCCCCTCGTCACTCTCCCCCCTCCTCTCTCTTTCCCTCCTCCCTCACCCCTCTTCTCCCTCCCTCTCCTCTCTCTCCCTCCTCTCTCCCCATCCAATCTCTCTCCACCTCCCCCCTCTCCCCGCTCTCTCCTCCCCACCTCTACCACCCTCTCTGCACCTTCCTTTCTCCTACCCCCTCCCCTCCCTTTTATCCACCTCCCCTTTACCCGCTCCACATCGTATTTTCCTCCCCCTATTCCTGGGACCAGACTGATTCCTGGGATGTCAGGACTTTCATATGAAGAAAGACTGGATAGACTTGGCTTATACTCGCTAGAATTTAGGAGATTGAGAGGGGATCTTATAGAAACGTACAAAATTCTTATGGGGTTGGACAGGCTAGATGCAGGAAGATTGTTCCCGATGTTGGGGAAGTCCAGGACAAGGGGTCACAGCTTAAGGATAAGGGGGAAATCCTTTAAGACCGAGATGAGGAAAAACTTTTTCACACAGAGAGTGGTGAATCTCTGGAACTCTCTGCCACAGAGGGTAGTTGAGGCCAGTTCATTGGCTATATTTAAGAGGGAATTAGATGTGGCCCTTGTGGCTAAAGGGATCAGGGGGTATGGAGAGAAGGCAGGTACGGGATACTGAGTTGGATGATCAGCCATGATCGTATTGAATGGCGGTGCAGGCTCGAAGGGCCGAATGGCCTACTCCTGCACCTATTTTCTATGTATCTATGTTTCTATGTATCCACAGCCCCTCTCCACCCCCACTCTCCACCCTCCTCTCCTCCCATCTCCACCCTCCCCATCACCTCTCCCCCTCCTCTTCTCTCCCCCACTCTCCCCCCTCCACCTCGCCCTCTCCTCTTCTCTCCACCCTCCTACTTCCCCCCTACTCTTCTCACCCCTTCAAATCTCCCCCTCACCTCTCCTCTCACCCCCTCACTCACCCCCTCTTCTCTCCCCCCCTACCCCCCTCTCCCATCTACTCGCTCTCTCCCCTCTAATCTCTCGGTCTCCCCTCTAATCTCTTTCTCCCCATCCGTCCCTCCCTTCCACCCCATTCCTTTCTCCCACTTCCCCTTCACTCCCCCACTCCCCCTTCTCTCTCCCGCCTTCTCTATCTCCCCCTTCTCTCTCCCCTTCTCTCTCTCCCTCTCCTCTCTCCCCTCCTCCCTCCCCCTCCTCTCCCTCCCCATTATCACAAGTTTAACAAGTTTATTGATGGATAACCCCTTGAGATGGACAGTCGTTTTCGAGGGGGTCCAACATAGCACATACAGCACAAGACATAACATACATAAAGGCTCTCATCGACCCACCTACCCACACATCAAACCCAAAACCCCTCCATCCCCACTTGTTATAGTTTATAACAATTGTTAATTAACTTAAATCCAATAATAACAAAAGTTATGTATTACAGCATAATGTTAGTCGCTATGCAATACTCTAATACTAGAAACAGGTACATGGTTTTATGAGAAATGTTAAAAGTGTATTTTTAAATAGACGAAATGAACTAATGGTTCTTATGGCACTAGGCAGAGTGTTCCAGTCAGAAGGAGCTTTATATTTAAATGCACGTCTCCCAATTTCTTTGTTAGTTCTTGGAATGAAAAAGAAGGGTTGTTGAATATGTCTTAGTGAATATGAGGGTGTGTATGGTAATAGGTCTTGTTTTAAATAAGAGGGGTAATTAAGATGGATGCATTTAAAGATGAACTGGAACCAGTGGTAGTATCTTCGAGCGTGGGGGATAACCAGTTTAAAGTTTCGTACATAGAACAGTGGTGAGTTGTATATGGACACCTTAAAATAAATCTGCAAAGACTATTATAAACTACATTAAGGGGTTGAAGATGCATATCAAATGTATTCTGATAGACAATATCAGCATAATCCAGTGTTGGTAGTAGTAGTTGAGAGACAATTCTTTTTCTCATCTGAAAGGTGAAACAATTTATATGGCGGTAAAGAACAGCTAGATTACAGCTAAGTTTTTTAGTAATCGTCTCTCCCTCCCCTCTCTCCCCCTCCCCCCTCCTCTCCCTCCTTCTCCTCTCTCCCCCTCCAATCTCTCCCCACCCCCCCTCTCCCCTACCCCCACCTCTATCACCCTCTCCCCTACCCCCTCCCCCTCTCTCCCTCCCCCCCACACTCTGCCCCCCTCCCTCCTACCCCCATCCACTTCCCCTCCACCCTCCACCTCTTATTCTCCTCCACCTCTCCCCCTCCCTTCTCCCCCCTTCTCCCCCTCCACCTCTCCCCTCCTCTTCACTCCCCCCTCCACCTCTCCTCCACCTCTCCTCCACCTCCCCCTCATTTTCTGTCCGCCCTCCAACTCTCCCCCTCCTCTTCTCTCCCCTCCAACTCTCCCCTTCCCCTCTCCTGCCTCCCCTCACTCACCCCCTCTTCTCTCCCCCCTCTACACTCTCTCTCCCCTCTATTATCTCTCTCCCCTCTAATCTTCTCCTCTCCCCTTCCCCTCTTCCCCTCTCCTCTCCCCTCTTCGCCTCTCCTCTCCCCTTGCCTTCCCCTCCCCCAACATTCTCTACCGCCTCACCCACCTCTCGCTCCCCCCCTCCCCCTCTACCACACCCCTTCCCCTACCCCTGTCTCTCCCTTTACCCTCCCTGCTCTCCTCTGCTCCCCTCCCCACTCTCTCCCACCTCCCCCCGTCTCCCCCTCTCCCCATCCTCAACCCTCTCCTCCCCCTCTCTCCTCCCCCCTCACCCATCTCTCCTCACCCTCTCTCGTGTCTGTGTGTGTGGGGGTATGTCAGGTGTATGTCATTTTGATTTTGCTTTTGATTCGTTGGTCCGCCAAAAGCACACGCAAAAACTCCGAGATTTTTTTACCATTTCGCTCGCGATTTTACTTTTACATTCGCATATCCACTCCTCATTAAATTTCGTAATTTATCTGTACACATTTTTAATAAAATCCCCCCCTGCCCCCACTCACTCATTTTGCCGCCTCCTGCTGGCCACCTTCTCATCTCGTGCCGCGCGACCATAACGGCTGCTGCCGCCCGGCTCTGCTCCCCGGCTCTGCTCCCCTCCCCCCTTCCCCCGGCGCGGCTCTGTCACGCTGGCGGAAGGCACAGATCGGCTGGTCCCCCACTGCTTTTTGCCGTCCACCCTGCCGGCCCGCACGCTTGCACTGTCCGAAAATCCCGCGCGTCAACTGCCTGTCGGCCCGCAGGCGCATTGAGGGCGTACGCTGCGTTTCCACGAGCGTACGCAGCGTCTTGACGTCGTACACAGCGTCTTGACGGCGTACGCCTTGCGCGTGGCATTGCGCGATGACGTCAGGCAGCCCCCTTGCAACGGGTCTGCACTTGGTCTAGTAATATAATATACAGCACACGGTGGGGAAGGAGTGGTGGCTAACATTTCACACTGTTTGGCATCAGTTCAACAAGTTAGTCGTGGATTACAGCCCAAATAGACCAGATTGACGGCTACCTCCATAAACAACTCGATCCAAACACGTCTCCACTAATCTAGCAGCATCAACAGATGACGCCCGCCAATCACACCGAGTTTAATGGTCCGTCCAGTCAATATAAATATAGCATCGTATCCGAGTAGATCTAAAACCCCCTTCCCGGTTCTTTGGTCCTGAACTGGACTCACGCAGCAAGATTAGAAACGCTCTTCTGTTCCTTTTTGGAATATTCCTCCTGACGCAACGGCTCACAGAGGGATATGCGTCATGTATGTATAGAAACTAAGTTTGTCGACGGGGTTGTTAAAGAGGGTCTGCTCCGGACGAACCGATTATTTCAATGTTAGAGCAACGATGGGACTCAAAAGAAGTCTGTAGATTTTAATAGAGACCCGTTAATCACAATGGGGTAGTGCATTATCACGAGTGAGCTTGTTCTTTGCCCTCTGTACAACATTGGGAATTCACGTACAGCCCGACACCGAACTGACCAGCTTCTGCGCTGCAGTAAACCATAAAGCGGGCGGACATGCAAAAACTCGACAGGCCCCAGACATTGACTCACCTTTCCCATTGAATCTTCGTCAAAGCAGATGAAAGTTGGAATGTGAAATGTAAAGTAATTCGCCTCCATGCCCATCTCCTCTCCCCACAATCCTAGCCCATCAACACACGCACAGCCTACTCCAAAAATATCACGTTTATCTCGAACCACTGATGAGGTTCTCAAGGCTTCTCTTTCCTTTTCCATTATTATTGTCCATCGGGTGGCGCAACCGCGGTGGCTGCCTCGCCAAGTCTGTCAGCCCCTCTCGGTTTTTATTATTTTAAATATGTTTTAAAAGTATGATTTAAGTTTCTTGGTTTGTTTTATGTGGGCTTGGGGGGCAATCGGAGAAAACCTTTTTTAGTCACTTACCTCGACGGAGATGCGATTTCTCTCCGCGGCGCATCTCCGTACCCCCACCCCTTTCCTGAACACCGGCCCGAAGCTTCAATTCGCGGGCGCGGCGCGGACATACCATCGCGGAGCCTACGATCCTTTGTCGAGGAACGTCAGTGAAAGGGCTCCGACCGCGGGGCAAGTCTTGTTTAACACCGCGGTCTCCGGTAAGAAGAGGCCGACTCGGGAGCTCCATGCCGCGGAATGTTCGGATCCGTCCGAACGCCTATAGTTTCCATCAACCCGACGCGAGATCTTGGACATCGGGGCGTAGGCAGCGGCGAAAAACGGAGGTTTCATCCCGACCACGTGTGAACAAAGGAGGAAGATGACTGAACGTTATTGCCTTCCATCACAGTGAGGGATGTGGATTGCACTGTGGTGGATGTTTATGCTAAATTTTATTTTATGTGCCTGTGTGTATTGTTGCTTTTCACTTAGGATGGCTGTATGGTAATCAAATGGCAATGTACCTGAATTAGTACATGTGACAATAAATGCGAACTTCAATTTGCATTTCAACTTGAATAATAATTCGAATATTTTCTAGATTGGGACTGCATACGGAGAGGCGCTCTTTGTCAATCCTTATGCACTTACCGGGAAGGGGTTCGGTTACCCATTAAGTGCCCCGTGGACTTTTTTTGTTGCAAGCCAAGATAAACTTCTCGCACGTTATCTTACAAAACACGCTCTGCAGAGTTAATGCTTCAAGAGCTGTACAAATGAATAAATGCGGTTGTATTGATCACCGCCTCATTGTCCTTGCATTTTGTATTTGCTTCCGCTGACTGCACTCGTATAAATATTAATCAAGGGAGAACTGACAATTGTGAAATTTGGCGACCAACAGCAATGCGTACCAGGGTCCCATCTCCGACCTCTACCTCCGCTACATCGATGACTGTTTTGGTGCCACATCCTGCACCCACACACAACTGACTGACTTCATCCGCTTCACCACCAACTTCCATCCGGCACTCGAATACACCTGGACCATTTCCGACACTTCCCTACCATTCCTTGACCTCACTATCTCCATCGCAGGTGATAGACTTCTTACCGACATCCACTACAAACCTACCGATTCCCATGGCTATCTGGACTACACTTCTTCCCACCCTGCTTCCTGTAAGGACTCCACCCCCCACTCCCAATTCCTCCCTCTACGCCGCATCTGCTCCCAGGATGAGGCGTTCCACACCAGGGCATCCGAAATGTCCTCATTTTTCAGGCAACGGGGGTTCCCCTCCACCATAGATGAGGCTCGCACCAGGGTCTCTGCCATATCCCGCAACACTGCTCTCTCTTCCCATCCCTCCACTCACAACAAGGGCAGAGTCCCCCTAGTCCTCACCTTTCACCCCACCAGCCGTCACATACAACAAGTGATCCTCCGTCAGTTTCGCCACCTCCAACGTGACCCCACCACTCGCCACATATTCCCATCTCCCCCCATGTCTGCCTTCCGCAAAGACCGCTCCCTCCGTAACTCCCTTGTCAATTCTTCCCTTCCCTCCCGTACCACCCCCTCCCCGGGTACTTTCCCTTGCAACCGCAAGAGATGCAACACTTGTCCCTTCACCTCCCCCCTCGACTCCATTCAAGGACCTAAGCAGTCGTTCCAGGTGCGACAGAGGTTCACCTGCATCTCCTCCAACCTCATCTATTGCATCCGCTGCTCTAGATGCCAACTGATCTACATCGGTGAGGCTTGGCGATCGTTTCGCCGAACACCTCCGGTCTGTCCGCAATAACCAACCTGACCTCCCGGTGGCTCAGCACTTCAACTCCCCCTCCCATTCCGTATCTGACCTCTCTGTCCTGGGTCTCCTCCATGGCCACAGCGAGCAACACCGGAAATTGGAGGAAATGCACCTCATATTCCGCTTGGGCAGTCTACATCCTGGGGGCTTGAACATTCAATTCTCACAATTCTGCTAGCCCTTGCTGTCCCCTCCCCTTCATCAGCCCTCTGGTTGTCTCCTCCCCTCCCCAGCCCTCGGGCTCCTCCTCCGCCTTTTTTCCTTTCTTCTCCCCACCCCCTATCAGTCTGAGGAAGGGTTTCGGCCCGAAACGTTGCCTGTTTCCTTCGCTCCATAGATGCTGCTGCACCCGCTGAGTTTCTCCAGCATTTTTGTGTACCTTCGATTTTCCAGCATCTGCAGTTCCTTCTTTAACAGCATGTGAAAAATGGTCGAGTCTAGGGTAAAATGCAAGGGGTTGATAAGCAGGAAATGTGATGGAAACCAGAAAATGTAAGAAACACCTTGTAAATTATGTAGCACGTGACAGAGGATCTTTAACCTGAAATGTTAACTCTTTATTTTCCACTGATGGCATTCCAGCGTTTACGGTTTTAATTTTGTTCACAATTTGAGATCGCTGGCATTGCCTTTACGCCGGTACAATGGTGATGGAAAGCAGAGAGCATTGAGCCTCAGTCACAAAGTCATAGAGCGGGCAAACAGGCTCTTCGACCCAACTCGTCCATGCTGACCAAGAGGCCCTTGTGAGCTGGTCCAGTTTCATTTATTTGGTGAAACCTGACTGCAGACCAAATACTGAACTCCGAGCAATAACCCTCTATTAGGAAAATTGTCATACGTAAATTTCCACTCCCCCATCTCCAGTAATATTTCCCCAGCGATG
This sequence comes from Malacoraja senta, assembly GCA_038087875.1. NCBI lineage: Eukaryota > Metazoa > Chordata > Chondrichthyes > Rajiformes > Rajidae > Malacoraja > Malacoraja senta. The sequence continues at coordinate 36,896,235 of CM075985.1, read as the reverse complement.
TTGATAGCCTTAGCACTGGCAGAGTACATGAACATGAATATTCCGTCTCTGAATACAATACTGACATTCTCAGAAAACACATGAGTTAGGAACAGAATGTGTAGGAAGGAACTGCAGCTGCTGCTTTAAACCGAAGATAGACACAAAAAGCTGGAGTAACTCAGCAGGACAGGAGAGACGGAATTGGTGACGTTTCGGGTCGAGATCCTTCTTCAGACTGGTTAGGGATAAGGGAAACGAGATATATAGACGATGATGAGGAGAGATAAAGAACAATAAATAAAAGATAGGCAAATATTATTTGTTTAAAAATTTGCAAAAAAGGTGCAGCGACGTTTCGGGACATTTGACACCGAATATGTCGAACTTATCAGGTATTCGCAAAACAATCAGCATTGGGACAGTTGTGACTTCAATACAAATTGAGCAAAGTCAGCACATGGAAGCATAGAAATATGATTTGTTTCCATGATCTCACGGTCCCCTTACATAATTGGACGATATGACAATGCCCATTCCGCCTGTTTTCAATGCACGTTCACATTGCATTTGGCTCTTAAAATCTATCATATCATCACAGGTATATAAGCAATTTGTCTTTCCCACCCTCCCTCTTGTAGCCACAAATCCCAGGATCTCACCGCCCACTAAGTAAACCCCTTTCACTCTCAATCTTTTCACATCCAGTATACTGTCACTTTGACCTCTGTTTCGAAGTGCTGATATACTGGTTGAGCTCAATCTGTGAGGCCTGTAAATGTAACTGAAATCCCCTGTTACAGAGCAGCAGCGCAGGCTAATGCTGGGGAAATCAATTTACCAGCAACGATACACTTAAAAAGAACACACAATGCACAATAGAATTAAACACAAACATCCACCACAGCATTTTCACTGTCGTGCGTGAAGGGTTAAAGTGTGCAGAACATTGCGGATACATCTCCACGTCCAATGATATTCGACGTGAAGTGTTATTCACCCTCTTCATTGTGATTATTCTCACTTTCTGCCGATATGGGAACAGAATACGCTAACGCTGGGGCATTGAGAGCGAAGGGCAAGTTCACCATGACGATGTACTAACCTGCCCACCTTCCTCCTGTGTTCTCAGCACCACGTCGCTGACGCCGGGCAGCGTAAGTTCTGTATCACTGTCCCTGAAGGATATTATTACGAACAGTGACTTGCAGAATGTTAGTTGCAATGAGACTCAACTATCCCGTGCACATGTCCAAATTCTCCGGGCATTATAAGTACAATGTGACTGAGCCTGTGCATTACCGGAAGATTTCCCGCCGCAGAAAATTGTGGCCTTAGTTTGAATATCTCCGAGTGTTGGCGACGCAGTTCAGAATATGTATATATAATGGGGAACGGCTGATTGACCCCGGGGTTATATCCGCAGGAACACCAACCCGAATTATTTTGTTATATTGCCACTGAGCCAATAGATTATGGTACAAAATAAATTCTATTGGGCAAATTGTGTGAAAACTATGCTTCACCGGACGTCAGTTTTAGCTACTTGTCGTAACGACACGCGCCATGATTTGTGTGGAAGGTTCGAAAGCGAAGCGCCCAGGGCGACCATCGGGAGCCTGAGAAAAAAGAACACCACTACCTTCACGAAATTCGATTTTTAATAATTTGAATCACTGATGTGGCTGGGATATGTCACGGCTCCCTTCAGTTGCTCCCTGAAAGTGGATTGAGTGACTCCATAAAAAAACGTATTTGTGCAGCAACTAAAATTCTGCCAAAAATACCCAACTTGTTGAAAGATGTATTCAGAATCATTCCGAGTTGTTCCTGCGATGTTATAATGGATGAAGGTCTGTACGTTGACTAAAGGTTTAGCAACGTGTCCAGTGGCTCTTTATGACTTTCATATACCAGAAACCTTTTCTATCACCACTCTACAGGCAAGTAGGATCTCCCGACTACTTTGTGTTTTCATTAAATTGCAACCGAGCAAGCCTACATTTATGATAGTTTTAATGATGCTGGAAATTAACTTTTCTATGATCAATTGTTTCTAAACTTCAGTGGATTATATCGAAACGGCATTAACTAAAATGAGCCATACTTTACCGAAATAGGTCTCTCGGCACACCAGTTTTATGCCGACCATCAAGTACCCACATAATCGCACACCATTTACCAGCTCTTGGTGCATAACCCTGGCGATTCAAGTACTCGGATCGATAAAGGGCGGCACACGCTCCCCAGCGGCCTGCCATTTACAGTTAGACGTCCCAAAATGCAACACCTCACACTTCTCTGTATTAAGGTCCATCAACCAAGGCTAATTAATCTAGATCCTGCTGCAATCTTTCACAACCATCTTCACTACCTGCAAAACCACTCACTTTTGCTCCATGAGCAACCTTGCTAATCTTACCATGTATGTTCTCATCCAAAACATTGATGTAGATGACATGCAGTAACAGGCCCAGCAGCGAACCCTGAGGCACAACACAAGTCACAGGCCTCCAGTCCGAAAAGCAACCTTCCACTATCACCCTCTGCTTCCTTCCATGGAGCCAATTTGCTGTCCATTCAGCTTTTTTTCATTGGATTCCATGCGATCGATCCTTCCAGAGCAGCCTACCAAGCGGAACCTTGTCGAATGTCTTACTGAAATGCATGTAAACAACATCTACAGCTCTGCCCTCGTCGACCTTTTTGGTCACATCTTCAAAAAAAAACAATCAGATCTATGAGACATGACCTCCCACGTGTAAAACCATGCTGACTATCCCTAATCAGCCCTAGCCTATCCAAATGCCTGTATAAGTTATCCCTCAGAAAACGGTCTAGTAACTTTCCAACGACAGATGTTAAGCCTACCGCCCTACAGTTCCCATGCTGTCTGATCCGCTGAAATGCTCGAGCACTATATTTATTAAATTATTATTTATTTATTGTTATTAGAAGTAAGTACAATATTGTAGTACATAAGTACCTAATACACACTGAGATATTACAGTTCATGTACAACTTCTTATTTTTAATTTAACAATAAAACAGAAAATGAAGATAGGAAAGATAGAGGAAAAGAGAGTTTCGTAAAAAGTAGTGAAAGTGTTAGTTCGTGAAATAGTAAAGAAAGCTCGAAGAAAGAAACAGGTAAACAAAAAGGTAGAAAATGATAAAGAGGAAAAAAAAAGAAAAAGAAGAAATAATGAAGTAGAGGAAAAAAAAGGAAGGAAATAAAAAGAGAGAGATTAAGAGAGATATACCTATTTAATAACTTTACCCACCCCTCACCCGGTTCTGAAACATTTAATTTCTACGGTTGTGTTGCACCATATGCTTGTAAAAAGTCGATAAAGGGAGACCAAATCATTAAGAATTGGTCTGCTTTACCTGCTAGGATGAATCTCATTTCTTCAAGATGTAACATTTCCGACATATTTGAAATCCACATTTTAAGCGTTGGTGTAGATGCATTTTTCCAAAATTTAAGTGTGTTTTTTTGCCGTTATTAAGCCATAATTAAAGAGAGATTTTTGAAACGTAGTTAGCTTACATCCGTCTTCCATTGTTCCGAAGATAATCAGTTCTGTGTTGGGATTCAGTTTTATATTAAATAGTTTTGTAAAAATTCCAAAAATTTCATTCCAGAATTTATAAAGTTTTGTGCAGGAGAGAAATTAGTGTGTTATAGTGGCATTTTGAGATAAACATTTGTCACAAATGAAGGAGACATTTGGAAAAAATTTATTCAGTCTAGTTTTCGAGTAATATAATCGATGTAAATGTTTTAATTGAATTAAGTTATGTCTTACATTAATCGAACATTTGTGTACATATAGCAAGTATTTTTCCCATCTGTCTTTCGGAATTTGTATCAATAATTCTCGTTCCCAATCCATTCTAATTAATTCTGTCGATGGTATTTCTATATTTAAAATGATATTATATAAATATGATATTAAATTGCTTGATTCTGCCTTTCTCTTCATTCCTTCGTCTAATAAGTCTGAAGTCAGAGTTTGATATCCTTGTATATGTTTTTTCAAATAATCTCGGATTTGGAGGTATTTGAAATATTGATTATTTTCAGGCTGTATTTTAATTGTAGTTGTTGAAATGATAGAATGTTTTCCATTTCATACATATCTCCAATCATTTTAATTCCTATTCTTTCCCAATGGGTAAACGTTTTATCAATAAGAGATGGTTTGAATGAGGGATTGTTAGCTATTGGGGAAAGAAGCGATACATTTCTTAATTTTAAAGTTAATTTTATCTGTTTCCAAATTCGTATTGTGTTGTGAATAATTGGGTTCTTCTTATAGATTATATTGTTCAATTTTATCGGGGAGAGAAGGATCGCTCCTATATTAAAAGGAAAGCAAACCTCTTTCTCCATTCTTATCCAGTCTACTTGTTGGGCAGAGCTGTCCAACCAATAAATCATATTTTTGATATTCACTGCCCAATAGTAGTACAAAAAGTTGGTCACTCCCCCAAATTCTTTAGGTTTACACAGATGTTTTCTTTGAATTCTATGTGATCTATAGTCCCATATGAAATTTGTAATATCAGTCTAATTTTTTTAAGACATTTTTTGTAAATATATTGGTATTGATTGAAATAGATACAGAATTTTATGGTAGAAAGTTCATTTTTATAGCATTTATTCTGCCTATTAAAGACATCGGCAGTGTTTTCCAGAATGTAATCAACGCATTCAACTTAGTTAGTAAAGGCATATAGTTTGCATTAAATAATGATTTATATTTTCTAGTAATTTGGATACCTAAATACTTAAATTTTTCTGTTGCAATCCTAAAGGGGAATTTTAACAGATGTGTCGGCTCTTGAGGTTTTAACTGTATGATTTCGCTTTTATTCCAATTTATTCTATATCCTGAAAAGGAGCCAAATTCCTCTAAATGTAATATATTTGGTATACTAATTTGCGATTTTGTAATGTATAATAATACATCGTCTGTGTATAATGAAATTTTATTATTTGAATGTTTGGTATTAGAACCATGGATATTCGGATGACTTCTTATACTTTCTGCTAGTGGCTCTATCACATGAGCAAATAGCAGGGGCGATAATGCACACCCCTGTCTATTGCCCCTTGTTAATTGAAATTTCGAAGATAACATGTTATTGGTCAGCATTCTAGCAGTCGGCTTGTCTTATAATAATTTTAACCATGAGATAAACTTCTCCCCCATATTAAATTTGTGCAATACTTTAAACAGATATTGCCATTCTACTTGATCAAATGCTTTTTCTGCGTCCAATGAAATAATTGATAAATCTTCTTCTTCAGTTTTATGTGAATACATTATATTACACAAACGTCTCAAATTGTTGGATGAGTATCTCTTGGGTATAAACCCCGTTTGATCCGGGATTATTAACTTACTAACATATTTACTCAATCTTCTCGCTAGGGTCTTTGCTAGTATTTTCTGATCTGTGTTTAAGAGTGCTATGGCTCTATATGAACCTGGTTCTTCTAGATATTTATCTTTTTTAGGTATGTGTAATAGTTGATTCGGCTAGTGTTTCTGGTAATATATTTTCTTTAAAAGCATGTATGTATAATTTTTGTAAGCGTGGGGAAATTATCTCGTAAAATCGTTTATTGAATTCATTACTAAAGTCATCTGGTCCTGGCGTTTTACCATTCTTCAACGAATTTATTGCGTCTTCTATTTCTTTAAGTGTAATCTGAGCTCCTAATTCCTCTTGTTCCAACGGATTAAGTTTTGGGAGATTACAGTTGTCTAAGAAATTTATGATTTTAGTATTATCTGCTGAGGTTTTAGATGTATATAAATGTTGATAAAATTGAGCAAATCTTTTGTTAGTGTCTTTAGGTACTGTTAATAATTCACCTTTATCTGATTTAATTTTGGTAATTGTATTTTCCTTTTCCCGTTTTTTCAGTTGTCGTGCTAAAAGTTTATGTGGTTTATCGCCAAATTCAAAGTTTTCCAGTTTTGTAATTTGAAATAGTCTTATGACTCTTGCCGATAAAATTTTATTTTATTTAAATTTCAATATTGTTATCTTATTATGTTTGTCTATGGTTGGGTCATTGGCATTATCTAGATCTAATTGTCTAATTTGTTGTTCTAACTGCAATTGTTCAGTATTGTTCTTTTTTTTGGAATGCTTGATATGAAATTATAACTCCTCCAATGAATGCCTTAAAAGCTTCCCATAATAAGGAGGGTGAGATACCTGGTGTGTCATTAGACTCAAAGAAAAATTTCATCTGCTGTTTTAAATATGTGCAACCTTGTGGGTTGTTTAAAATTTGGGGGTTAAACCTCCAGAAAGATTTTTTATCAGTCATTCCTTCTAGTTTTAAGAAGAAAGTTAACGGGGAGTGATCAGAAATAATACTATTATGATATTTAGGGCTAGTTGTGTACGGAATTAATTTCGTATTCACTAAAAAATAGTCGATACGTGAATAAGTTTTATGTACCGTTCAATAAAACGAGTATTCCCTTCCAACTGGGTTAGCAATCCTCCATACATCTGTTATGTTTGTGTTTATTATATATGTATTTAGGAGTTCACTAGTTTTAGATTTTATGTTAATCCTCTTTTGTTTTGCAGATTTGTCTACATATGGATCTAGAACGCAGTTGAAATCTTCCCCTATTATCACGTTTTGATAATTAAACTCTGAAATTATATCAAGAATTTTATTAAAGAATTGAGGGTTATCAAAATTAGGACCATAAATGTTTATCATAGTAAATGAGGTAGAGTGAATCTCTCCCGTAACTATAAGATACCTCCCTTCTTTATCTGATATTATATTCTTTGATTTAAATGGAATACCTTTACGAATAATAATAGCCGTGCCTCTAGATTTAGAAGTAAATGAAGAACAATATTTTTGCCCGATCCAATTTGCCTTCAATCTTATCTGTGTTTGATGTTTCAAGTGTGTTTCTTGTAAAAAAATATATATCAGAATTGAGTGATTGGGCAAAAATCTTATCCCTTTTAATTGGCTCATTAGCGCCCCTTATATTCCAGCTACAAAACGTAATTGCTCCAATCTTCTTTTGTTTATCGTCTTGCAGTATGAATCATTTTAATACCATTAAGTCATATGGTGCAACCAAGTACCTCAGACCTCTTGGTGTTGGGTGGTCACCCACAACTGTTAAATTTTGTTGGCATCTCCCTTTTAAAGTAAACCTTGAAAAAGACAAACAAAGTGTGAGGTGATGAAGAAATAATAATGAAAAAAAAATGATATTATAGTATCTGGGGATACTATAACAAGAAACCCACCTAAAGGTGGTAGATAAGTTCTTATGAACTTTCGTAGATGTTGTTTTACATTCAGCTCCGCCCCCTTACCCAAATATTGTAAAATAGGAAGAAAGGCCGCTTCAAAACTGAGATATATATATAAAAAAAGAACAACTCAAGTCTAAATATCTAAATGCATCTTCAACTAATCTAACGTTAAATATATACTAAAATATATGGAATCTATCTATATTAGTTGTATACCCGTATATACCTATACACCGATATTTATTACATTTCGCTCCCCAATTAAGTCCCAGTCTATATATTAGACAACAGCAGGTTCCAAGGGGTTAATCAGATTCAGACCCTTGGATAACTTCCAAGTATCTGAGTCTCCTCCCCCCTCATTTACGCACAGCTTGACTAGATCTGTTATAAACTTTTTAGTTTGTTAGTATATTGTTGATTTATATCGATATATTTAGCTCATTATAACCATATAACCATATAACCATATAACCATAACAGCACGGAAACAGGCCATCTCGGCCCTTCAAGTCCGTGCCGAACATTTGTTTTAATTTTTTTTCAAATTAAAAATAAATACTTCCCCCTAGTCCCATCTACCTGCACTCAGACCATAACCCTCCATTCCTTTCCCGTCCATATACCCATCCAATCTATTTTTAAAGGATAACATCGAACCTGCCTCCACCACTTCCACTGGAAGCTCATTCCACACAGCTACCACTCTCTGAGTAAAGAAGTTCCCCCTAATGTTCCCCCTAAACTTCTGTCCCTTAATTGTCAAGTCATGTCCCCTTGTTTGAATCTTCCCTACTCTCAATGGGAAAAGCTTATCCACGTCCACTCTGTCTAACCAGCTCATAATTTTAAAGACCTCTATCAAGTCCCCTCTTAACCTTCTGCGCTCCAAAGAATAAAGACCTAACTTGTTCAACCTTTCCCTGTAACTTAGTTGCTGAAACCCAGGCAACATTCTAGTAAATCTCCTCTGTACTCTCTCTATTTTGTTGACATCCTTCCTATAATTGGGAGACCAAAATTGTACTCCATACTCCAGAATTGGCCTCACCAATGCCTTGTACAATTTTAACATTACATCCCAACTTCTATATTCAATGCTCTGATTTATAAAGGCCAGCACACCAAAAGCTTTCTTTACCACCCTATCTACATGAGATTCCACCTTCAGGGAACTATGCACAGTTATTCCTAGATCCCTCTGTTCAACTGCGTTCCTCAATTCGCTACCATTTACCGTGTACGTCCTATTTTGATTTGTCCTGCCGAGATGTAGCACCTCACATTTGTCAGCATTAAACTCCATCTGCCATCTTTCAGCCCACTCTTCCAAATGGCCTAAATCTCTCTGTAGACTTTGAAAATCTACTTCATTATCCACAACACCACCTATCTTAGTATCATCTGCATACTTACTAATCCAATTTTCCACACCATCATCCAGATCATTGATGTACATGACAAACAACAGTGGACCCAACACAGACCCCTGAGGCACCCCACTAGTCACCGGCCTCCAACCTGACAAACAGCCATCCACCATTACTCTCTGGCATCTCCCATTCAGCCACTGTTGAATCCATCTTGCTACTCCACCATTAATACCCAACAATTGAATCTTCTTAACCAACCTTCCATGAGGAACCTTGTCAAAGGCCTTACTGAAGTCCATATAGACAACATCCACTGCTTTACCCTCATCAATTTCCCTAGTAACCTCTTCGAAAAATTCAAGAAGATTAGTCAAGCATGACCTTCCAGGCACAAATCCATGTTGACTGTTCCTAATCAGACCCTGCTTATCCAGATGCTTATATATATTATCTTTAAGTATCCTTTCCATTAATTTGCCCACCACTGACGTCAAACTAACAGGTCTATAATTGCTAGGTTTACTCTTCGAACCCTTTTTAAACAATGGAACAACATGCGCAGTACGCCAATCCTCCGGCACTATTCCCGTTTCTAATGACATTTGAAATATTTCTGTCATAGCCCCTGCTATTTCTACACTAACTTCCCTCAATGTCCTAGGGAATATCCTGTCAGGACCTGGAGACTTATCCGTTTTCATATTTTTCAAAAGTGTCCGCACCTCCTCTTCTTTGAATCTCACAGTTTCCATTGCTACTCTGCTTGTTTCCCTTACCTCACATAATTCCATATCCTTCTCCTTCGTGAATACCGAAGAAAAGAAATTGTTCAATATCTCCCCCATCTCTTTTGGCTCTGCAGATAGCTGTCCACTCTGACTCTCTAATGGACCAATTTTATTCCTTGTTATCCTTTTGCTATTAATATAGCTGTAGAAACCCTTTGGATTTACTTTCACCTTACTTGCCAAAGCAACCTCATATCTTCTTTTAGCTTTTCTAATTTCTTTCTTAATATTCTTTTTACATTCTTTATACTCCTCAAGCACCTCATTTACTCCATGCTGCCTATAATTATTGTAGATCTCTCTCTTTTTCCGAACCAAGTGTCCAATTTCCCTTGAAAACCATGGCTCTTTCCATTTTTTACTATTTCCTTTCAACCGAACAGGGACATAAAGATTCTGTACTCTTAAAATTTCACCCTTAAATGTCCTCCATTTTTCTTCTACATCCTTCCCATAAAACAACATGTCCCAATTCACTCCTTTTAAATCCTTTCGCATCTCCTCAAAGTTAGCCTTTCTCCAAACAAAAATCTCAACCCTAGGTCCAGTTCTGACCCTCTCCATAATTATATTGAAACTAATGGTATTGTGATCACTGGACCCGAAGTGCTCCCCGACGCATACCTCCGCCACCTGCCCTGTCTCATTTCCTAACAGGAGGTCCAGCACTGCCCCTTCTCTAGTAGGTACCTCTATGTATTGCTGCAAAAAACTATCTTGCACACATTTTACAAACTCCAAACCATCCAGTCCTTTTACAGAATGTGTTTCCCAGTCTATGTGTGGAAAATTGAAATCTCCCACAATCACTACCTTGTGATTACTACTAATATCTGCTTTCTCCTTACATATTTGCTCTTCCAATTCTCGCTCCCCATTTGGCGGTCTATAATACACCCCTATAAGTGTTGCTACACCTTTCCCATTTCTCAGTTCCACCCAAATAGCCTCCCTAGACGAGCCCTCTAATCTATCCTGCCAAAGCACTGCTGTAATATCTTCCTTGACAAGCAATGCAACACCCCCACCTCTTGCCCCTCCAATTCTATCACCCCTGAAGCAACGAAATCCTGGAATATTTATTTGCCAATCACAGCCCTCCTGCAACCATGTTTCACTGATCGCCAAAACATCATACTTCCAGGTGTCAATCCAGGCTCTAAGCTCATCCATCTTTCTTACAATGCTCCTAGCATTAAAATATACACATTTAAGAAACCCACCACCACTTATTCTCTGTTTATTATCTTTTTCTTCTTTCTCCCCTACATTTTGGGTCCGAGTGCTTCCCTTCTCTGCCTCCTGCCTCCCACATTTTCCACTAGCTTTCTCTATTTGAGTCCCTCCCCCCAACCGTTCTAGTTTAAAGTCTCCCCAGTAGCCTTTGCAAATCTCCCCGCCAGGATATTGGTCCCCCTCGGGTTCAAGTGCAACCCGTCCTTTCTGTACAGGTCACACCTTCCCCAAAAGAGGTCCCAATGATCCAGAAATTTGAATCCCTGCCCGCTGCACCAGTTCCTCAGCCACGCATTTATCCTCCACCTCACCCCATTCCTACTCTCACCGTCGCGTGGCACAGGTAGTAATCCTGAGATTGTTACCTTTGTAGTCCTTCTCCTTAACTCTCCTCCCAACTCTCTAAATTCTCCTTTCAAGACCTCTTCTCTTTTTCTACCTATGTCATTGGTACCTATATGTACCACAACCTCAGGCTCCTCTCCCTCCGATTTCAGGATATCTTGGACGCATTCAGACACATCCCTGACCCTGGCACCAGGGAGGCAAACTACCATCCGGGTCTCCTGACTGCGTCCACAGAATCGCCTATCCGACCCCCTAACCATAGAGTGCCCTATTACTATTGCCCTCCTCTTCTTTTCCCTATCTTAGGAGTAATTAGTAATTGATTAATATCGTGGAATAAGCCCCACCCAATAGTAGATTAGTGTTATTGAGTTAGTTCAATAAGTTAATTATTTTATGTTCGTATTTGATTATAAAAAAAGTTTTCTTAAATCATAAGTTTTTATATTCAAATCCATTTGCGTTATTTTTCCATGTTCCCGGGCTCAGTTTTGTTTTCCATGTTCCCCGGCTCCGTTTTGTTTTTAAGTCCTTCACTCAGAGTGAGACAAACAGTTCGACCTTGAATTCACATTCCCTGGAGATTAGATGTCTAGCCAGCGCCTCGTGGAAGATTCCACCATCTTAATGAGTGCATTCTTTTATTTAAAAATGTATTATCTTCGCCATTTCTCCTCTGGCCTCGCCAACTCCTAATCAGTCGGTCCACTTTACAACGTCTTGTGCATATTTATATGCCTCTTCTGGGTCAATGAAAGCACGTTCATCAGTCTTATGTGATCCTCATTTTTGCAGGATACATAATCCCATATCTTACATTAGGAATTCCTTTCAAAATCTGTCTTGTCTTTGTGAACATGTCCCTTTTTCTAGCAATTTCAGCTGGATAGTCACGGAAGAATTTTAGATTATCCCCTTCATACATCAGATCCGATCCATATGGGATCCGTTTCATAATATCTTCCAGAGCAGAGATGTCTTGAAATGTCACTATGATCTGTCTGGGGGGGGGGGGGGGGCACCTGTCCTTGATTGAGCTCGTCGAACCCGGTGAGCCACGTCTATTCTCGGGTTTTCAGGCAGCTTAAATACTTGATTAAGTAAGTTTGCAGCAAACTCCCGAGGGTTTCCTCCTGCTTCCCTTCCCTTTTTTACTCCAACTATTCTTAAATTCTCCCTTCTCGATCAAGCTTCCAAATCCATGCATTTAGCAGTCATTTTGGCAAGTTGCCCCCAGCACTGTCTTGCTCCATTCTCAGTCTCTTTATCTCCTCAGACATAGCAGCTTCCATTTCTTCCATAACCGCGTTATATGTTTTAGTAGTATTGAGAATGGAATCAAATTTCTCGTTACAGTCTTTTTCGACACGCTTAATATCAGTAGATAAATCCTCCTGAATATCTTGAAACACGTTTGCCTAGATTAGCCATTTGCTCAATAACTACCTCAAATTTTTCTATCACCACCCTACAGGCAAGTAGGATCTCCCGGCCACTTTGTGTTTTCATTAAATTGCAACCCAGCAAGCCTAGTTTTATGATATTTTTAATTATGCTGGAAATTAACTTTTCTATGATCAATTGTTTCTAAACTTCAGTGGATTATATCGAAACGGCATTAACTAAAATGAGCCATACTTTACTGGTGTGCCGAGATATGTCTCTCGGCACACCAGTTTTCTGCCGACCATCAAGTACCCATATAATCGCACACCATTTACCAGCTCTTGGTGTATAACCCTGGCGATTCAAGTACTCGTCTCGGTAAAGGGCGGCACACACTCCCCAGGGGCCTACCATTTACAGTAAGACGTCCCAAAATGCAACACCTCACACTTCTCTGTATTAAGTTCCATCAACCATGGCTAATTAATCCAAATCCTGCTGCAATCTTCCACAACCATCTTCACTACCTGCAAAACCACTCACTTTTGTTTCATGGTCAACCTTGCTAATCTTACCATGTATGTTCTCATCCAAAACATTGATGTAGATAATATGCAGTAACAGGCCCAGCAGCGAACCCTGAGGCACAACACAAGTCACACGCCTCCAGTCCGAAAAGCAACCGTCCATTATCACCCTCTGCTTCCTTCCATGGAGCCAATTTGCTCTCCATTCATCTTTGTTTCATTGGATTCCATGTGATCGATCCTTCCAGAGCAGCCTACCAAGCGAAACCTTGTCGAATGTCTTACTGAAATGCATGTAAACAACATCTACAGCTCTGCCCTCGTCGACCTTTTTGGTCACATCTTCAAAAAAAAACAATCAGATCTATGAGACGTGACCTCCCACGTGCAAAACCATGCTGACCATCCCTAATCATCCCTTGCCTATCCAAATGCCTGTATAAGTTATCCCTCAGAAAACGGTCTAGTACCTTTCCAACGACAGATGTTAAGCTCACCGCCCTACAGTTCCCATGCTGTCTGATCCGCTGAGATGCTCGAGCACGTTTTGTTTTTAAAGCTAACTCCGCATATTGCAATCCATATCATCACAGTTTAGAGTGATCTAACACTGTCTTGCAACTCTTCATTCCTCGAAAGTATGTACAAGTAGATACCGTCCATTTAAAGCAGAGATATATTACTTGTTATATTGTGAGCATGTTGTACATTGTCCCTAAATGGTCCGTCGAAGCATATTCGGAATCTCAATTCCATGTACAGATTGGCATTTAATGACCAAGGAAATGAAAGAGTACGGCGCTTGGTGAGGAGTACGGTGGTAAGTATGCATCAGGTCAGCCATGACGGTAGATAAAAATGCCTGAGAAATTCAGCGGGTGAGGCAGCATCCATGGTGCGAAGGAAACATTCAACGTTTCGGGTCGAGACCATTCTTCACACCTGTCTACCTTCGATTTTCCAGCATCTGCAGTTCCTTCTAAAACACAGGTCGGCCATGACTGTGTTTAGATGCACAGCAATTTAGGAATTTGGGTGTTAAGATAACAACAACGTGTTGATAACAACCTCTATAATATCAAAAGATTTTCAACCCGGATTTGGAACGCTTCTTTGTCAAATCCACTTTGAATTTGTCTGACAATGTCATTACTTTACAAGCATTCTCCTTTTGTGTTTTTCTAATGTATGATTACTTTTCCCCTGCTCCCAACGACATATTCACTCCTTAATACTAGTGGCGTTAGTTCAGAGGCATTTAACCCATAGCACCTCTCGCAAAGTATACCGTGCATTGGGAAATAACTAGCAAAGCACCTGCTATTTCTTGGGCCAGGTTGATAAATACTCTGAGCTGCAGATTGTTCCGCACTGCGGATTCATCGCACTTCTGTCCCATTAATTGCCGATTCTGAGGAATATTCACTGGCACAATACGACTGATGGATTCTCTCCCCCGAGATGTTGGTTTTCTGCCTGTTCTTTCAGATTGTTTTTATTTCGTTTGGAATAATCCTACACATCGTCCTATTCATACTTATTTCATTTACACCGTTTTGGTCAGAACCAATTAAGGCATTTAATCGTTCTCTCGATATTTAATACAGATTTATGTCAGTCAAATTTGAACTTTTCCGTGCAGCTGTCGTCGGCACAATATAGGAAGTACGTGGCAATGAGTGCAACTCATCGAAGCGGAGTTCATTAGGTTTGCATAGCAGAATGTGTTCCAAAGAACGTACTGAATGTTCTGTGAACATGTTTTAAAAAAACACATTCTTCTTTTATTTGGGGTCAGTGTGTCTGTGCTCTGATGTATGTTAATATGAAGGAAGATTTGTGAGATGTTAACTTCTTTTCACTGTCTGTAAAAAATATCATGAAAAAAAGCCTAATATATTTTGATTTCCTTCTATATTACAGATACTGTAATATACTGTCTATATTGCCGAATTCTCACCTAAAGATCTGGACACCCACAGCGAGTTTGGTCCACACAGCCCAAGTGCATAGAGGGTGCACAGATATCACAGCCTCATGGAGTTACAGATCCAAGGACCACAGAAAATGCCGCCCCAGCGATGCTATTCCTCCTTACCAGCATTTGGTCCGGGGCTTTCTGATCCTGCTGATACTTTTAAATATTGTGACATTTTCCACCACAATATTCTAAGGGAACACGTTCCAAATTGTAACATCTCTCTGCCTGCAGAGAGGTTTCAGGTCCCATCTCACCCTTTTCTCTTCGCAATAACTCCATGCCCCAACGTTAAATATCTGTCACGTATGAAAGGACTACGGCCGCCTAACTTACTGTACTATACTACAATGTTATTGGGCATATTTCTCTATGCTTCAATTTAACATTAGAAGACTCCTGGAAAAAAAATACAAACCTGATCTTCCGCACAGAGTTTGAGATCTGGATGTTTCCATTAATGGGAAAGTCTAAACACTAGAGTTCATAGCCTCATAATTGAAGGACGGTCTTTTAGGAAGGAGATGAGGAGAATATACAGCTCCAAAATGTCACTGTATTATCGAACGGAAATATGGTTCACTAACGTTTACGCTCGGAATTCAATCGTACTCCTTCTTTACCAGCCTATCCACCTTTGTTGCCTTTTAATGGACTTTGCGCGTTCATGAACTCGAAAGTGTAAAACCTCACGTGTGTTCCGAGTAAACTTCATCTGCCATTTCGTCGCCATTATTTCAAGTTGCTCCATATTCTGCTGCACATTTAGACAAACCACCTCCAGCCCGCAAATCCGCAGTATACCGGAGTTGCAAAATATACAAAAATATGGGATAATGTTCCTTTTAAATAGGAGGGTAGAGAGGGATCTTATAAGTCATGTAAATTATGAGAGAAAAGAATATGAATCGGAGCAGATCATCCTCTTTGCAGATATTAGAAATCTTGTGATCCTTGGTGCAATGAGAGTAAAGGTCTGATGAGATTCTGGATTAACGTTTTCACTCAAAGAACGTTTGGATCACGGAGCGCAGTAGCATTTATATAATATTTAAGCTTTTATACCGTCAAGTCGGATAAGATGACGGACGAACTGCTGACCAAACGCTGCTTTCCAAATGTTCTGCAACCACGCATGTTACAATGTACTCTGGATACAGAAACATATGTATTTTGATAACTTAGGAGAACGTTTGTAGGCGTCAGTTGGAATATTATGTCCACCACACTGTAGAGAAGAGGCGATTGCATAAGAGGTTTAGTTCAGTTTTAGTTTAATTTATTTCGAAATAAAGTTCGGAACCTGGACCTTCGGCCCACCAGGACCAGCGATCACTCAGTACACTTGTACTATCCTACACACTAGGGACAATCTTTACCGTAACCAATTCACCTAAAACCCTGCACGTCTTTGGAATGTGGAAGGAAACCGGCGCACCCGGGGAAAACCGACGGGGTCACGGGGAGAACGAAAACTCCGTACAACCATCACACGCACTCAGGATCAAACGCGGGTCTCTGACGCTGTGAGTCAGCAACTCTAGCGCTGCGCCACTGTGCCGCCCTTTAGCGGGACATTGCAATGGTTGCAGCATTTCAGATTTGAGAAGAGACTGAATAGGTTTGTTATATCGAAGAATTACTAACGGTATTATCGTGTTTGAAGGTAGCTAAATCTCCGAGCCTGATCAGATATGCCCCAGGACATTGTAGGAGACCAGAGAGGAAATTGTGGGAGCCTAGGTTGAAATTTACGAGTTGTCCTCCAATACAGGAGAGGTGCCGGAAGAATGGAGAGTGGCAAATGCTGTGCCTCTTTTCAGGAAGGGCTGTGGGGAGATTGCAGGGATATATATACCCGTAAGCTCAACATCTGTAGTTGGAAAGCGACTAGAGAATATTCTGAGGGGTAAGTTAAACAGGCATTTGGACGGGCAGATGAAGTTTAATGTGGATAAATGTGAGGTTATCCACTTTGGTATCAAAAACAGGAAGGCAGGTTACTATCTAAATGGCGTCAGGTTCGGATAAGTGGAAGTACAACGGGATCTGTGTGTCCTTGTTCATCAGTCTATGAAAGTAAGCATGCAGGTACAGCAGGCAGTGAAGAAAGCGAATGACATGTTGGCCTTTAAAACAAGAGGATTCGAGTATAGGAGCAAATAGGTCCTTCTGCAGTTGTACAGGGCTCTAGTGAGACCACACCTAGAGTATTGTGTGTAGTTTTGGTCCCCTAATTTGAGGAAGGACATTCTTGCTATTGAAGGAGTGCAGCGTAGGTTTACAAGGTTAATTCACGGGATGGCGGGACTGCCATATGCTGAGAGAATGGAGCGGCTGGTGTTTAGAACGATGAGTGGGGATCTCAGTGAAACATATACGATTGTTAAGGGTTCGGACACGCTAGAGGCAGGAAACATGTTCCCGATGTTGGGGGTGTCCAGAACCAGGGGAAACAGTTTAAGAATAAGGGGTACGAACGGAGATGAGGAAACATTTTTTCTCACAGAGTGTTGTGAGTCTGTGGAATTCGCTGCCTCAGAGAGCGGTGGAGGCCGGTTCTCTGGATACTTTCAAAAGAGAGCTACATAGTGCTCTTAAAGATAGCGGAGTCAGGGGATACGGGGAGAAGGCAGAAACGGGGTACTGATTGGGGATGATCACATTGAATGGCGGTGCTGGCTCGGCCCGAATGGCCTACTCCTACATCTATTGTCTATTGTCTATTGTCTGTTGTCTATTGCAGCAGGATCTGGATCGATTGGCCGTGTGGGTTGACGTGGAATTGTATATACTTGCGTGCTGAACAAACAGACCAAGAGTTTTTATTGCAAGATTGCAGCAGATAGGAAATTAGGCAGAAAGAAAACTGGCTAACATTCCCCCCACTGATAGGAATGCCTCCTTTTCCACAGAATGTTTCAGCTTTGCTATTTTAACTACACTCTTGGACATTTTCCCATCATGCTCCCCAGTATGTGTGCTCCAGGGTTAAAACTATAACCTACTCATCTTCCTTGCAATTTTAAAAATTCCATACAAGAGCCTTCATCAGTCAGAGTATTGAGTATAGAAGTTGGGTGGCCACGTTGCAATTGTACAAGACGCTTGTGAGACAGCATTTAGAATATTGTATAACATAGGCACCATGTTATAGGAAATATATAGTCAAGCTTGAAACGGTTCAGAGAGGATTTAAGAGGATGTTTCGTTTCAGTTTAGTTTTAGTTTAATTTAGAGATGCAGCGCGGAAACAGTCGCTTCGGCCTACCGGGTCCGCGCCGAGCAGCAATCCCCACACATTAACACTATCCTTACACGCACTCGGGACATATTTGACATTTACCAAGCCAATTAACCAACAAACCTGCATGTCTTTGGAGTGTGGTAGTCTCAGGCGCTGCATTCGCTTTAAGACAGCAACTCTACCGCTGCGCCAATGTGATCGTTGCCAGGACTAGAGGGCTTGAGCTATATGGAGAGGCTTAGGCTGAATAGGTCTATTCCTTGGATCGCAGGAGGAAGAGGGGTGACCTTATGCACGTGTATAACATCACAAGAGGAATAGACCCGGTAGATGCACAGCGCCTCTTGCCCAGAGTAGGGGAATCGAGCACCAGAGGACATAGGTTCATTGTAAATGGGATAATATTTAATAGGAATCTGAGGGGTAACTTTTTCACACAAAGTGTGGTGGGTGTATGGAAATAGCTGCCAGATGAGGTAGTTAAAGGCTGGGACTATCGCAACATTCAAGAAACAGGTAAACAGTTATATGGGTAGGACGGGGTTAGAGGGATAGTCCCACCAAGCGCAGGCAGGTGGGACTAGTATAGCTAGTTGGCCGGTGTGGGCAAGTTAGGTCGAAGGGCTTGTTTCCTCACTGTTTCACTCTTTGACTGTACAACTCTATATGGGTGAATGCTGAAAAGCATTTACATAGATGTATTACAACAAGGCAATCGTGTACGTAACTGTACGGCGAACGGTTGTTGTAAGAGAATGTGATTAACTGTGATCTTAAAGAGATGTTCTGGACTCAGTAAGTGGATGGGATCTGGGATTTACTCCGTGACCATGCAGCAGAGGCAAAATCTCTGACAACATTTAACAGGTAGTTAGACGATCATTTGAATTGCAATGCAAAGTTTAATCGCTCATTCCTACTTTGCGATATTATTTATATGCACATTGGGAACGGTGTTCATTTCAAAGAGCTGTGCACCGGGCAAAAGAAAAATCAAAACAAATTCATGCAGGGGCATTGGGACGCGCGGTCTCTCATTCCCGAGATGGCAAAACTCGGTGTGCATTTTACTGAATAGGAGCGCACATCAATGGGGAAAACATGTGCAACTGCGACGTAACGCGAAGGAATGCGTGTTATTAAATTCTAAAGTGTGGATTCTTAAGATTTCCGATATTCTTGGCAAACATGTGTCAAATGATCCAAACAGTGCAATAATATAATAAAAAGCACACGGTGGGGAAGGAGTGGTGGCTAACATTTCACACTGTTTGGCATCAGTTCGACAAGTTACTCGTGTCGGCTACCTCCAGAAACAACTCGATCCAAATACGTCTCCAGTAATCTAGCAGCATCAACAGATGACGCCCGCCAATCATACCGAGGTTAATGGTCCGTCCAGTCAATATAAAGATAGCATCGTATCCGAGTAGATCTAAAACCCCCTTCCCGGTTCTTTGATACTGAACTTGACTCACGTTGCAAGATGAGAAACGCTCTTCTGTTCCTTTTTGGAATATTGCTCCTGACTCAACGGCTCACAGAGGGATTTGTGACAGGTATGTATAAAACTAAGTTTGTCGACGGGGGTGTTAAAGAGGGTCTGCTCCGGACGAACCGATTATTTAAATGTTAGAGCAACGATGGGACTCTAAAGAAGACTGTAGATTTTAATAGAGACCCGTTAATCACAATGGGGTAGTGCATTATCACGAGTGAGTTTGTTCTTTGCCCATCTGTATAACCATGGGAATTCACGTACAGCCCGGCACCGCACTGATCCGGACATAGGGGCACAAACGCAGAAGCCCGCCTCCTATCCTTACCACTTCCCTCGAAGTGTAGTTCATGAGAGTGAGTTTGGGACCTTCTGTAGAACCATACACTGACAATCACTGTCCGATCTCCGACGTTGGAAAGTAGTGAATTGGGAAAGAGATTAGAGCTGACCATAGGGACCTTTAACATTAATATATACGAATGTAAGGGGAATGATACAATTACGTAATGGATTTAGAATGTGCTGCAGGATTACTGGAGATCGACAAAATGAACGGTTATAAACTATCAACCATTTCCGGAATTTGTGTCGATCTAATCTTAAAATACAGTCCTAAACTGCCCACCTTTATTTACATTGTCAACAGATGTAGTTGCTATATACTTGACCTATGGTCGATAACATATATTGTAAAATAATGTGTCCACCACACATACACTTGTTGTACATCACCGATCATGCTCTGCCAAGCTGAAGTGACACATTCGTTGTCTCAGTTGGTTCGCCAGTTCCGTATCCCAGTCTGCGTGTTGTACTGCACCACGTCAAACACTTCCGGAATGCAGCAGATTCGTGTCATGCAAACACTCGACAGTCCCTGGACCTTGACTCACCTTTCCCATTGAATCCCCGTCAAAGCAGATGAAAGTCGGAATGTGAAATGTAAAGTAATTCGCCTCCATGCCCCTCTCCTCTCCCCACAATCCTAGCCCATCAACACACGCCCAGCCTACTCCAAAAATAACACGTTTACCTCGAACCACTGATCAGGTTCTCAAGGCTTCTCTTTCCTTTTCCTTTATTATTGTCCATCGGGTGGCGCAACCGCGGTGGCTGCCTCGCCAAGTCTGTCAGCCCTTCTCTGTTTTTATTATTTTAAGTATGTTTTAAAAGTATGATTTATGTTTCTTGGTTTCTTTTATGTGGGCTTGGGGGGCAATCGGAGAAAACCTTTTTTAGTCACTTACCTCGACGGAGATGCGATTTTTCTCCGCGGAGCATCGTCGTACCCCCCCCCCCCCCCCTTTCCTGAACACCGGCCCGGAGCTTCAATTCGCGGGCGCGGCGCGGTCATGCCATCGCGGAGCCTACGATCCTTTTCGAGGAACGTCAGTGAAAGGGCTCCGACCGCGGGGCAAGTCTTGTTTAACATCGTGGAGCCGCGGTCTTCGGTAAGAAGAGCTTATCGGGAGCTCCATGCCGCGGAGTGTTCCGAACCGTCCCAACGCCGGAGTTTCCATCAACCCGACGCGAGATCTTGGACATCGGGACGTCGGCAGCGGCGAACAACGGAGGTTTCAGCCACGACCATGTGTGAATAAAGGAGGAAGATGACTGAACGTTATTGCCTTCCATCACAGTGAGGGGTGTGGATTGCACTGTGGTGGATGTTTATGCTAAATTTTATTTTATGTGCCTGTGTGTATTGTTGCTTTTCACTTAGGATGGCTGTATGGTAACTCAAAATTCAATGTACCCGAATTAGTACATGTGACAATAAATGCGAACTTGAATTTGAACTTGAACTTGAATAATAATTCGTTTATTTTCTAGATGCGGAATGCAGATGGAGTGACGCTGTGTGTAAATCCGCGTGCATTCACCGGGAAGTTGTGATGACATCCGTTCAGTGCCCTCACGACTATAAGTGTTGCAAGCCAAGCTAAACGTCTCGCTCGTTATCTTATAAAACCCGCTCTTCAGAGTTAATGCTTCAAGAGCTGTACTAATGAATAAATGCGGTTGTTTTGATCACCGTCCCATTGTCCTTGCATTTTATATTTGCTTCCGCTGACTTCACTCGAATAAATATTCATGAAGGGAGAACTGACAATTGTGAAATTTGGCGACCTACAGCATGTAAAAATGGTCGAGTCTAAGGTAAAATGCAAGGGGTTGAAAAGCTGGAAATGTGAAGGAAACCAGAAAATGTAAGAAACACCTTGTAAATTATGTAGCACGTGACAGAGGATCTTCAACGTGAAATGTTAACTCTTTATTTTTCCACTGATGGCGTTCCAGCGTTTACCGTTTTAATTTTGTTCACAATTTGAGATCGCTGGCATTGCCCTTACGCCGGTACAATGGTGCCGGAAAACAGAGAGCATTGAGCCTTAGTCACAAAGTCATACAGCGGGCAAACAGGCTCTTCGACCCAACTCGTCCACGCTGACCAAGAGGCCCTTGTGAGCTGGTCCAATTTCATCTATTTGGTGAAACCGGACTGCAGACCAAATACTGAACTCTGAGCAATAACCCTCTACTAGGAAAATTGTCATACGTAAATTTCCACTCCCCCATCTCCAGTAATATTTCCCCAGCGATATTGCTAGCCTTAGCACCGGCAGAGTACATGAACATGAATATTCTGTCTCTGAATACAATACTGACATTCTCAGAAAACACATGAGTTAGCAACAGAATGTGTAGGAAGGAACTGCAGATGCTGCTTTAACCCGAAGATAGACACAAAACGCTGGAGTAACTCAGCAGGACAGGAGAGACGGAATTGGTGACGTTTCCGGTCGAGATCCTCCTTCAGACTGGTTAGGGATAAGGGAAACGAGATATATAGACGATGATGAGGAGAGATAAAGAACTATAAATAAAAGGTAGGCAAATATTAGGCAAATATTATTTGTTTAAAATTTGCAAATATAGGCAAAATAGGCAAATATTATTTGTTTAAATTTGCAAAAAAAAGGTGCAGGGACGGTCCGGGACATTTAACACCGAATATGTTGAACTTATCAGGTCTTCGCAAAACAATCAGCATTGGGACAGTTGTGACTTCAATACAAATTGATCAAAGTCAGCACATGGAAGCATACAAATTCGATTTGTTTCCATCATCTCACGGTTCCCTTACATAATTGGACGATATGACAATGCCCATTCGGCCTGTTATCAATGCACGCTCACAATGCATTTGGCTCTTAAAATTGTAACATTAAACGAGAATTTACCAATTTGAAGTTTGATCTATATTTTATGAGGAGTTACGTTGGTGATTACGTGAAGAAGCCCCGCCAGTCCGCATGCACCTCAATCTTCAAATAAGCAGTATGAAATCACAGATCACAGTAATTGAAGTAACATAGTAAGATCAGAAACTTGAGAACTACCAGATGACCTTTGTGAGAGAGGGTTGGGAGTGGAGGGCACCTAATCACCAACGTAACTCCTCATAAAATAAAGATCAAACTTCAAACTGGTAAGTTCTCGTTTAATCTTACTATTTTACTTCGGAGGCACGTGAGTGATTCCGTGAAGAGTTCAAAGCTCTGGGATTTCATGCCATAGATTCAAATCCCGGCGTCTCACTGCATCGATTGACTCAGGGTGAGTAAATAATCAATAATGCATTACACATGACATTGATTTAAACTTATAAATGGTTTACATTAATAAAGAAAATCAATAGCAACCACTCTATCTCAGGCGAGGCTAAAGTGGACGCAAAACAGAATGGGCAAATAGTGTAATATGGTAAAACAAAAATGTTGAGAATCAATTCACTTGACCATCCTGTCGCCGCGAGGATATGATCGATGGGACCGTCCATTGCCCTGGCCGCTGACGTTGATGCTGCCCAGGTGGAATGAGATGTAAAATTGTCAGAAAATACCTGCATAAACCAGAACCTGCTTCAGCCACCTTGAAATAGTCTGAACCGACTTTTTCTTGTGTGGTTGTTTGTGGCTGATAAATAATGCTGATTCCACACCTCTTAGGATTCTGGTGGCCTTGATATAATATAGCAAGCGTGCCCTCACACATAGACGTGAGTCTGTGGGGTATGCCGAAATATGATCTTAAACCCTGTCACCCCTGGTCTGCTCTGCGTGTGTCGACCAGAAATGTAAAACGTAATGGCATCGGCAGCCACTTCCATCCTAGCTAGCCGCAGCTTTTGCAATGTCTGCACTCGTTGTGCTGATACTAATGTAATGACTAAGGAAGTAGCTGGCCCCTGGTGAAGTATTGTTAACACAATGTCAATATCCCATACTGCCTCTGCTTGTACTGGGAGAACTTGTGTTAAAGATATTGTTTACAAACTCGATATCCAGGGTTGAAACCCGACAGAGTGGGTCCTGTTTGCTGCAGCTAATATGATGGGAAGGCACGTTTGGCACAGTTAATGGCTGTATACTCAATTATTGTCAGAAGACCATTTAAGAATGATCTGGAAGACGTCAGTAATCTGTACCGAATTAAATGTAACATTAACATTAAACAAAACCGCTTCCCACCTGAATAGGAAATGTACTGCTTTTTGGTGCTATCGCTGCACTCTGCAGTGAGCACATACATGGATTGATGTGACAACCTGAGCCTCAGAATCTGCAAGTCAATAAATTGATTTTATCATGCAGAGGCTGGTTTCTTGAACCACAGTTTGAACCAGCAAAGTTTTCGTTTTTTAGAATAACCGTATATGTTTGTATTATTATGCCTGACTGAAGCGGGAATCATGGCTGCATAGCCAGTCAGACAGTACGAAAACTAAAGCGAGATCTTGCTGGCTTTATTTCAAGACCCGACTGATGGGGCAAAATGGAGGAAGACATAAAAGAACATTCCTCCTTCTTGTAGCGAGAATGTATCTCTCAACGCTGTTATGCCACATATTTTTGCAATCAGTGAATAAGCATAAAACCAACATGTCGATATTCGGTGTTTCATTGAACCATACTTTCATAAATACTTTGTGATCCAACACCTATTCTGTGTTGTCATCGATATGAACTTGATGATACACCAGTGGCAAAGGAGATTAGGTAAATTATTACAGGATACTTTTACTTGATTGCCATGTGACTAACATATGCCACTACCGTAGTGTATCAACTTGAAGTTGAGCATGTAGATTATGTATATTCGCTCAATAGCCCTTTACCCATGGGATGCATCTAGTGTCTATAGCTAGTTGATACCAATAACTGAAGAATTGGCAACATGCAAATCTCCTCCACCTCCAAACTAGAGATGACATTCGCAATTTTCCACCTTAGAGCCCTCAGTTTGTAAAATAACTGAAATTCGACTGACCAAACTCCTGGAGCAATGCTGAATACTGTTTGTTCATCATTGTGCCTTTGGTAGCTTCAGCTGGTAATAGCATAAGCCTGTTAACAATGACCTACATGGCATTTGAGAGGTTGCTACTTTGCACGATGTCAGTTCCCAGACTTGCACAGCTGAATCAAAGCTACTATATTGCCAATTACTCTTGATGAATAGAAGTCAACTTTATAACAGGTTCCTATTAACTCCAATCTCCTGCCATAGGGCGGAGTCATAGGCTAATTAGTAGTTAAAGGTAAATCCCAATGACCAACAAGTCTATTTGGTAACAACTTAAAGTTAACTGGATGGATGAGCCCAATTTCTCAAAAATAGTTTGCGGCTGAAACAGGTGATTTTAACAAATACAGCATTTGAATATCCTGCAGACAAGACATAACAAGTGTTTTTGAACTCTGAGTCCAAACACCGATTTTATTAATTTGGTAAATAACCTGGGTGAATAGTTTATACCATTTTGCAATGTTTTACAGTTATTATTACAGTTATCATTGCCTTTTTGATAATTTCAAATGTCTCCGAATGATCCCTGTAATGGGAACTGCATAGAATGTATCTTTGAGACCCTTATGAATCAGTTGTTAGTCAGTAACGAAGTTTCCTATTCGGAAAGTTTATACTGCACATGCAAGTTAAACGACATTCTCCATTTTTCATAATGAACAGGCCACTCCTGCCATCATTCCATGGGTGCTTCGCACGATAACTGTGGCCCGATTTCCGAGCCTGTCTTGAAAGAGAATCCTGGCCATTATACTGAGACTCCCTCGTAAATTGTGTCCAAAGGCATCTCTGGCCATTATGCTGAGCCTGCCTAAAACGACAATTCTGTCCCTATTTCCAAACTTGCTTGGAATGCTAGTATTATGCAATTTTACATGGTTAGATGCCTTTAAGCAAGATTCGGCGGCTGGCTCTCATATCCCCCTGATAGCGCTGTTCACTGCCGGCTATGTTCCACCGACATCTTTATAATCTGCAGTCAGTTACATCTGACCTTTCGCACTCCCCTCCTCAGATAGGGCGATTCGTAGGCAGCCCTGAAACTGGTGCTGCCGCAGGCCCCTGAAGATACCTGCGCTGATACGGCCCTTCCAATGGACGTATACCAGGATGGAACATTCTGTTGGAATGGCAAACTTTGTTGTCAGGAAATGGTACCTCTGACACGTGCCCTTGATCCCTTGGGGTAGGCTCCACGGCTATACCCTCGGCGTCAGAATTACACTGACCCGGCATGCTCTCCTCCTCCAGGAGGGAGAAATGAAGCAGCCCTGTCCCAGGCGCTGCTGGCGCGGCCTCTCCTACAGGCCGGCGCTGTTACACATTAAGCAGCCCTGTCACAGGCGCTGCTGGCGCGGGCTCTCCCGTAGGCCGGCGCTGTGACAGATTCGGCGTCAGCAGTACACTGACCCGTCATGGTCTCCACCTCCAACAGGGAGACATTAAGCAGCCTTGTCCCAGGCGCTGCTGGCGCGGCCTCTCCCATAGGCCCGCGCTGGTACAGATTCGGTGTCTGAGGTATAGTGACCCGGCATGGTGTCCTTCTACAAGCGGGGACATTAAGCCGCCCTCTCAACAGGGAGACATTAAGCAGCCCGTGCCCCAGGCGCTGCTGGCGCGGGCTCTCCCACAGGCCGGCGCAGATGCGGCGTCATAAATACCCTGACCCGGCATAGTCTCCTCAGCTTGGGGAATGCACATCAATAATTTAATTTTGGAGAGTGGAGCTTCACCTGCGAAGGGTTAGAATGTCACCAGGCTCCATCCAAATATATACTCATTACCGGAGGGGAACCCTCGCAGCCCGACTCGTCCGAGTCCAATATGGCTGATCGATTTACCGGTGATTTCACCTCATGCCTGGGGACCACTGTGTCTGTGAGCCGCTGACCGCACTGTCAGCGACTCTGGCGGTGATACCGCCTTCCTGTTTGATTTGCCCACCCCGGGAACCACAGCAGGCTGGAAGCCACCGACCGCCTTGTCAGTGACTGGGATCGCGAACACGACATCTGCCGACTATCCGCTTCCGCGGTCGGAACCGGGGTCTCCCCACAGCCCATAGCCGGTTCACTCGCCGGACTTCGCCACAATATCTAGCAGGATACCTCTGTGAAAAGAGGTTCCTGCAAGAAAATCAAAACCTGGTAAGTAATACAAAACTTACCTGTAGTTTTAAATTTACCGCCGGCAGGAGCGATGCCCTGCCAGTCCGGTGCTTCGCCATGCGAACGACGATATGACGCGCATGCGGACTGGCGGGGCTTCTTCACGGAATCACTCATGTGACTCCGAAGTAAAATCTATCATATCATCACAGGTATATCAGCAATTTGTCTTTCCCTCCCTCTTGTAGCCACAAATCCCAGGATCTATCTCACCGCCCATTGAGTAAAACCCTTTCACTCTCAATCTTTTCACATCCAGTATACTGTCACTTTGACCTCTGTTTCAAAGTGCTGATATACTGGTTGAGCTCAATGTGAGGCCTGGAAATGTAACTGAAATCCCCTGTTACAAAGCAGCAGCGCAGGCTAATGCTATGCAAGCACATGTGCAGATGGTAGCGAGTGTAGGTCAGAGATGGTTGTAGACCAGGAGGGCTACAGGAATCACAGAGACGGAACGGTTCGAAGGCTTCTCGTAGAACTACCGTTGGAGAGAGAATGAGAACTTCGTCAAATTAGGTATACTTTTATATTTGGCCATTGTTTAACCATCACCCTACTGCAAAACCGCGGCCATTTGTATCCGCCTATTACTCGGCGGGCTTTTTTCTTCCCCTTCTCTCTTACAGCTCTCTCTCCACCCCCCCCCCATCCCCGATCCCTACTTGCCCACCACAATAAATCTGATGAATTATCTAATCATGAAACGTCACCTATCCATGTTCTCCAGAGATGTTGCCTACCCGGATGAGTTACCCCAGCACTTTGTGTCAACTTTTTGGTAAGTGCTGACTAACCCGTATAGATTAAGCATTCTAATGTCAGCATCTGTCTCAAGCCATAAATGTCACATACCCTGATGTTTCAAAACGTGTCACGAATGGCAGGTCATTCGGTAATTGGTTTCGTTCGCCGGGTGGTGACGTAATTGCTAGCCCGAGCAAAGTCAAAGTCAAAGTCAAAGTCAATTTTATTCGTCACGTGCACCGGAAGGTGCAGCGAAATCAATTTGCCAGCAACGATACACTTAAAAAGAACACACAATGCACAATAGAATTTAACACAAACATCCACCACAGCATTTTCACTGTGGTGGAACGCAACAAAGTTCAGTCAGTCCTCCTCCTTTGTTCATCCGTGGTCGGGCCACAAGTCCTCCGTAGTCGCCGCTACGGACGGCCCGATTTACCGGCCCTCTCGTCGGTATGATCAAACCTCCGACGTCTAGACATCGTGTCTCGAGATCTTAGTTCTTACGTGTCAATGGTACATTTTCATCGACCACGGAAAATATAGTACGGGTTCAACTACCATGAGTACGAAACATACAGCATCAAGGCCATTGTGGGAGCCTTGCTGTTGACCTTGGTTCAAAGCGAATGAACGCCACAGTCGTCCGTGAAGGGTTAAAGTGTGCAGAACATTGCGGATACATCTCTACCTCGAATGATATTCGACGTGAAGTGTTATTCACCCTCTTCATTGTGATTATTCTCACTTTCTGCCGATATGGGAACAGAGTACGCTAACGCTGGGGCATTGAGTGCGAAGGGCAAGTTCACCATGACGATGTACTAACCTGCCCACCTCCCCCCTGTGTTCTCAGCACCACGTCGCTGACGCCGGGCAGCGTAAGTTTTGTATGACTGTCCCTGAAGGATATTGTTACGAACACTGACTTGCAGATTGTTAGTTGCATTGAGACTCAGACCAACTATCTCGTGCATAGGTCCAAACTCTCCAGGCATTATAAGTACAATATGACTGAGCCTGTGCATTACCGGAAGCTTTCCTGCCGCAGGAAATTGTGGCCTTAGTTTGAATAACTCCGAGTGTTGGCGATACAGTTCAAAATATGTATATATAATGGGGAACGGCTGATTGACCCCGGGGTTATATCCGCAGGAACACCAACCCGAATTATTTTCTTATATTGCCACTGAGCCAATAGATTATGGTACAAAATATTTTTATTTTTTTTATTTTTTTAAGATATTTTTTATTGGAGGTAGATACATATCACATTAAAATCGATACCAGTCTTACATTTTTAAATTACAAATATCGTCCATTATTATTACAATGTCTCCAATACTTTTTTTTTTTTTAAACTAAATAGAACTAAAAAGATATAGATGAAATAAAGAAAGAAAGAGAAAAAAGAGAAGAAACAAGAAAAAAACCACAAAAAAACCAACCCAAAAAAAAAAAAAAAAAAAAAAAAAGATAATAAAGAAGAATGGAATAATTTACTACGATAAAAAACTTCATTCGAGATATATTCGTACATTTCAGAGTATAACCTTTCATCTATTCCTTGGCACGGGTGTTAGTCAGGTTCCTGTGCTGACCCATTCTGACCCTTTAAATAGTCAATAAAGGGAGACCATGTTCCGACGAATAGTTCCTGTTTGTCCAACAGGACAAGTCTAATTCTTTCCAAGTGTAAGGTCTCCGTCATTTCTATAATCCACATTTTAATTGTGGGGGTTATAGGGCCTTTCCAAAATTTTAGAATTAATTTTTTCCCAGTTATTATACTATAATCAATAAAGTTTCTTTGAGTTGTTGTAAATGTTTGATTTAGTTCTAATGTTCCAAGTATTATCAATTTTGGATCCGGGTCCAATTGAATGCTAGTCACTTGAGATATTATTGTGAAAATATTTACCCAGAAATTTTTAATTTTTATGCAATTTGCAAACATATGAGATAAGTTAGCTTCTAAATGTTGACATTTATCACATATTGGTGAGATATGTGGGAAGATTTTATTTAATTTTGTTTTAGAATAATGTAACCTATGTATTACTTTGAATTGTATTAGAGAATGTCTGGCATTTAATGAACATTGATGTATGTGTTGTAAACTTTCTTCCCAAGTATCTTTCGTTATTATTTGATTTAGTTCTTTTTCCCAAGTTTGTCTGTGTAAGTCCGTCAATGGGATATCGCTGTCTAATAAAATATTATATATATAAGATATTAGTTTTTCTGTATTAGGATGTTTATTCCAACAGTCGTCAAAAATTTCTGAATTTCTAATTCTAAAATTTAGAGTATTTGCTTTTACGTAATCTCTAAGTTGGAGATATCTGAAAAAAATAATTTACTTGAAGTCCATAAATCTGTTGCAACTCCTGAAATGAAAAAAAAGTGCCTTCCTTATAAAAGTGTCCCATCTTTTTAATTCCATAGTTTTTCCATTGTGTGAAACCTTTGTCCAACCATGAGGGCTTAAACAAAGGGTTATTCGCAATTGGAAGAAAAAGTGATAAATTATCTAGTTTTAATGTCTTTTTTAATTGTTTCCAAATTCGCATAGTACTATATATTATCGGATTTTCCCTATAATTTTTTTAATTTAATTTAGAAGTAGCAAATAGTATCAAGCCGATTTCAAAAGGTGAGCAATCTTCCTTTTCCATTTTTAACCAATCTGGTTGTTGATCTATTTCTTCCAACCAAAAATTCATATTTTTAATGTTAACTGCCCAAAAATAAAACAAAAAGTTTGGTAAAACCAAACCTCCATTTATTTTTGATTTGCACAGATGTTTTTTGCTTATCCTATGATTCTTATAATCCCAGATAAAGTCACTGACAATGGAATCTAACTTTTTAAAAACGTTTTTTGACAAATATATCGGAATTGTTTGAAAAAGGTATAATATTTGCGGTAAGAAAATCATTTTTATGGCATTAATTTTGCCAACCATTGAAATAGGAAGTGTTTTCCAATACTGAATATTCTTATGTAGTTTATTCAGTAATGGGGGAAAGTTTGCTTTAAATAATGATGTATATATCTTAGTAACATAAATGCCTAGGTATTTAAATTTTTCATTTACTATTTTAAATGGAAATTGTTGTATTATATGTTTATTATGTTCCCTTATTGGCATAATTTCACTTTTATTCCAATTTATTCTGTATCCTGAGAGTGAACCAAATTGGGTTATTAGCTTTAATAAATTTGGAATACTAATTTCTGGTTTGTAATGTAAATTAATACATCATCTGCTTATAAAGAAATTTTATTCACTGTATCCTTTGTGTTATACCCATATATTTCCGGATGGGTCCTGACTCTTTCTGCGAGTGGCTCTATAACAAGCGCAAATAATAATGGAGACAATGGGCATCCTTGTCTACACCCTCTAGATAGGTTAAATTTAGATGATAACCTTTGGTTTGTTAATATTCTAGCCGTAGGGTTTGTATATAACAGTTTTATCCATGCACAAAATTTCTCGCCCAGCTGCAATTTTTCCATCACCGAAAATAAATAGGGCCATTCCACCTGATCAAAAGCTTTTTCAGCGTCAAGTGAGATTATTGCTAAATCTTCATTAATATTTCTCTTAGAATATATAATATTAAATAATCTTCTTAGATTGTAATATGAATACCGCTTCTGAATAAAACCTGTTTGGTCAGGGTGTATTAGTTTATTCATCACTGTAGTTAATCTGTGCGCTAAAATTTTTGTTAGTATTTTCTGACCTGTATTTAAAAGTGCAATTGCTCTATCTGATCCTGGATCTTCCGGATCCTTATCAGCTTTAGGAATAAGTGTTATTATAGATTCATTTAAGGTATCTGGAAGTTTCTGTTGAGTATAAATATGTTCATACAGCTTTTGTAAACGTGGAGAAATTCCGAGCCTAAACCATCTGGTCCTACTGCTTTACCATTTTTTAAAGATCCAATAGACTCTTCAATATCTTTTATCGTAATCTCCGCTTCTAATAATTCTCTATCTTTTGAATCTAAACCTTTTAAATTACATTTTTGTAAAAAATCTGCTATTCCTTCTAGTTGTACTACAGTTTTAGTTGAGTAAAGATTATGATAGTATTGGAGAAATCTCTCGTTTATATCCTTGGGCAATTTTAATAATTCTCCTGTATCTGCTCTAATTTTATGAATTATTTTCTCCCCCTCCATTTTTCGTAGCTGACATGCTAATAGTTTTTGTGGTTTGTCTCCAAACTCAAAATGTAATTGTTTAGTATGTTGATAAAGTTGTATTACTTGTTCTGAATACATTTTGTTTAGTTTATATTTCAGTGCAGCAATTTTGTTATGTTTTAACGTAGATGGCATTCTCGCATTTTCTATATCTAGTTGCTTTATTTCCCTTTCCAGTGTTTGTTGTTTAATCCGGTTCTCTTTGTTATAAAATACTTGGGCAGAAATTAATGCGCCTCGGACAAACGCTTTAAATGTTTCCCAAATAAGAGAGACTGATGTGTCAGGGTTGTCATTTGCCTCAAAGAATGTTTGCATCTGTTTAATAAGATATTCCTGACATGATCTTTCATTCAATATTTGTGGGTGAAATCTCCAATATGTTTGTTTCTTGGACATTCCATTTAATTTAATCATAAATGTTACCGGTGCGTGGTCTGAGATTATAATATTATGGTATTTTGAGTTATAAGTAAATGGGATAAACGTGGAGTCGACTAAAAAATAATCTATTCTTGAGTATGTTTTATGTACCGGTGAGTAAAATGAGTATTCCCGTCCAGTTGGGTTTTCAATTCTCCAGACATCCTTAATATTAGTGGTATTAATAAATGAATTTAAAAATACACTTGATTGAGATTTTACTTTTTTTTGCCTTGATGATCTACCTAAATAAGAGTCTAATGTACAATTGAAATCTCCTCCAATTATTAATTTATATTGTGTAAATTCAGGAATTATATTAAATGTTTTATTAAAAAACCTAGGATTATCAAAATTAGGTCCATATACATTAAGAAGAATCACTTTTATCCCATTTAACTCTCCAACTAATATAATATATCTACCATCTATATCCGCTATTGTTGATGAATGTGTAAAAGGTATTCCTTTACGAATTAATATTGCAACTCCTCTGGACTTGTGTGAAAAAGAGGCATGATACGATTCAGCAATCCACTTAGCTTTAAGTCTATGTTGAGATTCCTTTTTAAGGTGTGTTTCTTGAAGGAATATTATATCTGTTTTGATTGAATTTAAATGTGCCAAAACTTTACCTCTCTTAATTGGTTCATTGATTCCCTTAACATTCCAACTACAAAATGTTATTCCCTCACCCCCTCTTGTCATATTACCATCTTGCATATTGTTTCTAGGGTGGTCTATAGCCGAGCAGAAGGTACAACACATAAAACCTGACCCTGCTCCCGAACCTCAAATAGATGAATTTTAAATAATATACATCGCTCTTCCGAACACATCTCCTTGAATTAACCTTGTAATTCCATTCAAACTTAAAATTATAACAATAATTAAAGTGAAAAAAGTGATATAGATGATTAGTATAGGGTGAAAGAAAAAAAACTACAACTACTATTAGTGTAGTTAGTGTTAGCCACACTAGCATGGCTAGAATTCTAAAGACTTCCGTAGCCTTTGTAAAAGAAAAAAAATCCTAGCTCCGCGCTAAAAAAAAATTTAAAAAAAGATATTTCTAACAATCAAATAACTTCTTTGGGAGTTGCAAAATTTTTGTTTTCTTTTCAAAGACCCAAAAAAGGTAAACAACAGTAAAAGTTAACAACGTTATTATTCTCTAAATACCATATTAATATCTTCTTTAAGTATGTATTTTTAATTTTTAATTGAAAAATAGAGAGGAAAACCATCAACCCTTATTAATACATGGGCTAAATTACCTCTTACTTATATTCCTATGGAATATATGTATGTAATCTATTTCTACGTTAACCAGAAACTGTTAGTTATTAATCATTGTTATTATTCATACACGGTAAAAATATTTATGAATAATATAGATTTAGTAATTTTAATAGTAATAATGATATTTAATAAGTATTAGTAGTTACATGTATGGTTAAATATGAAAATACTAAATAATAACAGTGATTAGTAACACTTGATAATTGTGATATTATTGTTCTTAGAATTTATACTAAACGCGAAGAATGAATAATTTAAAAAAAATGTAGAGATATTAGGAGAAATTAAAAAATAAAAAATAAAAAACCCGAGAATCAAAAAAACCCAAGTTTTCTCCAATGTCCATTACAATTTTCAAACGTCTTTAAAGCTCTTAAAAGTACTTTAAAGATCGTTTTAGACCTGGCGAGGTCCCGTTATTCCTTGACTCCTGAGGAGTAATGTATATTGTTCAGTCTGTGGTCACATTCCCGATACCTTTGGCGAATTCCAGTGCTTTTTCATGGTCTGTAAAAAATTGTTCCTTGCTCATGTAGGTGACTCTTAATGTTGCGGGATAAAGCAAGCCGTATCTCAAATTCGATATATTCTTCAGTATTCTTTTTGTTTCAGTAAACAGCGCTCTTTTCTTGAAGACCTCCGCCGGGTAGTCTCTGTAGATACTGATCCTCACTCCTTCAAAAGAGAGGTCTCTGGTAGGGCAATTTTCTTCATTATCTCGTCAAATTCATGATCAAGTTGCACCTTTACTATAATTTGTCTTGGGTAGGCATCATCTCGTGTACGACGCCCCTGCGCTCTATGTGCTCGACCAAGTACAGGTTTTTGATCCAACTTTAAGGATTTTTGTAGTAGATCTTCCACAAAATCCCGAGTGCCCATATCCCTCTCACTTCCTTCTTTCACACCTACAATTCTTAGGTTCTGGCGTCTTTGACGCCCCTCCAGGTCGATACACTTTCCACTTAATTTAGCCACCATTTCGGAGAGGCATTGATTTTCGGTAAGGAGTCGATTTACCGTTTCCGCACTTGTCGCCACACATTTCTCAAGTTCAGTTATCGCTATAATATGTTGCTTCAGTGTCTGAAGGATAGGGTCAATCTCTCCCTTAAGGCTCGATTCCACCAAAGCGATCCTGCCTTCCACCTCTTCCATCTGATCTTTGACCTCGTCGTCCCTCGACCTCTTCCAGATTTCCAATATATCCTGAACGGTAGAGAGCATTTCTGCTTTAAAATCTACCTTAAAAGAGTTAAGTTCCTCTTTAAGTTCCTCTTTAAAATTCAGCTTTCCTTCAAAGGTTTTCAGCTGTGTTTGAATATTTTTTATCTCATTGGAGATAAAGTTTTTAAGTTCTTCCATTTCAGATTTTTTTTGTTTTGGTTTCTTCGATGGGTCTTCCTGGAGCATCGTTGTACTTGAGGCCGAGGCCTCGGTTGGGCCTACCTCTTCCGTCGGTTGTCTCGCTTTACCGGCTTTTTTTGTCACGGGGGGGGGGGGGGCATGTTGTATCGACATACCGGCAAAGTCGCGCGCCTGATGACGTCACTGGCAGCAGGCAGCCGTTCAATTCGCAATCGCCTCAGGTAGGTCCCGATTTTTCTCCCGTTTTCGGATTTTTCAGCGCGGAGCTAGTTGACGTTGGGCTCAAGCCTCCATAGCGCCACCGGAAGTCACAAAATAAATTCTATTGGGCAAATTGTGTGAAAACTATGCTTCACCGGACGTCTGTTCTAGCTACTTGTCGTAACGCCACGCGCCATGATTTGTGTGGAAGGTTCGAAAGCGAAGCGCCCAGGGCGACCATCGGGAGCCTGAGAAAAAAGAATACCACTACCTTCACGAAATTCGATTTTTAATAATTTGAATCACTGTTCTGGCTGGGATATTTCACGGCTCCCTTTAGTTGCTCCCTGAAAGTGGATTGAGTGACTCCATAAAAAAAAAATGTATTTGTGCAGCAAGTAAAGTTCTGCCGAAATTACCCAACTTGTTGAAAGATGTATTCAGAATCTTTCCGAGTTCCTGCGATGTTATAATATAAGAACTCGAGAACATCTGTCACCAACAGAAGGATGGAGCTGCCGGATATTGTGAAGAGTGAAATTACTGACCTCCGCCTACTTTCCATCTCTGGGTCACTACGTTTCTTTCCCCCTTTTCTCACCCTTCAGCCTCTTACGGACCCGACTGGCAATTAAAATGTGTTTGACTGTCAGTTAGTTAAGGAACAAAGTTATAATGATAGGGATCAAAGGAGTTAGAATGGTGTCAAGCCTGTTAAATCCCACCCAGCCGGGTTCAGTGAAATGCCCATCCCTCGTGTGATAGAACCAGGGTATATTGTCCACAAACTCCCGAGGTACTCGGGGAAAAAAGCTAGGTATATCTTTCAGACAAATTAGAATGCCGGTGGTAGCTAGAACCGCGGCTGCAGTTTTCGCGGTACAATATTTGGTTTTCAGCTACTGGCAAAAAATGGCTATGCATCCATCAAAGGTGAAAGTGACGGTGATCCAAACCGAGCACTATTGTTACACGAGTGAGCACAATGACAACACGGCACACGGAAGTGATGTCCAGGAAACACCATGGGAAATAATAATAATTGATCTGATACAAAACGACCTGAGTGATGATGACCCGTAGATCCACCGTAGCCATAGTCACCAGGTAGTAATTGGTGCAAGTGGAGATAACGCATTTTCCTCGGGAAAGGATCACCATCACTATGAAATTCACTGCAGAAGGACAATCGGACATTAATCAGGATTGCAAAAATAAAAACAGATGTCTGAGCATGTTACCACTTACGTTTCACACCGACCATTTCAAGGTAAAACGGGAAAAGGAAATCATAGGATTAACGCATGAGGGAACAAACAATCCAGAATCATTGATAAAATCTCAGTTCAAGCTTTTTCCCGTATTATGCAATAGCCATTGGTGCTTCACAGGCGTCTAGAAACGTAGAAACGTAGAAACATTGAAAATGGGTGCAGGAGTAGACCATTGGGCCCTTCGAGCCAGCACCGCCATTCAATATGATCATGGCTGGTCATCCAGAATCAGTACCCCGTTCCTATTTTCTCCCCAAATCCCTTAATTCGGTTAGCCCTAAGAGCTATATCCAACGCTCTCTTGAATACATCCAGTGAATTGGCCTCCATTGCCCTCTGTGGCAGAGAATTCCACAGATTCAAAACTCTCAAGGTGAAAACGTGTTTCCTCATCTCAATCCTAAATGACCTCCCCCTTATTCTAAAACTATGACCACTGATTCTAAACTCTCCCAACATCGCAAACATTTTTCTTGTGTCTAGCCTATCGAATTCCTTAATAATTTTATATGTTTCTATTCGATACCCGTTCATCCTTCTAACTTGCAGTGAATATTAGCCCAGTCGATCCATTATTTCATTACATGTCAGTCCCGCCATCCCGGGTATTAACCTGGTGAACCTACCATGCACTTGCTCAATAGCAAGAATGTCCTCCCTCAAACTCGGGGACCAAAACTGCACACAATACTGCGGGTGCGGTCTCACCAGTGCCATGTACGACTGCAATGGGACATCCTTGCTCCTATGCTCAAATCCTCTCGATATGAAGGCCAACATGCAATCTGCTTTCTACACTGCCTGCTGTACCTGCATGCTCCCTTTCAGTACCTGTTGTAGAAGGAAAATCATGTCTCGTTGCACCCTCCGTTCTCCTAATCTGACACCATTCAGATAATAATCGAAGATAGATAAAAATGATGGAGAGACTCGGTGGGTGAGGCAGCATCTATATAGCGAAGGAATAGGTAACGTTTCGGGTCGAGACCCTTCTTCAGAAGTAAGATAATAATCTGAAGAAGGGTTTCGGCCCGAAACGTTGCCTATTTCCTTCGCTCCATAGATGCTGCTGCACCCGCTGAGTTTCTCCAGCATTTTTGTGTACCTTAGATTTTCCAGCATCTGCAGTTCCTTCTTAAACACATAAGATAATAATCTGTCTGCTTGTTGTTGCCACCAAAGTGGATAACCTCACATTTATCCACATAATACTGCAAGTGGCATCCCAGCAACTGAGGGGAAGGAAACGAAGGTTTGGGAGAAACATCTCCGTCAGCAATGGACATTCATTACCGGACCAAGACGAGCAGATCAATTTCTGAAATTAAACGTCTTCACACTAGGTAAACACATTGACTTCGTATCGCTGAGTAAATCTCTAGTAAATCTCTAGATTAAGGGATAGGCCATTGAGAACGGAGATGAGGAAATACGTTTTCACCCAGAAATTTGTGAATCTGTGGAATTTTCTGACTCAGAAGGCAGTGGAGGCCAAATCTCTGGATGCATTCAAGAGAGGGTTAGATGAAGCTCTTAAAGATGGAGAACTCGAGGGATATGGGCAGGAAATGCGTACTGATTGTGGATGATCAGCCACGATCACAGTGAATGGCGGTGTTGCCTCGAAGGGCCAAATGGCATACTCCTGCACCTATTGTCTATTGTCTATAAGACGCAAAAAATGCTTTTCCTTATCGCACTGCAGCGACTGAATGTTCGCACCTTGCCTATTTAGTTCGAGTGCTGCTGGTGGAAGATTTGCCGTGATCAGAGCTCTGTTCGGTCGCGGATGGTCTGGGTAGGTTCGCTGAAAAGAGGAATCACAAACTGTATAGGAATATGAAATAAGCGTGGCTCAGAGGATCGACAGACACCGACACATTTCAACCACCGCTTACAGTATCTCACCCACAATGAATCACAGAGACCCGCATCATGGGATTCAATCCAGTGTGTGGATGGAACATTCCGTAAAGACTGCAGATGATCCAACAGATGCTTTTGCGTGAAAGCTCAGAACAAGATGTATCTGGTAGGGCGGGCGACAATTATCTAATTAAGACATTAATTGTGTCAAGATCATTGGCGTCGGGTACCATACTCCCTTTACCACTTCCCACCACACATCATTTAACACTGATAGACAGTGCCAATAACACACTGCGACAAATGTAAGATGTTCAAGGTATTCACGATAGTCATAGTATACTATTCTGCTGAGATCGCTCCCATTGCTACTTGAATGGGACATCCTTCACAATTACAGAGACAGGCTCTCTGAAATTGGAAGCGAGCCTCATGTACCTGTTCCTCCTGATCCAATCCCATTCGAAAACCGACGTATTACACCTCTGGCGGAATCACAGTTGGTATATCTGCTGTCTCATAGCGCCGGAGGCCCGGGTTCGACCCTGACTGCAGCTACTGTCTGTGTGGCGATTGCGGGTTCTCTCTGTGACCACATGGGTTTCCTCCGGTGCTTCGCAACCTTCCACATCCCTACTTTCATGCCGGTTTGTCGGTGAATTGGCCCTGTCTTTATAAGGCCCGACCATTCATTTCTTCACAGACCTACTATCCAGATTTCCATCACACCATGCCAATGTCAGTAGTGCTGCCGTGTTCTACGATCAATCTACAGTGTCGTGTATGAAACATCAATACAACATGACTGCAATATAATTAATCTAAGGCAGCCAACCAAACGTTTTATGCCATTGTCAATGAAGAAAAAATCCCAAGTGTTTCCGACCAGAAACATCGTCTATCCGTTGATGCTGACTGACCCGCTGATTTACTCAAGCATTTTGTGTTATACGAAGGATTCCAGCATCTGCAGTTTCTTATGTCCACAAATCAATCCCACGTTGCAGGCGTGATGCACAACAAAAATAATTATAAGATAAAACTGGATACATTCAGATTAAAGATAGTTGAAAGGTCTCCAATGAGGGCGATGGGACGCCAGGCCGCACTGTAGCCGGTGAAAGGACGTTCAGTTGCCTGATAACAGCTGGGAAAATATTGTCCTTGAGCCTGCAGTTATGCGTTTGCAAACTTCTGTTCCTCTTGCCTGATGTGAAATTGGAGAAGATGGAGTGAACGGGATGCGACTAGCTCTTGATTATGCTGATGGGCTTGCTAAGGCGACGTAAAATGTAGAGGCCTTCAATGGAAGGTAGGTTGGTTTGTATGATGATCTGGCCTACGTCTCCATCTCCGCCATAGCTTGCTGTTTTGGAAGGAGCTGTTCCCAAACCGTATTATGATGCATCCCGATAAGATGCTTTCTGCGGCACATCTGTAGTGGTTGGAGAGCGTCGATGGGGACACGCCTTACTTTATAAACCATCTAAGGAAGTAGAAGCGTTAGTGTGTGTTATTCGATCTTGATGTGGCTGGTCCAGTACTAATTATTGGTGATATTAATTTCTAAGATCTTGGAGCTTTCGACCATTTCTGCTGCGGCGCCATCTGTGAACACGGGGCATGTTTAACCTAAAATTAAATTACTTTTCCCGAAGTGCTTTACAAAGCACATTTTCCAAATTTTCGTCCATTCCCTTAAATTATTTATAATAATTTGAGCCACAATGCCTCCACTGCATATTAACCTCTCGCCAAATTACGTATCAACTATGATTGGGGAATTATATGCAAGAAGGTTAGTTGGCACCGCCTGAATCGTATGAATTTATGTGGGCAATTAATTTAAAAAAGGCGCCGAGGATACTATTATTCAGAAGGCATGGATACCAAAATAATTACCGATGCGGTAGTAGCAGATCAATAATTTGCATTCCCTGTGCGTATTTTTGTGGAAGTGAAATGACAAAATATCAGTATTTATAATGAGGTTACCTAGTAAGGCATTTACAATTTCCGACCATATTGGACCACCCATCTAATACACATATTTTATCCTGCTGGACATTGTGGGAGATATACATATAAACATAGAAACATAGAAAATAGGTGCAAGAGGAGGCCCTTCGGCCCTTCGAGCCAGCAGCGCCATTCATTGTGATCATGGCTGATCGTCCCCTATCAATAACCCGTGCCTGCCTTTTCCCCATATCCCTTGATTCCACTAGCCCCTAGAGCTCTATCTAACTCTCTCTTAAATCCATCCAGTGATTTGGCCTCCACTGCCATCTGTGGCAGGGAATTCCATAAATTCACAACTCTCTGGGTGAAAAGGATTTTTCTAACCTCAGTCTTAAATGATCTCCCCTTTATTCTAAGACCGTGTGGCCCCTGGTTCTGGACTCGCCCAACATTGGGAATTTTTTTCCTGCATCTAGCTTGTCCAGTCCTTTTATAATTTTATATGTCTCCATAAGACCCTCCCCCTCATCCTACTAAACTCCAGTGAATACAAGCCTAGTCTTTTCAATCTTTCCTCATATGACAGTCCCGCCATCCCAGGGATCAATCTCGTGAACTTACGCTGCACTGCCTCAATCACAAGGATGTCCTTCCTCAAATTAGGAGACCAAAACTGTACACAATACTCCAGATGTGGTCTCACCAGAGCCCTATACAACTGCAGAAGAACCTCTTTACCCCTATACTGAAATCCTCTTGTTATGAAGGCCAACATTCCTTTTGCTTTCTTCACTGCCTGCTGTACCTGCACGCCAACTTTCAGTGACCGTTGTACAAGGACACCCAGGTCTCGCTGTACCTCCCACTTACCTAACCTAACCCCATTGAGATAATAATCTGCCCCTTGTTTTTGCCGCCAAAGTAGATAACCTCACATTTATCTATATTATACTGCATCTGCCACGCATCTGCCCACTCACTCAACCCGTCCAGGTCACCATGCAACCTCCTAACATCCTCTTCACAGTTCACATTGCCACCCAGCTTTGTGTCATCCGCAAACTTGCCAGTGTTGCTCCCAATTCCCTCTTCCAAATAATTTATATATATGGTAAACAATTGCGGCCCCAACCCAGAGCCTTGCGGCACTCCACTCGCCACTGCCTGCCATTCTGAAAATGACCCGTTCGCTCCTACTCTTTGCTTGCGGTCTGCCAACCAATTTTCTATCCATGTTAACACCCTACCCCCAATACCATGTGCTCTAATTTTAGTCACCAGTCTCCCATGCGGGACCTTATCAAAGGCTTTCTGAAAGTCTAGATACACTACATCCACTGGCAGCCCTTCATCCATTGTCACATCCTCAAAAAATGACAGAAGATTAGTCAAGCATGATTTCCCTATCATGAATCCATGTTGACTTGGACTAATCATTTTACTGCTATCCAAATGCCCCATTATTACCTCTTTAATAATTGACTCCAACATCTTTCCCACCACCGAAGTCAGGCTAACTGGTCTGTAATTCCCCGTTTTCTCTCTCGCTCCTTTCTTGAAAAGTGGGATAACATTAGCTATCCTCCAATCCACAGGAATTGATCCTGAATCTATTGAACATTGGAAAATGATCACCAATGCGCCCACTATTTCTAGAGCCACCTCCCTGAGGACCCTGGGATGCAAACCATCAGGCCCAGTGGATTTATCATCCTACAGTCCCATTAGCTTACCCAATACTATTTCTAACCCAATGAAAAATTCTTTCACTTCCTCTACCCCCTTAGATCCTCTGTCCTCCAGCACATTACACGTGAACTCAATCCAACGGCTGCAAAAACATTGGGAGAAACGTACATTACACGACATTGAACCAAGGACATGGACAGCACTAATGGGAATCTACATTCCCCAGAACCACACTATAGACGCATGGCAGAAAATATACATTGCACCATTTCGGTCCGAAATTGTTAATGTCTCTACATAATTTCGTGATGATCCAGTAGAATTGATATTTGTATATATTTTGCCGCTAGTTTTGTTCAATAAACGTGGAATACGTCGAATCTGTACTTCAAAATCCTCAAGATTAAATCCTTAACCTTTTCAATCCGATTCGTGAACTGTGATTTTTTGGACGTGAGGGGAAAATGATGGAGTGCGAGTTGCGATGAGCGATGGGGATCGCGGGAGAAGTAGGAGCTAGAGCGAAGGTATGGGAAAGAGCAGGAATGGGAGAAAGAGAAGAGGGACGTCATAGGATAGGAGGTGGCAAGAGCGGACAAGACAGATTGCCTGCTAAGGGAGGGGAGCAGTGGGAGATGACAGAGAAGGTGGGCCAAGTGAGGAGGAAAGAGAGAGAAGGAGAGGAAGGGGTAAAAGACAGCATATGTTAGCGGCGACAAACTGAAGATCCGGCTGAGGGCAGAGAATGGCGTTGGGGAAGGGATGGAAAGCAGGTGAACAAGAGATAAAGGAGACGAGATCAGCAGGCAAGTGAAGAGGGGAGAGAATGGAGCAGGATGGCAATGGAAAAGTTACAAGGACCAGCGAGAAATAGGCCCACAGGATGCAGAGGCATAATAAAGAAGTGAAGAACTAAAAAGATAGAAGATGGAGAGGAGGGTCCAAATAGGAGAATATCGAGGACAGCACAGAGGATGTCGGAGAAAGTGGATAGGGGTGGTGGGGGGGGGTCGGGGAGGAGGTAGAATGGCACAAACGGGTGCAGATTTAACAAGAATCGGAGAAGGGAGGAATGACAGATGCATAGAGTTGTGAGGCAGATACCAGTGGGAAAAGAAGGAAGGCAATCAGGGAAAGGACGGATAAGGGAATTGTACACAGGAAGCACTGAACAGCGACAGTGAGGGAAATGAGTTAGCTCTAGAAATCGTGGTGATCATTTTCCAGTGTTCTGTAGATTCAAGATCAGTTCCTGTGGATTGGAGGGTAGATAATATTATCCCACTTTTTAAGAACGGCGGGAGAGAAAACAGGGAATTATAGACCAGTTACCCTGACATCGGTGGTGGGGAATATGCTGGAGTCAATTAAAAAGTTTAAATAGCGGCACATTTGGATAGCAGTATCAGGATCGGTCCGAGTCAGTATTGATTTATGAAGGGGAAATCATGCTTGAATAATCTTCAGGATTTTTTTGAGGATGTAACTGGGAAAATGGACAAGGGAGAGCCAGTGGATGTAGTGTATCTGGACTTACAGAAAACATTTGTTAAAGACCCACATAGGAGATAAGTGCGCAAAATTAGAGCAGATTGTATTTGGGGTAGGGTGTTGCCATCGACAGAAAATTAGTTGGCAGAGAAGAAACAAAGGGTAGGGATTAAC
The DNA here is from genome assembly GCA_038087875.1 of Malacoraja senta. NCBI lineage: Eukaryota > Metazoa > Chordata > Chondrichthyes > Rajiformes > Rajidae > Malacoraja > Malacoraja senta. The sequence continues at coordinate 36,852,284 of CM075985.1, read as the reverse complement.
GGGTCCCTTTCAGAATGGCAGGCAGTGACTAGTGGGGTACCGCAAGGCTCGGCGCTGGGACCGCAGCTATTTGAAATATATATTAATGATTTAGATGAAGGGATTGAAAGTAACATTAGCAAGTTTACAGATGATACAAAGCTGGGTGGCAGTGTGAATTGTGAGGAGGATGCTATGAGGATGCAGGGTGACTTGGACAGGTTGGGTGAGTGGACAAATGCATGGCAGATGCAGTTTAATGTGATTAAATGTGAGTTTATCCACTTTTGTGCCAAAAACTGGAAGGCAGATTATTATCCAAATGGTGTCAAGTTGGGAAAAGGGGAAGTACAACGGGTTCTGGGGGGTCCTTGTTCATCAGTCACTGAGAGTAAGCATGCAATTGCAGCAGGCAATGAAGAAAGCGAATGGTATGTTGGCCTTCATAACAAGAGGAGTTGAGTGTAGGAGCAAATATGCCCTTCTGCAGTTGTACAGGGCCCTATTGAGAGTGTTGTGTGCAGTTTTGGTCTCCATATCTGAGGAAAGACATTCTTGCTATTGGAGTGCGGGACTGTCTTATACTGATAGAATGGAGCGGCTGGGCTTGTATACTCTGGAATTTAGAAGGATAAGAGGGAACCTTATTGAAACATATAAGATAAGGGTTTGGACACACTAGAGGCAGGAAACATGTTCCCGATGTTGGTGGAGTCCAAAACAGGGGTCACTTTTAAGAATAAGTTATAAGCAATTTGGTACGGAGACGAGGAAATACTTTTTCACTCAGAGGATTGTGAGTCTGTGGGATTCTCTGCCTCAGACGGCGGTGGAGGCCGATTTTCTGGATGCTCTCAAGAGAGAGTTCGATAGAGCTCTTAAAGATAGCGGAGTCAAGGGATATGGGGAGAAGGCATGAATGGGATACTGATTGTGGATGATCAGCCATGATCACATTGAATGCGGTGCTGGCTCGATGGGTCAAATGGTCTACTTGGCAGAATGGAGGGTTGATGATCAATATGGGCTGTATCAACGAATGATGGAAGCCATCTGTAATCTTCCTTAGAACGAATAGGGCATCCCCTGTGAGTACTTAGCTCGAAGCGGACAGTCCACTCCCTAAATGATACTCGTTTTAAATTATAGATTAAAAGAAGAACAATTTGCACAGCAGTAAAATGTATTAGCTTTATAATTAAAAGTCTCATCTCGACCACTTCCTGTCTGCGCTGTATATTAATTTTAGAAAAAACGCTAACGTGCATCGCTGTGATCTTTGCCCATCTTACTCACAGTCCTCTTCCGCTGAGCCAGATCCGAGGATTTTTCCCATCGATGAAACATAAAAAGTTATGAGCGTTTAAAAAACCTTGAGATCAGCTGATTGGTCCCCTCGCCTGTCAATCACCGCGATGAAGGTAACGCCACTTCCGGGGGGCAGGACTATAAAACCCCGGATGCCTGGACGTGAGTCAGTCACTCTGCAAGATCGCGAGGGATGGGCCACGACTGTCATTCTAAGCTGTGAATCAACCGAACTGTGAGTCTGCAATGTACTTGCAATAATTGATTTGTTCGCCTTAATGACAATGCCATGAGTTGTTTAGCCTGCTGCCCTGCCTGTGTTTGAAAGTGCAATTACTTACTTACTTACTGCCTAATATCCCTCCTGGCATGTAGGGCAGCAATAAGGTCCTCCATTCCTGTCTGTTCTGGGCTAGCTTCTGGACACTACCCCAGGTCAGGTCCATTGATCCTTTTCCCTTCCAGTGTCCCGTGCAGGGCTATTCTTACGATGCTCTCTGCTACTCATCCTAGCATCTGTCGCTTTCCCTGGAATCCATCATGCTCAGTAGTGTTGATTCCTTCAGTTGATGTTTCTATAACATATTGTTTTACGAGACAGGGTTCTTAGCCCTGTGCTCAACCCCAACCTGGAGGACCTGTGGGTCGCTCTTCGTCTCGCCTGTCTCTACCCTTCGACCTGTCCAGCATGGGAGACCCTAACAGGAGACGAATCTCCCACTGGCATAGCTCTACGGTTCACTGAGACGCACAAGCTGCCCGACCACGACAAGGTTGCAATCCAACGGGGAGCTTGAAATTGCAATGCTTTATTGGAAATGAAATGTAATGAAATGAAATGACAATGCCATGAGTTGTTTGGCCTGCTGCCCTGCCTGTTCTTGAATCTGCAATGCGTTATTAGGTCCAACTGTGTTTGTAAAGAATAAATGCTTTATTAGGCCCGACTGTGTTTGGAAGGAGTAAATGCTTCATTAGGTACGACTGGGTTTGGAAGGAATAAATGCTATACTAGGCCTGACTGTGTTTGGAAGGAATAAATGCTTTATTAGGTCCGACTGTGTTTGGAAGGAATAAATGCTTTATTAGGTCCGACTGTGTTTAGTACAAAAGTCCCGCTCATTTCGTGACTTCCGCTTAGTGGACAGGTCGCGCTGATTGCGTAATTTCCGGTGAATGCAGACGGTGCGCTAATTGCATAATTTCCGGTAAGTGCAGAGGTTACGCTAATTGCGAAAGTTCCGCTGACTGCGGAAGCCCCACAGTGGAGAGGCCGTGCTCAGCCGTGTGAGTAGATTCAAGAAAGTTTACTGTCATATATATGGTGTGAGAGTCAGTGTGTGTGAGTGTGAGTGTGAGTGTAGGTGTGTATGTGAGCGTGAGTGCGTATGTGTGCGTGTGTGTATGAGTATGTGTGTGTGTGTGTGTGTGTGTGTGAGTGAATGTGTGTGAGAGTGTATGTGTGTGTGTGAGTATATGTGTGTGTGTGAGTCTGTGTGTGTGTGAGTGTATGTGTGTGTGTGAGTGTGTTGTGAGTGTATGTGTGTGTGAGTCTGTGTGTGCGTGCGTGTGTGTGAGTGTGTGAGTGTGTGTGTGAGTGTGAGTCTGTGTGAGTGTAGGTGTGAGTGTGTGAGTGTATGTGTGAGTGTGTGAGTGTATGTATGTGTGTGAGTGAGTGCGTGTGTGTGTGAGTGAGTGCATGAGTGTGAATGTATGTTTGTATGTGAGAGTGGAGGGTGTGTGAATGTGTGTGTGTGAGAGTGTGTGTGAGTGTGTGAGTGTGTGTGTATGTGTGAGTCCGTGTGTGTGTGTGAGTATTGGAATAGGTGGAGAGGTGGAATATTGAACCAACGGGTCCCACTTAGTCTAGCAGGAAATAGATGCGTGCACCAATTTTCGGTTCCTTTGAAGTCTGTCACGGAAATTATCTCCTTCACTTGATTGCAAAAAGTTTGCAATCTTCCATATATGTTGGAGCCAATATGGCGCTTCCTTCTTTTGGTGCCTACGAAGGCAATTTGAAACGAAGCAATCAGCCCAATAGCCAATTAGAAGCAGAAAATGAAAGTGCTGCGTGATAATATTCTTCTCAGAAACCCCGGTACCACTGTTTACTGTCGCTATCAATTAGATGAATTTAGAAAGGAACACATGCGTGGCGAGGAACCATGGACAACAGGATCAAGGTAAATACAAAGGAATTTTATGGATATCAAGGGAAAAATGATAACCTGGAAGCATTCGAGTTCTTTAGAGACCGTTGATGCATCAGAGGTGCAGGCGATGTTTTAATTGAATACGTAACACCAGTATTGACAAAGTAAAGCGACGCTCCAGTTGTGCGTTTAAATTCTGTTGTAAAATGGTTGCGCGTCTGGTGCAGAAATAATCACATGAAATGCAGGGACTGATCAGACATTGCTAAAGAGATAGCTTGACGTCGACGGGGATATTGGGGAAAGAAGGGAGTAAGGAAAGAAGGAAGCGAGTAGGGAAGCGAGGAATGAGGGAGGAAATGAGGGAGGGAATGAGGAAGGGAAAGGGGAGGGCAGGAAGGGAGGGAGGGAGGGAGGGGGAGGGAGGGAAGGGGGACGGGGGGAGGGGGGAGGGAGGGAAGGAGGGAGGGGGAGGAATGAAGGAAGGGAGGAAGGGAGTAAAGGAGGGAATTTTGTACTATTCCCGTACCCTATATCGGATTTTACTCAGATAGGCATCGACACAAAGTAAAATGGCTCATAGTTCAGTGTTGAGTCTATCAAACATGTAAGCTTATTAAATACCTTAGCGATACACATAGAGAAACCTTGTGAGCAAGATCAAACTTCTTCAATAAGCTATAGTACAGAGCATTTTTATATCCTCATCACACAATGGTTACTTGTGGAGGTCAAATACACCATGAATCAATGTCTCTACCTTCCTTCTTTGTCTTCCCCAGAATTAACTTTAATCGTAGGTTTCCTGTTGTTTTGAAACTTTCCTCACATATATCCAACGGGGATACCATATATGTCACATTCTATTAGCTAGATGGGGTCCACTCGTAAAAGAGGTCGCTCGTTAACCTTCGGTAGACGTGCCTGCTAATCACAGTAACAAACACCAGCTGTAATCGCAAGACTGCAACAGGTAAGAACCTATACAGAGCTATGAAGGACTATCCTCCCCGCAATAGAAAGGAAAGCCTGCTTTACAGCAGAATGTTTCAGTTTTGGTGTTCTGACTATATTCTTGGCCATCCCTCTCATCATGCTTCCCCAGTATGTGAGTTCTAAGGTTAACCATATTATAGCCTGCTCATCTTCCTTATAATTCTCAAAATTCGTGGCACCATTTCCCCCTCTTGGCAATTGGCCTCGCCGAATTAAGCCATATTAAATAACATCCTCTAATACATATTCTGGGCCTATTCTCTTGTTCTCTTGGTTGTTCTCTTCTATTGCTACGAAGCTAACTAACCTCAGAGTTTTCAACGTCATATTATATCATGTAATACCAAAATACGAAAATCAAACTAAATACAATCCATAACTATACAATTACGAATACATGTGATAAAACCCTAATCCATGGGTGTACATTACTATTCAGTCACCATTTCCAGCTCTTTCCCACCAAGTCCGTTTTCAAAATGTACCCTGATTCTCTGCCATGAATCCCAATAGTCTTCGTGCTCTCAGAACATTCATGAATAACGATCTCACCCTCCTTCAGCAGCGCCTCCCAATCAGCGCGGATGATTGATATTGATTGAAGTTTGGTTGCGACAAATCTTTTTAATGTCTCGCCCGAGTCATTCCGCACTGCAGCCAAGCTTGCTGTTATCGATTTTTTCCCTCAATGATACCATCAATTTCTTGTCTCCGATAGCGATCTGTTTCGTAAGACCTTGGATTACGACAGTTTTGCCAGGCAGAATACACTTTCCGTCATTCTCTCTATATCACTTAGCAGAGGTCGCTTTGGTGCTACCTCTTGCACCCACGCACAACTCACTGACTTGATCTATTTCACCACTAACTTCCATCCTGCACTCAAAAACACTTGGACCATTTCCGATATTTCCCTACCATTTCTAGGCCTCGCTATCTCCATCGCAGGTGATAGACTACTGACCGACATCCACTATAAACCCACTGACTCCCATGGCTATCTGGACTACACTTTTGCCCACCCTGCTTCCTGTAAGGGCTCCATCCCCTACTCCCAATTCCTCCGTTTACGCCGCATCTGCACCCAGGGTGAGGTGTTCCACACCAGGGCATCGGAGATGTCCTCATTATTCAGGGAACGGGAGACCCCTCTTCTACTATCGTCTTCTAACATAAATGAGGCTCTCAACGGGGTCTCTTCTATACCTCGTAACCCTGCTCTCACCCCCCACCCACACCCCCCCCCCCCCCCACTCGTAACAAGGGTAGAGTGCCCCTTGTCCTCACCTTCCACCCTACCAGCCGTCACATACAACATATAATCTTCCAAGATTTTCGCCACCTCCAACGGGAGCCCAGTACTGGCCACATGTTTCCAACGGCCCCCCCCCCCCCCCCCCGTCTGCTTTCCGCAGAGACTGCTCCTTCCGTAACTCTCTGGTCAATTCGTCCCTTCCCAATCAAACCACCTGGCACTTTCCCTTGCAACCGCAGGAAATGCTACACTTGTCGCTGTACCTCCGCCCTTGACTCCATTCAAGGACCCAAGCAGTCTTTCCAGGTGCGGCAGAGGTTCATCTGCCTCTCCTCCAACCTCATCTATTGCATCCGCTGCTCTAGATGTCAGCTGCTCTACATCCGTGAGACCAATCGTAGGCTTGACGATCGCTTCGCCCTACACCTCCGCTCGGTATGCATTAACCTACCTGATCTCCAGGTGACTCAGTACTTATACTCCCATTCCCATTTCGAATCCGATCTTTCTGTCCTCGGCCTCCTCCATGGCCAGAGCGAGGACCACCGTAAATTGGAGGAGCAGCACCTCATATTTCGCTTGGGCAGTTTGCATGCCAGAGGTATGAGCATTGACTTCTCTAATTTTAGGTAGTCCCTGCTTTCTCCTCCCCTTCTCATCTCTCGCTCAGCCCACTGTCTCCGCCTCTTGCTTTCTTCTTCCCGCCCCCACCATCATATCAGTCTCAAGAAGAGTCTTGACCCGAAACGTTGCTTATTTCCTTCGCTCCATAGACGCTGCCTCATCCGTTGGGTTTCTCCAGCAATTTTGTCTACCTTCGATGTTCCATCATCTGCAGTTCCTTCTTAAACAGAGATAGCGATATGATACTTTCCCATGGATAGAGCAACACTAACAAAAAACATTTGGTTTTTATTATATTAATCGCAAGCTTACAGTTGAGCAATGAGTAAATGAACAATCAGATGATTGGGGATGATCAGCCATGATCATGTTGAATGGCGGTGCTGGGTCGAAGGGCCGAATGGCCTACTTCTGCACCTATTGTCTGTTGTCTATTGTCTAGAATCTACCATACCCATCATTTCTACTTTGATGACATTGGTCCAATATGATGTCCCTTAGTTCTTCGTCAATTATTACAGCATGGTCAGGAGCATTGTGCAGTTATCCAGGCTCCAAGTTTATACAGACCAATATTATGTACCTGCAATAGGGTAAAGCTGCATTCTTCAGCTGGTGTGGATCATGGAGAACAACAATAATTTCCCCTGAGCAGCTTGGCATATCTGGTTCAATGAATCGCTATAGTCAGCGACTTAGATGTCAATCAGGTTACACGTTCTGACTCCATTGTTTCAGTTGTGAATTCGATATCCTATTGGGGACATGGTGGTTGGCTAACATTAGAATGACAACCTATACCTAATAAGGTTTAAACATTTTAACTTTGTTAAGAAATACTTGCGATGATTCCTCTCCTATCTTACTAAGTGTCTCCGCATCTTTAAATCGCAGTACTGACGCATTCTGCATCTTCTCGCTCACCAGTTCTAATTCTGCTACATCTATGAATTTAACAGTGGATAGCCCTGTTGCATACAGTATCAAGCTCCAATTACCTTTGTCAGGCCTCTTCGGGTTCTTCGTGTTTTTATCGCTTTCCCCAACAACTGCTCCCTTAAGAAAATTTATTTTTGTTATGTTCTTGGTATGGTTTATTTTTTTGGGGGGGAGGGGGATACTTTTTTTTCAAGTTCTTACCTTCCCGGTGATGTGATCAAATTTCGGATCACATTCTTCGGGCTCTGCGGCCTACCATCGCTGGAGCTGGAAGCCACCTCGGACTGTCGGGAGCCCCACCGCGGAGCGCGGACTTAACATCTGAGCGGATCCCTTGCCTCGATTGCCCGCCGCGGGCGAGCTGACAATCCCCCGATGCAGGAGCTGAACGCCTCGACGCGGAGGGCCCGAACGCCGCCGGCTATGGGAGTCAAGATCGTCCCGTCAACGGAGGGCTCGAGGCCCCCGACTGAGCAAGAACGAAAGGAAGCACTTGAACTTTATTTCGCCTTCCATCACAGTGAGGAATGTGTAGGAGTTACTGTGGTGGATGTTCATGTTAATATGTGTTTTTGGACTTCCGGTGGCGCCATGTTAGACTAACAGACGTGCACCTAGCTCCTCTCCCGAAAAACGTCACGATTTATCGTGTAGAACGGGTCCAGAAATCGGGATTGTTTTTAAAAACCTTACCGGAGCTTCTGGTCGTCGCGCTGATGACGTCATCGTTAAACGCGATGTTTTAAACGGTGGTTTGAAGCCCTTTAAATGAGTAAACTGTCTCCAGCTGTGAGCCCTCAGAGAGCAGTGAATAAGCTGCTGACAGGCCAGAAGAAGTCTGAAGCAGAAGTTACTTCTGAAGTTACCTCTGAAGTCTCTGAAGTCTCTGAAGTGGCTGCAGAAATGGATACAAGATCTAAGAAAGACTTTGATGACGAAGAAATCAATGAAAAATTTGAAAGATGAGATTTCGGATAATATGAAGGAAGATAAGAAGGAAATGAAGGAAAATAGGAGGGAAGATAAGAAGGAAATGAGGGAAAATACGGCAAAAATGATGGAAGGAATGGAGAAGATGATGAAGGATTTAAACGCTGGTAACCAGAAGAATATGATGGATTTACTGGACATTATGAATAAACGAATTGATGAGGTGAAAGATGGACTATCAGAGAAAATGGATAAGATGGATGTAACTACTACGGATAAGTTCACGGTTGTGCCTGAAACAGTAGCTGCAAGTATGCACACAATTACGGAATTGGAGAAAAACACGGCTCGAGTGGTTGAAGACATGGCGAAATTGACGCAAGAATATGAGCAAATGAGGCGAGAAAACGAACAAGCTTCACTACAGATGGTGACTCAACTGGAGAAAGTCTCAGCCAAATGCCTGGACCTGGAAGCTCGCTCTAGACGCTAGAATTTGAGAATTCTTGGTGTTTCAGAGGGGGCAGAAGGGGAGCAGGTATGTGAATTTGCCATGGGCTTGTTGAAACAACTGTTGAATCTTTCCAAGGAACCGAAAATCGAAGTGGCTCATCGTGTCCCAAGATTTAAACAAAGATCTGGTGCGGGAAAAGCTTATCCACGACATATTATTGTGAAATTTCGGGATACTGTAGAACTGGAATATGTTATGAACAAAATCAAATACGGTGTACAACTGCGGCTGGACAAGGACACTATTAAGATATTCAGGGACTATCCGTATGAAATTGTGCAAAAAAGAAACAAATTTGATGAGGTTAAAGATCTTTTAAGAGGGAGAGAAGGGATCAGATTTGGGGTTTTTTATCCCGCGAAAATGCGTATTTCCTTTAATGGTCTTGAAAAGTCATTTGTTAAGCCTGAAGACGCATTCAAATATGCCCAAACTATCGTTGAAAAACAGAAATGAAAGGGAGTTTTGGCAGATCTGTACCATTCTAAGCAATGCTTTGTCTGGGGATAGTTACACTGTTATCTTTGGAATGTTGAATCAAGGACATTTTCTGTTCAAAACGTGTAAACAACTGAACAGTTGGAATATAAACCAGAAAATAATTGCTTATTGATTAAAATATTATAACCAATTGTAAGAACTTATCCTATTAACAACTTAACAAGTTATGTAGGTTAGATTAGAATACTAACAAAAACAAAAATAAAAAATAATGAACTAACATACTAATATGAATTTTTAATAAATTGTAACCTTATCTATAAGTGGGAGGAGGGGATGAGAAACGAGCACCTGGCTTATGTCCAGGGGCACGTCTCGTTAACCCCTTCAACCAACAGTTGATTCTTATTGAAGTCAAAAATATTGGTTTAATAATTAAACTCCGATATATATATATGTTATAAGGAAATATCAGGGTAAAATTGTATTATATATCTGAATGTGAGGCCTCGTTTTAATATTTTAATATGTTATGATTAACTAAGAGAGCGGAGCTATTTGTGTAACAACGCAATGGAAGTCAAAACAAGGTTTTTTCCCACCTACAGGTGGGACACTCGCTACAGTGCCGACTATATCAGACACTGTAGCCTCACTTTTTTAGGGTTTTTTTTACCACATAAAATCACTTGTTTGTGTTTTGTGTTTAGTGATAAGCGTAAAATGGACATACCAGCAAAATATAATAATTCAAAAACTCCCCCAATAATGAAAGAGTTAGTTATTAATTAATTGTTGTCATATTTAAACTTTCCTGTTGTAAAAGGCCAATTGTAATGCATGATGAGATTTGGACAACTCCTATCATGCCAGGTTTTTTTCCCTTTAAGTTGAAAAGTTCACAGCTCTCTTGCAAGCTTTTTTATGTAAGTTGAATAGTTCGCAGCTCTCTTACAAGTTTTTTTATGTAAGTTGAAGAGGTTAATCAGATAAGAAGGGGCCCAGAGGATGCCATTGGGGTAACTGGCTTTTGGCAAAGAGTGAAAAACAACTCCATATTTGGAGGTGGATGATGGTTTTTGTGGCATTACATCATGCAATTGGTTTTATATCGGTACGTATATAAGCTTCGATGTTCTGGTATTTCTTTGTGTGTGCTGCTGGAGATTCAGACGTGAGAACCTGTTGCCTCTGGGTCTCTCAGTTCACACCTGTCAGACGTTAAATTAAAGCTTTGTATGGTCTTAAGAATTTGTACTTTGTCTATCTTTTAAGTGAACTTTTTCATTGGCGTAGTCGCGCAGGTCTCGCTGGGACACCATCAACAGCTGAATGACCTCGAGGTTGCACATGTTACCGGGTTTGGCAAGGGAGAAAACTGAGCTCTAATCGGTCCGTTGCAACCGACCCCTCGACATTCCCGGGAACATAGGTGATTCTTCATCAGACGTTGTGTTGGTTCCCTGCCGAGGTTCTTAGAGATAGACAAAGGTAAGACCAATTGTGAATTGTGTATGTATTTTTACGTATGAATTTTGTGTATGTATTTTTAAGACAGACTTGTGCTTGTATTTTTAAGAAGGGCTTGTGTATCTTGTTAAGAAGGACGTGAGTGGTTTCTCTTTCTCTCTCTCTGTCTATCTCTCTTTGTTTTTTTCTTTTCTCTCTACTAAGGGCTTATCGGCCTCGTTGAGACATCCGTGTTTTGTCGGGTTGAGATACGGGAGGTGAGGTGTGCGTCTGGCTTATTGAAACATCCGGGGAGTTGTCGGATTGAGAAATAAGTGGCGTTGTATATTACAAAGTTAAACAGTCAGCCAAATTGAGAAACTGGGGTCTCGAGTCGCGAGTCGGCCTGGTTGATATATTTTGCACGATTCGGAATTAAGAAGTCTGCTTTCTCTTTCTCTTTCTCTCTATCTATCTATGGGGAATGCTCCGGATAACAGTGATGGGGGAACCCCCGTTCAACAAATGTGTTATTTGAATTTTAAGTATAATAAGAAATTTAGAATATTAAGTTACAAGCTGACCACATGGTTAGGAAATGAGAAAAGGTGATGGGATCCCTTTTTCTGACAAAGCAAAATAGGGGAAATTGGCTGGGAAATTCGGACAGAATTAAACATTTCCTGACTAAAGCAGACGAAGAAAAGGAAGGGAGTAAGGACTGAGGCAGGAGAAGAGAAACAGTATTAAATTCAACATTGAGAGTTAAAACAAACCTGCCTTCAAGATTTGAATAGCCTTTGGCACAGCGCAACAGAATGGCAGGCAACCTTGCATTGCTAAGCCTCGGATGAGAATGTGGGTCTTTGTCTGTGGAATTTGATATCTTATTGGGTGTGGTCAGACTTTGAAAAAATAGGAGTCTGATTGGTCGCCACTTCAGTGGGTGTGGCCAGACTTTGAGTGATGGGAAATCTGACTAATCACGATCTGGATCATGTCCAATCACAGAGTCCAGGATCCTGACTGACAGGGAATTGGACCATCCTACCCTGCTGCCTATCATTGTGAAGATTTATGGTGGAAGGAAAATGCTGTAACGGGTTTTATTTCCAACTTAATTTTCTTGTTTCAACAAGAAGGCTTTCACAATTAAAAGACTTTATAACCACAATTGTGACCTCAGTCCTCCCAGAGCTAATAAAAAAACAGCAGCTTGTAAAATCTTTCTTGTAAATTTTTTGAAACCAAGTTTTTGGTGGGAAAAAAAAAAATAGGGTTTTGTCAGAAAAAGGGAAAGTAGATTACAAAGAGACGTCTTTGAAGTAAATATAGTATGAACTGCTTTTGTAAATGGCTTTTGTACATTCTTTTGTGTATGTGTATGGGTTCCTTTAAGAGACTGAAATGCATGGGGTCCCTTGGTGTAAATAGGTTTTTTAAATTCTTGTTGCTATGATAAAAAAAAACTAATCAGGTTTGAAGTCTTTGATACCTGTGTTACACTTTGAAGCTATGTGGAGTGTGTTTTTGGATCATGACTTAAGAGAAAAATGTGCAAATGTGTTATTTGTTATAAATGTTTAAAGAGCTTTGTGTTTGAAACAATAGTTGTGTGTGTCCCTTTAACACATGGCAATGTCTGGGGGCTTTAACATTGATCACCTCGAAGCAGCAGTTTGACTGTTTTTACAGTGTTTTTTTCTCTACTGATAAGGATTCCACTGAGAATTCCGATGCGGTTCAGTGCTTTCAATTAAAGGGGCACACTCAGATTCTTCAGATTTGGAGTATTTAAATCAAATACTTTTTTAACATTGTTAACTTCTGTGGTTCTAAATACTGAGTTTTGTGTAGGTCTATTGTGGACTTTATTTTGATGTGCAAAATTTTGTGTTGTGACAATTGAATTGTTTTGTGTGACATTTTTGGCCAAAATGAAACACAAGGCATGAAAGAGCTAATTGATATTACATTGCTTGCTGAGATACTTCACAAGATCATGTTGCTTGTATTTCTCTTGGGACAGGCTTTCTCCAGTGGAACAGATAAGAAGGGAGAGAGGGAAATAGGACTTTTGCGTTCCATCACAGTAAGGAGGTGTTTGGAGATTCACTGTGCTGGATGTTGTGTGGAACTGTGTGTTTTGTTTTTGCTGTTATGACTACAGGGAACGAAAATCTGTTCAAACTTTTGTTTGTTTGAATTGTTTGAATGACAATAAAAGGAATTCAGCAGAGATTTTATATGACCATCCACTGGGGGCAACATGGAACCAGAATGCTCCAAAGGCTGTTCACTTTCATCACATGACAATGGAAATGACTAATTATATTTTATCGTTAACCAGGGCATTGAAGGATGTACAATAGAACCACTATGTCTAAAATTGAACCTGGTACTTGTGTAATAATCAGGAATTGGATGAGGAAGATTCGGGACATTTGGTGGGAAGGGCATTACCAGGTCCTTCTAACAACCCCTACCGCAGAAAAGGTGGAGGGGAGACATGCGTGGGTTCACTTTCACCACTGTAAGATTGTCAGTATGGTGCCAAAAAGATAAATGTTAACTTCTTTCATTTAAGAAATCCCTTTCTAGGATAGATTGCGATGGACATGTCGCTATTTCTCGCCTCTCTTGGGACATTGATAGCCATCAGATCTGCGAGAAACTGAGTATGCCGATGTAATGCAATGTGATGGTGGCATTGGCAGATTTGCAGGTGACGCAGGGCTGGGTGACTGCGAGTTGTGGGAAGGATGCTATGGACTGAGGGTGACCACAGGCTACGTACCCACTGGTGGTGTGACTCACGTGTGGAAGTTTCACCTACAGGCCCTCAGTGATTAACTAATTATTATACACAGCAATTAACCGATGCCTTGCCAGGTCTGCATTCTAAGGTACAAGAAGTGCAGATACCACTACCAGTTGAACACAGGGACGAGTTCATACTGTCAGACTACATACTGATAAGGCATTGGGACGGAAGGAATTAAAACTGTGTTGAACAGAACTGTACCAAGTGGTATCAACAACATCAACCGCCAAGAAGATTGAAGATCACCGCGTTGGATTCATCTGATTGACTTTAAACAGTTCGGAGAACCAAAAAAGGACAATGGGGCTATTGACCCTCTTTTATATTCTGGGGTTGGCCCATATGGACTGGACTTGGTGAAATAATCTGTTTTTGTTTATGAGTTTTGAATTTGCCCTTCGTAATAATAAATGTATGCTGGTTGTGTATGCTCATCCCATATAATGGTGGAGAAGGAATACCCCTCATAACAATACCACTTAACCTTACTGAGATTCTGGCAGAGAAAGGGGGTACATGTGCTATTATGGGGCGTGAATGCTGTACTTACATCCCTGATGAATCTTCTAACATTACAGATTTAGCAGCACATATTACTGCAGAAATAAAGAAGATTACAGAGGTAGGGGAGGAAATGCATAACTTTAATAAAGGTGTAGAATGGTGGCCATTTAGTATGTTTGGAGGAATATGGGGAATGGTAATACATTATGGATCGATTGTACTGCTGATCATTATCTTAATCTATGTACTGAAATGTCTGAAGCCTTTACTATGTACTAACCAAGGACTGTAGTGTTATCATTATATGATAAAAGGGAGGAATGAAAGAGTTAGTTATTAATTGATTGTTGTCATATTTAAACTTTCCTGTTGTAAAAGGCCAATTGTAATGCATGATGGGATTTGGACAACTCCTATCATGCCAGGTTTTTTTCCCTTTAAGTTGAAAAGTTCACAGCTCTCTTGCAAGCTTTTTTATGTAAGTTGAATAGTTCGCAGCTCTCTTACAAGTTTTTTTATGTAAGTTGAAGAGGTTAATCAGATAAGAAGGGGCCCAGAGGATGCCATTGGGGTAACTGGCTTTTGGCAAAGAGTGAAAAACAACTCCATATTTGGAGGTGGATGATGGTTTTTGTGGCATTACATCATGCAATTGGTTTTATATCGGTACGTATATAAGCTTCGATGTTCTGGTATTTCTTTGTGTGTGCTGCTGGAGATTCAGACGTGAGAACCTGTTGCCTCTGGGTCTCTCAGTTCACACCCGTCAGACGTTAAATTAAAGCTTTGTATGGTCTTAAGAATTTGTACTTTGTCTATCTTTTAAGTGAACTTTTTCAATACCTAAAGACCTGGGATATGGACGCACCACAAGATTCAAAGGTACTATAATTATTCAAAATGCATGACACCACACAAAAGAACCTAGGAGGAATCTCATTTTGTAGTTGGAATATAAGAGGTATTAACGAACCTATTAAAAGGGGTAAGATACTAGCTCAGCTGAAACTGTACAACTCTGACATTACCTTCCTACAAGAAACACACCTAAAACCTCAGGATCAAGTTAGACTGAGGGCGAAATGGATAGGTCAAACATACCATTCTTCATTTACTTCAAAATCTAGAGGCACGTCAATCATCATAAGAAAAGGTATACCATTTAAAGCAAAGAATATTATAACAGATATAGAAGGGAGATACCTAATAGTTAATGGAGAAATCCATGACACTCCACTTACTTTGGTAAATATATATGCCCCTAACTTTGATAACCCCCACTTTTTCAATAAAATTTTCAACATAATTGCAGAGTCAAACTATCAAAATGTTATAATAGGAGGAGACTTTAACTGTGTTTTAGATCCGTACTTAGATAAATCAAGTCAAAAACAGAGAGGGAATATGAAATCGAAAACTGGGGAACTCCTCAATACCTATATAAATAACACTAATATAGCAGATGTTTGGAGAATTGTTAATCCAACTGGCAGGGAATATTCGTTTTACTCAATGGTACATAAGACATACTCACGTATAGACTACTTTCTGCTGGATACAAAATTAATCCCCCAAACATCTAATGCAATATACCATACAAATTCAATTTCAGACCATTCCCCACTAACTTTCTTTTTAAAACTGGAAGGATTGTCTAAGAATAAATCGTTCTGGAGATTTAATTCTCAAATTTTAAAAGATCCACAAGCGAGTATATATTTAAAAGAACAAATGGAGGTCTTTTTTCAAACAAATGATACTTCAGATATATCGCCTACTTTATTTTGGGAATCTTTTAAAGCATACATTAGGGGTATTATAATTTCATATCAAGCTTTTCAAAATAAAAAGAATAAGAATGAACAAAGACAGTTAGAAGAACTTATTAGACAAATGGATATAGATAATGCTAAAGATCCATCAATAGATAAACATAATAAAATAATAATTTTAAAATTTAAATTAAATAAATTATTATCTGCCAAACTTATAAGACTTTTTCAAATTACAAAACAAGAGCACTTTGAATTTGGGGATAAACTGCATAAACTTTTGGCTCGCCAGCTAAAAAAACGAGAAAAGGAACATACTATACCAAAGATCGAATCAGATAAAGGGGAATTATTAACAACACCGAAGGATATTAATAAAAGATTTGCGCAATTTTACGAGAATTTGTATACATCTAAAACGATAATTGATTCCAATAATATCACAAAGTTCTTGGATACCTGTAATCTTCCAAAGTTAGAGCTGAAGGAACAAGAGGAACTGGGTGCACAAATCTCAATTAAGGAATTAGAAGATACAATAAACTCATTAAAGAATGGAAAAACACCAGGCCCTGATGGATTTACTAATGAATTTTATAAAAGCTTTTATGATAAACTAATACCAAGATTACAAAAAATGTACCAATACGCTTTTAAAAAACGAATACTACCTGATACATTAGCGGAATCAACGATTACATTAATACCTAAGAAAAATAAAGATTTAGAAGAACCTGGTTCATATAGAGCTATAGCATTGTTAAACACAGATCAAAAAATATTAGCGAAAACATTAGCTAGAAGATTAAGTAAATACATTAGTAAATTAATAAACCCAGATCAGACAGGGTTTATCTCTAAGAGATACTCTTCTAATAATATGAGACGTCTACTCAACATAATGCACTCACACAAATCTGAAGATCAAGAATTATCAATTATTTCACTGGATGCTGAAAAAGCATTTGATCAAGTAGAATGGAATTATATGGATAAAGTATTACAAAAATTTCAACTGGGAGAGAATTTTATTTTATGGATTAAGTTACTATATAACAAACCTACAGCTAGAATACTAACTAATAACATATTATCCTCGAAATTTCAACTATCAAGGGGAAATAGACAAGGATGCTCATTATCACCACAGCTGTTTGCTCTCATTATTGAACCGCTAGCAGAAAAAATTAGAATACACCCTGATATTCATGGATATAATACTAAAGACTCATATAATAAAATATCTTTATACGCGGATGATATATTACTGTATATAACAAAACCTCAAATCACTATACCAAATATATTAAATTTAATTGAAGACTTTGGATCTTTTTCTGGATATAGAATAAATTGGAATAAAAGTGAAATTATGTCAATAAAACCGAGAGATTCAACACATCTTTTAAAATTCCCTTTTAAAATAGCTACAGAAAAATTTAAATATTTGGGAATCGAAATTACCAGAACATATCAAGGTATGTTCAGGGCAAATTTTGACCCCCTACTTAATAAATTAAATACACTAATTAAATTCTGGAAAACGCTCCCGATGTCTTTAATAGGCCGAATAAACGCAATAAAAATGATCTTTTTACCACAAGTTTTATACCTATTTCAATCAATTCCTATATACTTACCTAAGAAGTTTTTTAAAAAACTCGACTCAGATATCACTAATTTTATTTGGGACTATAAATCACATAGAATACAAAAAACTCATCTGAATAAACCTAAAGTATTGGGGGGTTTAGCACTACCTAATTTTATGTATTATTATTGGTCAGTAAATATTAAAAACATGATTCAACTGATGGATAACTCCGCCCAGCAAGTAGACTGGATTGTAATGGAGAAAGAGGATTGCTCCTCTAGAAACATTGGAGCGATCCTCCTCTCTCCAATGAAACTGAATAACATAAATTATAATAAGAACCCAATTATTCATAGTACAATCCGTATTTGGAAACAAATAAAACAAAATTTAAAATTAAGAAATTTATCACTTTTATTACCTATAGTCAATAACCCTTCGTTTAGTCCTTCTATTATAGATAAAGCTTATACACAATGGGATAGACTAGGAATTAAAACGCTTGGTGACTTGTATGAAACTGGAAAATTACTTTCATTTCAACAATTACAAATAAAATATAAACTCGGAAATAATCAATATTTTAAATATTTTCAAATATGCGACTATTTGAAAAAATATACAAAAGATCATTATAATAACCCGGTAGATGTATTGGACGAGGCAATGCAGATAAAAGCGGAATCAGCAAACTTAATATCATATTTGTATAATATTATTTTAAATGTACAAATACCACCTACGGAGGGTATCAGAAGAGACTGGGAACAAGAGTTAGCTATTAAAATTTCAAAGGAAAGTTGGAATGAATACTTATTAAACGTGCATAAATGCTCGATTAATGTAAGACACACTTTAATACAATTTAAAATTTTAGATAGATTATATTATTCAAAAACTAAAATTCATAAAATTTTCCCAAACGTATCATCTATTTGTGATAAATGTCAATCCCAAGAAGCTACTATAGTCTTCTGTACAAAAATTCAAAAATTTTGGAATGAAATTTTTGAAATCTTTACAAAGTTATTTAAAACAAGACTGATACCCAAAGCAGAATGGATTATCTTCGGAATAACGGAAGATGATCCAGAACTAAATGTGTTTCAAAAGAAATTAATGGACTATGGGTTAATAACTGGAAAAAAGCTAATTCTAAAATTTTGGAAGAAGGCTCCAATACCAACTATAAATATGTGGATTTCAAATATGTTTGAAACATTACACCTAGAAGAGATAAGACTCCTCCTAGCAGGTAAACCAGATCACTTCCACCTGACGTGGTCTGCATTTATAGAATTATTACAAACATAGGGTGCAAAAGTACTTTAAAAAAAATAAAAAATTGAGGTCAGGTAAGGGGGAATGATAGTTGAAGAGTTGGTATGTCCTATTTACGTAATGCTCAAAAAAATATTTGTTTTTTCTTTTTTTTTTCCTCTCTCTCTTTCTCTTTTTTTTCCTAGGGCCTATTTCTTAACTCTTTTGTTTTTGTTTTTAATTTCGCTCTTATAGGGTCTTCGTCCTTTTTTGTTGTTACATTTTCTACACTTTTCTACACTTTCACTTTTTCCTTCACTTTCTTCTTTCTTTCAATCTTTTCCTTTTCTAGTGTAAAAAAAATAAATAAAGGGAGTACATTAATTGTAAGAAGATACAAATGACGAGTATTAATGTATGTGGTTGTAATGTAATGTACTTCTAATAAATAAAAATAAAAAAAAATAAAAAAATAAAAATAAAAAAAAATATGTGTTTTTGACTGATCTGTTACTTTTAATTGTATGACTGACCTGGCCAATGAAATTGCTCGTATATGTTGCAAAACATACTTGGCGAATAAAGTGTGATTCTGATTCTGATTCTGATTCTGATAATTCCCTTGTGGGTATATAGCACCATCCGGAATATCCAACCCCGTAAGGTTAAACATCACCTGAATGTAACGGTAATGTGGAACAAAGGTTACTTTATCTTTCCTCGCGGACATCACTAAACTGTGACCATCTACCACCTTAATGTCCTCATCACAGAGGGTCGGGCTCTCGGCAGTTGTGACCCGAGGTAAGTGAGTTAAACAAACATTTAACCAAACCATGCAATGTTGATCTCCACATAATACAGTTCCCCAGACCCACCTCAATCCATAATAAATCGCTTGTGCCTCGCCCCTTTGATCTTCAGGGAGCCAACCCCAAACACTACAATTCCAAAATATCCAAGTAACATTTCCCCCTTCACGGTGCAGCATTTGCCCTATCATTAATATAGCTCAATTTGTGCAGCGGGCTACTTAAAACTTTGGCAACTGCGTCCAACAATTTTCCTCTTATTCCTGTTAAAGTTTCTGATGATTAGATGTTGTCTCGGTGGATCACTCATGATTCCAGCCTGATGCATGCATACCAGATACCTGCAATAACAAAACCAAATCCAACGCATTGTTAGGTGTGTTAGTTAAATTCTTCCTTATGTTTAAACTGAGTCCAACGATTCCAGTTAGCGGTCCCTTTCATGTCTACTAGGGCACATATTTCTACTGCCATTATAACACTATTTGTTATAGTGATGACACCCAGCCTCGCTGCCTCACCGGTTACCGATGACGCCCAACCTCGCTGCCTCACCGGTTACTCTTACAACTCCTCCTCCCCGGGTCCTACTCACCGTGCCGTCGCACCGAACCCATCAAACCTCGCCGCCCTACCGATCTTCCGCCCACCGGGACCTCCCACACTTCGCCCGCTGACGCGGACCCTACTCCCCGCGGACTCCCAACATCGATTCCACCGACCCTCGCCACTCCACCGCCCTCCACCAGCCCGCAGCCATCGCCTTACCTGCAGCCTGGACTCAGCACCGGGCCTGAAGCTTCCACGCTGCAGACTCCCACTACCCCGGGGTTTGACTGCGCTGGGTCCTAGCGCTAGTCCCCCTAACCCTGGTAACCTCAGTGGCTGTTCCACTGGGTCTTCCCCCATCCCCCTCAAACCATGGGACCCCAGCTCTTCCCCACCCAAACTACCGTCTTCATGCTCCTTCCTCCCTGTCCACCCACCCCCCCTCCCCCCACCAGACATCGCCTCGGCCTCAGTCCACTTACCTGCCTTCCTCTGGCCCCAAACCCCATCCCTGCCGGGTGTTCACCATCCCCCCTGACCTCCCCCTCTCTGATACCTAACAGTCTGTCCTCAGCAGAGGCCTTACCTTTGTCCCGCTCCGTCCCCACCTTTCCCTCCTGACCTCCCCCTCTCTGGTACCGAATGGTCTGTCCTCAGCAGAGGCCTTACCTTCGCCTCCCTCCGTCCCCACCTTAATGGGTTCCGCGCCCGCCACGACTTGGAGCTCTTCTACCGTCGCCTCCGCCTCACAGCTTCTTCCATGGGAATGAGTCCTCGCCCCCCATTGTTGGGAGGAAATGGGAGGAGTCAAACGAAAAGATATTAAGGGTAAGGACCAGCTCCGCTAGCTCCGTCTCCAACGGACTCCCTCCTCTTGGACCCCCCCCCATGGCCATCTTCCGGCTTTAGACCATTTTATTCAAAACTGCCGGCGGGACATAAACCGCTTCAACTTCTCCACTCCCCTGTCTCACTCTAACCTCTCCCCCCCCCTGAACGTACAGCCATCGACTCACTCCGCAACAACCCAGACTGGGTTATCAAACCCACTGACAAGGGAGGTGCCATGGTAGTCTGGCACGCTGATCTCTACAAAGCTGAGGCCACGCGCTAACTCTCATCGGAAATTGGAGGAGCAACACCTCATATTCCGCTTGGGCAGTTTGCACCCCAGCGACTTGAACATTGACCTCCAATTTCCAGTAGCCCTTGCTGTCTTCACCCCTTCTCAGCTCTCCCTCAGCACTCTGGCTCCTCCTCTTCCTTTCCTCTTCCCGCCCCCCACCCTACATCAGTCTGAAGAAGGGTTTCGGCCCGAAACGTTGCCTATTTCCTTCGCCCCATACATGCTGTCTCACCCGCTGAGTTTCTCCAGCACTTCTGTCTACCTTCGATTTTCTAGCATCTGCAGTTCCTTCTTGAACTATTTGTTTCATATTAGCTTCAATGCTTACTTTATCCTTTTCACGATATTTGAACCTCCACTGGTCAATTAACGCTTTCCTTAATTCATGCAATAATCTCAATGAACATGATAACTTTTCCCTTACTGTGACAAACATCTGCTCTTGTCGTTTTTCCATGTTCGATCGGTTCATTGCTCATTCTGCCATCGGCTCTTATGTATTACCCCTATCCCTCTCGCTGTGGTTGCATAAACTTCATTAGAATGGCTGTTTGTACCTTAACCCATCCTTGTCGAAACTTGGTCAAGACTAAATCACCTTCATTGGAGTCACCTCCGGGAGAAGGCAAGCTGCTGTTATCAGCTTTGTACCATGTTATTTGTGTTATATGTGTCTCCCAGAGGAGGTGACTTACACTCTTTGTATGCATGCCATCATATAATCATGTGCAACCCCAAAGGCATATCTGCTGTCGGTATAAATATTCACTCTGTTTCATTTTCCTATCTTGTGGGGCCTTCGTCAAGGCCTCCAATTCCGTACCTGTCCTGATCTCGCCCCCTAAATCTGCTCTACTTTCAACAATTTCTGCTTCTCTAGCAGGCATTATCCATGCTGTTCGAGAGATACATTTATAATATTTACTTGATCCATTCCCATAAAATTCTTGTATTCCTGATTCCTCTAAATGCACTTCCACAATCTCCCATTTTCTACCGCTTCTACTTCTATGCATTCATGCTCAATACTTTCCTTCAGCATAATTGTTGCCAGATTACTACATTTACTTTGACTATCTGTATGTGCTTGTCCGCAGTCTCACATTTAACTCGTCAATTATCTGACACTTTCGTTAACTCCACTGCATCTAAACTTGCACTATACTGTGAGGAAAATAGAATTATATTCCCCATCAAAGTGATGGGCTCTGAGACCTCGATTCCCCATTTTGCACATTCAAGTGCTTGAACACATCTTGAACAGTATGCGGAGGAAAGAACTGCAGGTGCGGGTTTAAATCGAAGGTAGACTCAACATGCTGGAGTAACTCCGTGGAACAGGCAGCATCTATGCAGAGAAGGAATGGGTGAAGTTTTGGGTCGAGACCCTTCTACTTGTAGTGGCGATTTGGCCTATTTTGTGTGTCATTAATTATGGCATGTGCCTTTAAATTTTAGACTGCCCGTTATTATGTGGGTGGGATTTATTACGTATTCTAGGGTGTGTTTGGAGCTAGGTTTCTTGCGCAGAAGCTTAGTTTTTTTGTTTTAATTTTGAACTTGCATGGGGAAGGCTTACCCTTCGACCATGTAATGTTTAACCGAGACACGATGAGTTTTCTAACGATTGAGCTGGAGTTTGACGAAGATTAAAGTGTACGAGTCGATGAAGAAGGTCGGATATATCCTATTGTGTTTCTTCAACAATAAAGAAACTATTAATCAAAATACTGTGTTATGAAGATGTATCTGTGAAGAAGCTCTGAAGGTCTCACGGAGAGCTCACATGCGTATTACGACATTCTCCTTTAACCATATAATTTCCTTAGTGGCTAGAGGGAGTAATCTCTTGAACGATATAAAAATCTGCCGCTACACTACTAGCCTCGTTCTATCCCCATGTTTTGTGTGACTATAGCTGTGTAGTACCCTCCTTCATAATCGCAGTACCGATTGAAGAGTTTTATTAAATCTGGGAGTCCCAAACGCTGGGGAGTAATTCAGGGCTTGCTTGACTTTTACAAATGCCAACATTTATTTATCTCCGCAATCTTCATTTTCTCTCCCATCCATTGCCTTCGCTCGGGATTTTCCTAAAATCCCATTTCTGTAATATAGGGTTTGACATAATTGACCAACATAGTACTGCATTGACCATCATTTGCATTTTACCGGACACATGCTGAATTTCCAGCACTTGCATCAAAACAAGCTTTTACAAAACGTTTTATCAACTCAAAATCAGCAATCTGTAACACGTGAGCAATATATTTTAAACCTGCAGAATTAAAATGTTATTAAGCAAAGCAATGTTTAAGCTTATTCTCCAATAGCTCCAATCTATCCCCCAAAATGACAATTTCAAATTCCATAATACTAATGTATACCATTCACAATTTGCCCAAATGCAAATTTCTTTCTGATATGTTGGCATCTCATATCCGGAAAAGAGATACTTATGTTTCGAACATTTTAACCGGGATTCCACATGGCAAAAGTGGAATCCTGGTCTATCACTGAGATAAATTAAAAAAATTAAAGAATTAGAAAGAAAACAAACAAACAAAACACAGTTAAGACCAAACAAAACTGGGTCTTCATTAAAACCTTTGGTATTAAACAAAGAATATATTCAACACTATAAGCTTCTAACGAATGTCCAAACAATGAAAGATGAATGGATTGGAGAGGCCTCCTCACACAACTTCTTAAAAGGACAATACCTCTTAAGACACAAGAGATACTACAAATACATTTCACATAGAGGAGCACAATCATTCAGTTACACCCTTTTTTTGATATTACAACTAACGATCGCAGAACAATAATACAGAGTCTACACCTCTAATTACGGGTGGTAAAATCAAACATACTGATCCGATTAGGAGCCACATTGTTGGTGGTCGTCCTGTATAGTATCCTGCCGACTACAATCGTAGGAGGGAATTTTGTATTATATCCGTACCCTATATCTGACTTTACTCAGATGGGCACAGACACAAAATCAAACAGCTTATTTATCAGTGATAAGTCCATCAAACATGCCCAAACTGCTTAAAAAAGCTATTGCAGCCACAATATTTTGAAATCTTCATGAAATAATAGTAACTTGTGGAGTTTAAATAAATCATTAATCAATGTATCCGAAACCTGCCATCTTTGCATTTCTACAGAGTTATCTTTAATCTTACGTTTCCTGTTGTTTTGAAATCTCCCTCCCATTTATCTAACAATTAGATGCCATTAATGTCACTGTCCCTGTAGGGCGGATTGATTGGTTCAATTCGTTAACAACAAGGCCGTTTGTCAACTTTTGGGCGAATTGCCTGCAAAACACAAAGACAAAGAGCAACTGCAATCTCAAGGTTGCAACGGATAAGCACCTAGGCAGAACTGCGAACGACAATCTCCCCTCAATAGTTAAGGAAGCCTGTTTTCCAGCAGAATGTTTCAGCTTTGCTATTCTGACTACATTCGTAGCCATATTTCCCATCATGCTTCCGCAGTATATGACCTTTAGGGCTAACCATATTATAACCTCCGCATCTTCTTCATAATTTTTTTAATTCCCTACTACATTTCCCGCTCTTGGCCATTGGCCAAGCCCAATGAAGAGTTATTTAATAACACTCTCTAATACATTTTCTGCAAATAAACTGCAAACTTTTTGTACCCGCCTAAGGGTTTTCTACTTATTATATTGCTTCCTGTTATAACATAATAAGAACATCAAAACAATCACAACCAATAACTGTACAAATACTAACACGTGATAAAATCCTAATCCGTGGATGTACATTAGCATTCAGTGCCCAGTTCAAGGCTCGTTCCCACCAAGTCCGTTATCTCAAAATATCCTCTGTTTCTCTGCCATGCATCTGAATAGTCTTAATGTTCTCAGACCATTCATGAATAACCGTGTACCAGTACTTCCTAATGAGCATGGAGTTGTGGTATTGGTTGCGATAAATCGTATTAATATATAGTTTGAGTTATTTAGTGCCACAACCAAGCTTACTGTTATAAACTTTTCTTTCGACGGTACCAACAATTTCGCATGGTCAGGAGCAGTGTGCACTATTATCCAAGCTCTCTATTAATATTCACCAATATTATGTACCTGGTATACGGTGTAGTGGCCATTTGGCTTAACTTAGTGTGTTATAAATGATGACATTTGCCTTTAAATTTTGTCTGCCTGTAATTATGTGGGTGGGTTGTATTACGTAGTCGAAGGCGTGTTTGCTGCTGGGATTCTTGCGCTGAAGCTAGTTAGTTTTTTAGTTGAGTTCGGAGGAGGCATGGAGGGATGGCATAGCTTTCGACCATAGCCGGAGCTTTCTAACATTTTCGGGGCTTTCTAACATTTTCGGAGCCACATGCTGGAGTTTAACTACGAGTAAGATTAAAATGTACTTAATAAGAAGAAGATTGGATGAATATCTTCCCGTTTTACTACGACAATAAAGAACTATTAATCAAGAGACCGTGTTTTGAAGATTTATCTTTCGACGGCTTTGAATACCTCGTGGAATATCTCGTGGAAAGCTTCCATGCGTAAATGAGGCTATCTCCTTACCCCCTTGTCATCTCATAGTGGCTACAAGAAGAAATTCTTTGAACGGTATAATAATCTGCCACTATATATGGTAAAAGTCTTATTCTTCAGCTGGTGTTGAACATGGAAAACAACTCCAATAAGATATGTTACCCAAGCGTCTTGGCATATCTGATCCACGTGACTCGGTCTCGTCAGCGATTTTATGTGACAGTAAGGTTGCATGCCTTATATCCATTGTTTCGGTTTCTGGTTCGTAATGGTTGGCTAGCAGGAGAATGCCATCCTGTACACGAGGCATTAGCCAGTTGGAATAAACCCACATACTTATTCCCTATGCTCTTCTTGAGAAACATTACGCACTCTATCATTCTACTTATTGTTCCTTCAGAGCGTTTAATCATTTTTACTCCCATAAAAATACTTGCGATGCTTTCTCCCCTGCCTTCCCCAGTGTCTCGGCATCTTTAAATCGCAGTACTGCCGCTCTCAGCATCTTCTATCTCACCTGTTCTAAATGCTCATTAAGTCCTGCTACATCTATCTTATTAATCGTGGATAACCCTCTTGCTTCTCCAGCACCCATTATCTCTATATGTCCTCCGGGTTCTACGTGTTTTAGCCCTATACAAAACAAACGCTCCTTAACAAATGGTGGAATACCCTTGTGGGTATTGAGCACCATTCCGGAATGTCCAACCCCGTGAGGTTAAACATCACTTGAATATGACAGTAATGAGGAACAAAGGTTACTTTATCTTTGTTTGGGAAGAACTAACCCGTGGCCATCTACCACCTTAACATTCTCATAACAGAGGGTCGGGCTCTAGACAGTTGTGATCCAGAGTAAGTGAGTTGAACACCCATTTAACCAAACTATGCTACGTTGATCTGCAAATATTAGGGTAATGGCTTCTGCAAACACGCTCCGAGGCACAATAAACCGCATTTGTGTCTCTCCACTTTGATCTCCAAGGAGCCAACCCCAAACACTACAATCACAAAAATGCCCAAGTAACAGTTTCTCCTTCATACTACATCGTTTGCCCTATCATTAATATAGCCCAATTTGTGCAGGTGACGGTACTTATATTAGCAATTGTATCCAGTCCAACAATTTACCTCTTATGAGATTCTGATGATTAATGTTGTCTCGTTGGAGCGCTCATGATTCCAGTCTGATGCTTGCATATTAGAAAACAAAAACAAAAACAAATCCAGTCCATTGTCAGTCCTTTTAATTAAATTATTCCTATGTGGTTTATACTGTTTCAACTGAGACTAGTGCTTCCCCTTAGCATTCGACTAGGCCACGTGTTTCTCCAGCCATTATAATATCATGTGGTTCCACTCGCCGGGGCTGGAGACCAGCCCTTTCCGGGAGAATTCTAACAATTACCTGGTCACCGTCGTTCGGCATATTAGCTTCACTACTTACTTTCTCCTTTTCCCAATATTTGATCCCCTGCTGATCAATTATCTCATCAAGATCATGCTTGGATTAATCCGATAACCTTTTCACTTTGCGTTACCAACCTATGCTCCTGTCGTTTACACATCTTCGGTATGTTCATAATTTACTGTGCCAACAGCTCAAATGTATTAACCATATCCCTCTCGCTAGTGTTGCTCCGAACTTCATTAGAATGGCTGGGAGTACCTTAACACGTCCCTGTCCAATCTCGGTCAATAATTTAGTCGAACTGTTCATTAGCGTTCTCTTTATTCGCTTCACCATTCCAGAACTTTGTCGATGGTGGGAAATGTGAAATCGCTGTTTAATTCCTAACGAAGCACAACCCTCCTTCATTAACTTCCCTGTGAAATGTGTTTCCTGATCTGAGTTTATCTGAAGTGGAACCCCGTGTCTTCAGCCGTGCATGGATGCAGCGACAGAATCCCCACATGGGAATGCCTCTATCCAACGGGTAAAGCAATCAATTAGAATCTGAAGAAAGGTCTCGACCCGAAACGTCACACATTCCTTCTCTCCAGAGATGCTGCCTGTCCCGTTGAGTTACTCCAGCTTTGTGTGTCAATCTTCCGTTTAAACCAGCTTCTGCAGTTACCATTATTACACAATTAAAACGAAGCAATACCTTTAATTTTGTGACTACGGGAAAGGTCCGGTGAAGGCTCTCTGTATATGTCCCCATGGTCCCATTGGCCTGGCTTGATATCCCATTCGTATTTTCAGTGCCTTCGCTGGCTCGCGTTGTGCATACGTTGAGCACCGTTGACAATAATAATAATAATAATGAATTTTATTTATGGGCGCCTTATACCGAGGTCTCAAGGACACCTTACAGAGATTTATGGTTAACATATAATCAGAATAATCAGAATTAAAAAAATAAGTTATAAAGGCCAATACACAAATCAGGGACAGAATTCCTTCCAAAAACACAAAAAAGAAAATCAGAAACACAATTTGAGGAGAGAGCAGCGGCAGCGAAACCGCGCCAGCGTCCACTTTCCCCTCCGACTGCGAATGAACAGCTATACATCTGCCCGCCCCTTTCCACCACCAACAATGATTACTCAGTCGCTACATCATATCTGTTCGTGTAAGTGCTAGCCCACGGTAAACCTTTAACACGATTGTCTGGATACAAGCTAGAGTTTTGATATCCCCATCATTGCGTCATATTCCTTTGCAACCCGGAACTCCCGCCGTTTTTCCCGCGTTTTCTTCCCCTGGGGCAGATTTCTGGATGCTCTTTACATTCTTTGACACGTTAGTTATTTTACTTCTGGAGCCCAGACATTTGTCCTCTGTCCATTCCCATTTTCCCTCCATTAATGCTCGAACTGCTTTAACTGCCTAGTCATTTCCTTTCTGTTGTGGGGTTTGAATCTTTTTGTGGACACTTTCCTTCATCAGTGCCACCTCCAGGGGTGGGTGAGGTGCTGCTATCTGAGTTTCAACATATTATTTGTTTGTATTGGTGCTATGGTGGAGGTGACATATCCCTTTTGTGCCTATGCCACTGTAGAATCACGTACAAGCACAAAGGCATATCTGCTGTCGGTATATAAATACACTCTCTTTCCTTTTCCCAACCCGAGGCCCCCCATTAAGATTACTAATTCTGCTACCTGTGCTGCTCTTGTTCCCTGAATCTGCTCCAATTTGAACATTTTTCCTTCTCTACCTTCCACTAACCATGCTGTTCCAGTGGTAGAAGTATAATATTTCCTTGAACCATCCACATCAAATAGAAAATAACATAGAAACATAGAAAATAGGTGCAGGAGGAGGCCATTCGGCCCTTCGAGCCAGCACCGCCATTCATTGTGATCATGGCTGATCGTCCCCAATCAATAACCCGTGCCTGCCTTCTCCCCATATCCCTTGATTCCACTAGCCCATAGAGCTAGTGGAATCAAGTGGAATGATTGTACATATGACCCCATCAAAAGTACATCTGCAAGCCTCCCTTTTTTTCTCCCCATTCTATTTCTGCTACGCATCCATCTTCTACATCCATCGCCATCATTGTTGCTGGATTCGCCACATTGTCTTTAACTACCTGTACGTATTTGTCCGCCGGCAATAATACACTCTGCCATTTCTCTCGTCGATTACCTGATACTGCCTCTAAACGTTGCACTATACTATGAGGGATATGTCGAATTATATTCCCCATCAAAGTGATGGGCTCTGATACATCAACTGCCCATGTTGCACAGTCGAGTGCTTGAGCACATCTGGGATAGTCTGCTACTGGCCTCATTCTATCCCCTTGTTTTTGAGTGACTACAGCTGTGTAGTGCCCTCTTTAATTATCACAGTACAGATGGAAATATTTAGTAAATCTGGGAGTTCAAATATTATGGAGGAAATCAGGGCTTGCTTGCGTGATGTTTGCAAATGCCAAATGTATTTCTCCCCGCAATCTACATTCTCTCTCTCTGGGGATTTTCTTTAAATCCACTTTCCGTGAGATAGGGTCTGAAGTCATTGACCAGCGAAGTACTGCATGGAACCTCCTTTGCATTTTGCAGACACATGCTGAACTTCCACTGCTTGAATCAGAAAAAGCTTTTACAAAATAATTTCTCAAGTCAAATTCAGCAATCTGTATCTCTTGGGCAATATTTTTAAATCTGCAGAAACACATTGTTAAGAAAAGAGATGTTTAGGATTATTCCGCAATTGTTCCAATCTAGCTCACAAAATAACAACTTCAAATTCCTAGTCCATATGTATTCCAATCACAATTTCCCCAAATGCCAATTTATTTCTGAAATGTTGGCATCTCATATCCGGAATAGAGTCACGCAAGTATCTCAAACTTTATCTTGAATTCCACATGATCATCGTGGAATCTGTGTCTGTCTTTGAAATCAATTGATAATGAAAGAATTAGGAAGGAAACCAACAGACAAAACACAGATAAGACAAACAAAACTGGATCTTTCCACATCTCCTTCATTAAAATCTTTGTAAGAAATGAAAGAATAAACAGTTAAATTCCACATTGAACGTTTCTACCAAATATCGAAACAATTAAGATGAATGGGTTAGAGAGGCCCACTCACACAACTTCTTAAAGGTACACTACCTCTTAAGACACAAGAGATAGGACAAATATATTTCACATAAAGGAGAAGAATCATTCAGTCACGTCGTATAGGATTAATTAAACAATCTCCGAAATAAACAAACAGACAATTTAATAGACTTTACGCTCTCTAACATCATGCTTTTTCTCACTTCCTTTCACACAAAGCAACATTATCTGACGAGTTGCCACAACCATGCAATCTGCTGACTCCCACAGACATTCAAACACTTATATCTTCCCGGTTGCCCACATCTTCTGTCATGCTAGTTAATCATTCCCCTCTCGTACTGACTACTATCCGAACCAGAGCGACTGGGACTGCAGCTCATTTCTTTACATCTATGTCATAGGGCTCCATTTGATTTCAACAACTTTGTTATCAGTAGCATTTCTCAGCAAATCGATGGCCCTACGTGTAATTTTTACTGTTTTAAAAGCACGTTTGAGTTTCTATCCAACGCCTGTCTACCTTAAAAGGCTAATGTCTCACCGGTGTGGTGAAAGAGGCTGATGTTTCACTGTTCAAGAGTCTGATGTCTCACCGCCCCAGAATTTGATCTCACCGCACCAGAGGCTGATGTCTCTCGCACCAGAGGCTGATGTCTTCCGCACCAGAGGCTGATGTCTCCGGCAAAAGAGGACGATATGTCACGCTGTGGTAGTGCCTGCCTTCTTACGCTAACTTTGTGACAGTATCTAACTTATTCTAACCCCAAATTAGTCCCAAATGTCTGATACCAAGAACTAAGGGGGGACCCGGCCGGCTTGAACGATGGGGGAGCGGTGGTGCGCCGAGTACGAAGGGGGACGCGGCGGTGGGCCGCCGAAAGCGAAGGGGAGACTAAACTGGCGGATGCAGGCCTGAACTCAGATATGCTTTGCACTTTCTTCCAAATATCTTTTGCATCCGATGGCGTGTAAATTCTTCCTGGATTTTGTTGTCACTCCTATTTTGAAACGCCAGATGCACTTATAGTTGCTTCGTTATTATCTCCTGCCATGTTCAAATGTTTGTGCATGGACCACCCGGCCTCTGCATATGAGAATCAGAGTAGCAGTGGTTTTCAATTACCCGGTGTATTTAATGGCCGCCCAGGTATTGCATAATATCCGTATTTTTAAATTCGGCCTTGCGCCACAAGACTGCCATCATCGACGACGAATTTCCCCATAGCAATGTTGCAGAGAAACGTTCCCATTTTCTAAACTTGAAGTTAGTTCCATTATGATTGTAGATGGAACTTGTGGATTCATGCAAAACCTCAGTACTTTTCGCAACTCCGAATTACTGAAAGATGGCGCGACTCGAAAGGAGCCGCGGGATTGAAAACCAAGTGTTGTATTCACTATCTCCAACTGTCAATTCGTCACGGCTATGTGACACTGAACTATGGTTGCATAGCTCTGTCAACTCTCGGTCACTCCGCAATGATCATGAGCGGGGAATCGAGGCGATTCGGAATGCAATCAATGGCAGTGACACATTCAACCGCGGCCGAAATCTGTGGTCAAGATGCTTGGTGTATTGTTCAGCCCCCCCCCCCCTCCCCCCGCCCCCCCACCCCCCACAAATACACAAACATACACACACAAACAACACGAGTTGAATTGTTGAAACCTCAGCGAACGTAACCTGTCACAAAATGTGTGGCTTCAGTGGAATTATCCGATTCCAAACACATCATCACCGAAATTGTTATTCACCGGTTACTTGCATTTACAACTGACCATGTAGTATAGTTTATAGATAGTTCATAAAGCCTCCTCTGTATCAGTTTGGTTCAGTTTACTTTAGCAATACAGCGACAAAACAGGCCCTTCGGCCCACCGAATCCGCGCCGACCAGCGATCCACGAACATGAACACTGTCCTGCACACATGAAGGAGAATTTACAATTATATCGAAGCCAACTAATCTACAAACCTGCACGTCTTTGGAGTGTGTGAGGAAACCGGAACATCCGGAGAAAACCCACGCAGGTCATGGGGAGAACATACAAACTCCATACAGACAGCACCAATAGTCATGATCGACCCGGGTCTCTGGCGCTGTGAGGCAGAAAATCTACCGCTGCGCCACCGCCCGCCCACGGTAATGATTGCTGGTGAACGTTTGCCCAGGTACAAAACTTTCCTCGCATCTCTATGTACAAAAACACATTATAATATATTTTTGCGTTCAGAGATCGATTCCAACATAATGCGTTTTGACCATACTTATTTCCAATCCTCGCAATGAACCTGTTAACGATTGTGTTTTCCTGAGCCGGGGGAAATTCGGTCTCTCCTAGGGAGTCATTCGCAACCTGGAGGACATGTCAGCGACGGATCTAATGGGTGTTTTCCTCGACCTAGTTTTGAGCAAGATTCGGATGACTTACATGGCGGTTCGAACCTTCATTTGTCACAAATTGTCTCGTGTGTGTGTGCAGTGTGTAACATCCACGCAGTCCAACTCTACGCAGCGACTGTTCTGTCTGGCTCACCGTCACTTTCACCTTTGACCGATTTGTGACAATTTGTTGTCAGAAACTGAAAACAAGATATTGCATCGAAGAAACCGCGGCTGTAGTACTGGGAACAGTGACAGTACTGAGCCTTTTAAATGATACAAGTGCAGACACGTTGGGTCTGGTCCACGAACGGGCTTCACACCCCGGGGTGTTGTTCCCGAACGTGCTTGAGACCCCGGGGTGAAAATCGGCGAAAAAAGGATGGCGTCGTTTTCGGAGAAAATCGGCGAAAAAAGGATGGCGTCATTTTCGGGAAAAAAAAGATGGCGTCGTTTTCGGAGAAAATCGAGTGGGGGTGGGGGGGGTGGATTTTATTTAAAAAAACGTGTACATAAACACGACCGAATTTAATCAGGAGTGGCTATTCGTAAAGATAAATGTCATCTCTTTGGAAATGGTTTAAAAAAAAGGGCCTTTCCGCGCGCTGTGTGTGCCCGGGGCCGTATCAAAGGGGACATTTGACGGCGGACGGACGGACGTACGGATGGCAGCCAGAGAGTTTTAATAGTATACTAGACCAAGTGCAGACCCGTTGGGTCTGGTCCCCGAAAGTGCTTCACACCCCGGGGTGTTGGTCCCGAACGTGCTTCAGACCCCGGGGTGAAAATCGGGGGGAAAAAGATGGCGTCGGTTGTGGAAAAAATCGGAGAAAATCGGCGAAAAAAAGAGGGCGTCGTTTTCGGAGAAAATCGGGGGGGAAAAGATGGCGTCGTTTTCGGAGAAAATCGGAGAAAATCGAGTGGGGGTGGGGGGGGGCGTGGATTTTATTTAAAAAACGTGTACATAAACACGACCGAATTTAATCAGGCGTGGCTATTCGTAAAGATAAATGTCATCTCTTTGGAAATGGTCAAAAACATGGAAATGGTCAAAAACGCTGTGTCGGCCTGGGGCGGTATCAAAGGGGATTTGGTGGCAGACGGAAGTCAGGCGGACACAAGTCAGGCAGCCACAGAGTTTTATATAATAGAAGATAGAATAATAGATAGATAGATAGATAGATAGATAGATAGATAGATAGATCGATAGATAGATACATAGATAGATAGATAGATAGATAGATAGATAGATTGATAGATTGATAGATAGATAGATAGATAGATAGATAGAAAGATAGATAGATAGATAGATAGATAGATAGATAGATGGATAGATAGATAGATAGATAGATAGATAGATAGATAGATAGATAGATAGATAGATAGATAGATAGATAGATAGATAGATAGATAGATAGATAGAAGATATAGATAGATGTTCTCGTATTTTGGCTATTTAAAGCCTTGCTTTGTTTGAGCATTGCTCGATTTTTAGCTTTAACGGTGTCCCCAATTCTCATCGTCCTCTCATTGAATGCTTCCACCACCAGACGCGTTCAATATCAATATCAGTGAGGACGAGCCCAGAGATTCAGAAATGAAGAACCGCAGACAATGCTTCATTTTACTGATAGTTATGTCTGGGAATTTCATCTTTTGTGGGCACTTTTTACTGCGTGGATCATGTGGAAGGGGGAAGGAGGGAAGGAAGGACGGAAGGAAGGAAGAAAGGAAGGAAGGAAGGAAGGAAGGAAGGAAGGAAGGAAGGAAGGAAGGAAGGGAAGGGAAGGAAGGAAGGAAG